>QANY01008345.1:30568-383887 GCA_003255025.1 Datisca glomerata
CCCTCTCCCTCTCCCTCTCCCTCTCTCCCTCCCTCTCCCTCTCTCACACACACACATTCATATATGAAAAATGATTCTGATATGTTGATGGGTTTCTGAATTGATGATATAAATGATAGGATGAAGCACCTCAACTCGTAAATCCGCTGGTTGAGTCATTTGTGTCGAGCCATGCTACACCAGCTGCTACAATTTCCTCCTCACTTGTCTGATCCACTTTGTGTTTAGTTATTAATGTTCCTTTCTCAACTCTCAACTGCCTGCTGCTTCACACCTGTATTCAAAGCAAGCATCATTCTACTTTTTACCAATATTGTCTCTTATCCTCTAGTAAGATATTAACAGGAGATGATGTTAGTCTGATGTAACCCGTTGAATATAAAAGTGATTTTTTCTTGTTTTTTTAAATTGGTCGATGATTTTTAAACCATCGGTTCAGATCAGACCATGAGGCTTTTCTGTTAGGCAGAGAACCCAGATCCCTTCTAATCCTAAAATTTTGCTACAATATCTCCAACATGTATGTTAAAGGAGATTCTTGAAAAGACTTTGATTGAATTAAGAAATGAGATTGGTTTTGTTTGGAATGTTTAAGCGTAGAAGATGACATGATGTGTTCGTGCCTTCACGAATTTTGCTTCCCAACTTAACCCAAAAATTTTGAAGCACAACAATGATTCACAGAATATTATCCTCTTTTTATTTGTTCTTTTTGACTTCTAGATTGGTTCTACATTCAAAGAATGATATTTTTTTATCTATTTATTGGAATTAAATTGGTATCATAAGATTATCACTTCTAAGTAAGTTGGCCACGTTCACTTTTGTACATGGAGCTGATTTTAACCTGTTGATTAGCATATGTATCTATCAACACTTAATTTAGACGGAATGGGAGTTGAATTTGAGATCTCACATAATGAAAAGTATCCGTGAAATTTGAAAATCTCTACAAGAATTTAACAAACAATCTGTTGTCCTGAGAACAAATGTAACAGAAGATGAAAACTACAGGGTGGGGTTAGCAGCTCTATTTCAACCTCGGGGCCAGGGGTGGTGTTAAAAATGACCTCTGACACTCAAGTCAGTCACTACAATGTTATTCCACGGCTTTGTCCAGTGTATTCTGGAGTTTCAATATTGGTAATGCATAATGTTCATTTTGGTATTATATACCTCTTAGTGAAAATGTATTGATGATATATGTGTGTGTTGCCTTCTTCCATGCACGTATACTATATTTGAAAGGTTACTCATCACATAAATTGAGTATTCCTATATTGTGTTGAGATATCCTAATTACAAAATTATCTTAATTAACATGATACTCGCTTGGACCTGCGATTATTATCCATTATCATTCAAATAGAGGCACCCTGTTCCAGTCTCTGAGTGTTTTTCTTGACAAATAGCATTATATTCGCTACTACAACCGGTGAGTCCATATGACTGTGTCACTTGTCAGTGTGGATATACGCGTCTAATCCGCATGTATTAACCACAAATCTAACCAATCACATCACTATGACTTACTAATACTCTAATCTCTATTTAATGCACTCTAAGCTTTTACACGTTGCACAATCTCACTAATTATGTGAAGTTACGTCATAATATCATTATCACCGAATTATCACTCAAACTATAGATTAAGATAAAATTTGCAACTTTGTTAAATAAAAACAAGCATGAAAATTTTTTATTAAAAAACAAATAAAAGTCAACAAACATGCTGACCAGATAACATAGACGAGCAACCCACTAAGATATGAAGAACTTGAATTAAAGGTACATACTATAAATGAGGCATTTTCAATTTTCACTCTCTTCAAGGATTCAAGCCAAATTACATTTGATAAAGGGAAATTGGGGAATGGAAGACTCAACTGATCAGAAGCAGCAAAAGGCAGTGGAATCATCCAACAAAGAAAGCAAATACAAGGGAAGGATTAATAACACAAACAACAGCAAAAACAAGTTTGTGGGAGTGAGACAAAGGCCATCTGGAAAATGGGTAGCAGAAATCAAAGACACAACACAAAACATCAGGATGTGGTTGGGAACATTCAACACGCCTGAAGATGCTGCTAAAGCTTATGATGAAGCTGCTTTTCTCCTCCGTGGTTCTAACACTCGTACCAATTTCTCTCCCCATCTTCATCCTTCTACTCTCTCTTTCAAAATCAGAAATCTTTTAACCCACAAAATTAGTTTGAGGAGAAACAACATCTCTTCCTCAACCACTACCACCATTAAAAACCCCACTATTCAAACAAGCTCTGTTTGTAGTGGCGAAAACAGAGACACCCAGATGTTTGAAAATGATGCTTATTATAGACCAGAGATGAGCTGTTGCATTGGGGGAGTTGACCAATTCGGAGATTTGTATAATTTGAATGATTCATGGTGGAGAATTCCAAATGGGTTTGATCAGAATTCATTATTATCCCATCAAGGGATTGATGAAATGGCAAATAATGGTAGTAGAGCAGAAATAGAGTTACAGCAGATGACAGAAATAGACTGCGTAAAAAAGGAGAGACAGATATCAGATTCGTTATTGGAAAATTCATATGAAGTTGGTGACATTGATGCTGTCTGGGATTTTCCTATGTGTCAATTATTCTGTCCAAGTTGATAACATCATGTTTCTTTCTCCCTTCATTTGTTTTTCTTTTTAATTGCAAAAACGAAGCACGGTTGAAAATTATTGTGCAGACTTAATTGTTTAAAAGAGCTGCCAAATGTTCACCTTTCAATTATCTTATAATGCTAAGAAAAATTGCAAATTAATGCACTTCTACGCTTACATCCCCTGTTGTACCCCATGTGTTGGCTTCATAGACAAAAACAGACTATCCACTTACGGAACTTTATTAATCATTTTGCAGCTTAAGAAAGGTAGTACGCTTTATGAATTTGGAAACAGTTTCACAGAGAAATTTTTTTATAAACCACCCTTTTGTGAAAGAAAATAATGATTTTAAGACCTCTCCATCTAGAGAAAATATTAAGTTATTCTTTTAATTTAGAACTTTTTTGGTTAAAATAAGTGACAGCTAGATTGGGGTCTAGCGAATTATTTTTGCTAGACACTGATCTAGACAGTGTAAATTTAAACGACAGAGTACTAGATTACAGTCTAGCAATAATTTTTCGCTAGATCAAAATCTAACACATATCGTTTTTGTCCTTAACAAAAAAAACACATTTCATTAGAAAAGAATCAAAGGATCATAATATCATTTTTTTTGTTTTTAGGGTCTTCCTCACACAATTTCTCTTTAACATAATACTATTGTATTAAAGCATTCTTTGTGCAATTAGAAACACTATTTCCTTGTAAATAGAAGTGCTTGGAAGCATGATATTCACGAACTACTTTGATGGGTAAATCTTGAAAAAGTAGTTGTGAGTGTAGAAAAGTGTTAGGAATGATAATTAAATATGTGTTACAGAATGTTACAGGATAACACTAGCGGTTAATTATCTTATTTTCATAATCTTAATTATATATATGTGTGTGTATTCTTTACTAAAATAACAGAGAATATAATTCTTTTCATCTCAAATAACAATTTGAAACTAAAAATATTGTAATTGAATGCAAAGCAATAATATTGTCATCAACATAATCGTGTCATATTTTATTGATTAGAGTTTAATCGGCATTAACGGAATCAAACCTCACTATATTGGGATAGAAGAATTGCCTAAGACTAACGATATTTATAACTACGTTTAAAATACAAAAGGAAAAAACATTTGGAATAGTCATATATGGGTTCATACTCTTCATGTCTTTTGTTTTCAAAACCAAACTTAGAGATAAAATCGATAACATAATGGGCACCTATACCCTTTCCAGATGGTTTCATATATTTAAGTCAATGGTTCCATACATTAAATTTATAAAACAATCCATTCATGATTTCATTTTTCTTTTTGAATATGTTTATTTTAACAAAATTGATACTTATATAACGATCACATGAGACTTACTCCTTGGTGATATAATATAGAACTTTTCTCCGAAGAGAATATTAACGGTGTCTTTTAAGAATGTCCGTGACTAAAAATACTTTCATATTTTGAAATAATATTATTTTAATAAAAAATTTATTCTATATTCATCCATATATGAAAACAATCAAGTATTATTTTGTATTTATAAAAACACTTCATAAATTTCAAAATATACTTTAAACAACGTTCTTCAAGGTGTTAAAGGCCTTAACGTAATTTTAAAATGGTGTTTTTGAAATAGTCTTATATATGGATCATGCTCATTATCTCTTCTTTCCAAGTACAACATGAATTTGGATCTTCCAATTTTCTTAACAACATAAGAGGAAAATTTTACGAGTACAAAAGAAAGCATTTTTTTCTAATGATCACTTCATTGATACCACAAAAGAACAAGTCGTTTAACAGAAGGGTGGAACTTTCTGCTGATTTTACAATACAACCAATGTGAATGGACACAAAAAAATTTTAAGACAACAGTACTACAGAAGCCAAATGGGAAAGGAAAAAAGCGAAGAGAACAGAAGCAAAGGTTCCTGGTAAACTCTAATATACTGAAATCATCAAACCTTAGTAGTCTTCACCATCCTCCTCGTCATCTACACCTTCAGCACCAACTTCCTCATAGTCTTTCTCAAGGGCAGCCAGGTCTTCACGGGCTTCTGAGAACTCTCCTTCTTCCATGCCTTCTCCTACATACCAGTGAACAAATGCCCTCTTTGCATACATGAGGTCAAATTTGTGGTCAATTCTGGAGAACACCTCGGCCACTGCTGTGTTGTTGCTGATCATGCAAACTGCCCTCTGCACCTTGGCAAGATCACCACCTGGTACTACTGTTGGAGGCTGATAATTGATACCACACTTGAACCCAGTTGGGCACCTTCAATAAGGACAATATTATTAGTTCTTCTATCATATTATAAATATTGTCCGAGGATGGTTTGATATTTAATAAAAGAACTTTGCTTTCTAGACCTAGATCGTCCTAAACATTAAGCATAGAGTCTTCTGAGTAGTTTAATATCAGACCGCAATGGAATTGGGAATTCTCTCCGACTGTTTTTTAGAGTAGCTTCTTTTGCCTGTCTGACTGTCTAGCTACTTGATTAGCTGATTTTGTAAATACATGGGGTTATGCCCATTGTATAAGTGTAGTTGTTTGTTATTTTCAATGTATTAACCTTTTAACAAAAAAAAACCTATTTAATTACTGAAGATGAACTGCTTCTCTTACCAGTCAACAAACTGGACAGTTCTTTTTGTTTTGATTGTGGCAACAGCTGCATTAACATCCTTGGGAACCACATCTCCCCGATACATCAAGCAGCAGGCCATGTATTTCCCGTGCCTTGGATCACACTTAGCCATCATGCTTGAGGGCTCAAAAACTGCATTTGTGATCTCCGGAACTGACAGCTGCTCATGGTATGCCTTCTCAGCTGAGATAACAGGAGCATATGAGGAGAGCATGAAATGAATTCGAGGATACGGGACAAGGTTTGTCTGGAACTCCGTAACGTCTACATTGATGGCTCCATCAAACCTCAATGAAGTTGTCAACGATGAAATGATTTGGGATATCAATCTATTCAAGTTGGTGTAAGTTGGCCTCTCAATATCCAACGATCTCCTGCAAATATCGTAAATAGCTTCATTGTCCAGAAGCACAGCAACATCTGTGTGTTCAAGAAGGGAATGAGTTGAAAGAACACTGTTGTAGGGCTCCACAACAGCCGTTGAAACCTATAATCAAACGGAAGTCAGCTATAAGCAGGAAGTAATAAGTTCCTAATTTCAAACAGAGTTACAGGTGTTTCAGTTTTAGTTTTCCTTCCTTCAATCTATAAACTTGAATAAAAACATTCTTTTTTGTTTTTTCACAGTAGCCGGCGCATGATGGCAAAAGGACATGTAACGACACTGGTACCTCATTGGGCAAGGTGGACAAGATAAGACGATATTTAGTAATAGAGAATATCATCAAAGACTATTTACACTTTTTCAGTCTATTTAAGACTATAAATACCTGGGGAGAAGGGTAGATGGTGAAACCAAGCTTTGACTTCTTCCCATAGTCAACAGACAAGCGTTCTAACAACAAGGATCCCAAACCAGAACCAGTGCCGCCACCAACAGCATTGAAAACTAAAAATCCTTGCAACCCAGTGCAGTTATCAGCCAATTTCCTTACGCGATCAAGGCAGAGATCTACTATTTCTTTCCCAACTGCAGCAAATAACCAGAATTTTGTTAAACTGGCAAATGCGTCTATGAAAATATCGATTGAGGTACTTGAGGGTGAATGTATTTACCAGTGTAGTGCCCTCTCGCAAAATTGTTTGCTGCATCTTCTTTACCAGAAATCAACTGCTCTGGATGAAAGAGTTGCCGATACGTCCCTGTTCTAACTTCATCAATGACAGTGGGTTCTAAATCAACAAATATGGCCCTTGGCACATGCTTGCCTGAACCGGTTTCACTAAAGAAGGTATTGAAAGCATCATGAGCAGCTCCCACTGTCGTGTCACTGCAATGGAAAAGATTTATAAGGCATTCACTCCAAAAAGACAAGGTGAGTAAAACTCACTAAAACGAGAACAAAAAGTGACCAAGTTGCAGATCTCTGTTTCACTCTCTCAGAGATGAACATATTCTGTTAGTGTTGATGGACTCGTTACATCAATAGTAACTTCTCGTTACAGTAAAAGAGAATCAACAAAACGACTACCCGTTTTGATTTAATTTTAGTTAATTTTCTCATCTTAACACAATTAAAACCCATTTCATTAACATTATCCAGTTAATCAAAGTTGATCTCAAGATCCATCCGAGAGTCACACTTTCAGATCGAGCGAAAATGAAGAGATTCAGTTGCGACAAACCATAAATGACGTATGAATGCGTCAAACCATACGATGAAAACCATTCCACATTATACGAACAGAAAAAATCAAGCAATAAAATTACTGAAAAAGGATCAATGGAACAAAAACTAAATTTGAAAGAAAACAATGAAACAAAACAAAGATCAGCATTCACTAACAATATCAGAGAAATGGACATACCTGGGCATCATACCATCAGGTTGGATGCCATGTTCGAGACAGTAAAGCTCCCAGCAAGAGTTTCCAACCTGTATCCCAGCTTGACCAATGTGAATGCTTATGATCTCCCTCATCTCGTTTCTCTTCTTCTTTCTTTCTCAAATACACAGAACCCTAAATACTTCTCAGCCGATCTATCACTCTATACGAGGAGGAAATTGGCCTCTCGCTCTCCCTGTACTGTGTTACGAATGATTTGGTTGCTTTTTCGTTCTCTAATACGGGCGGAGGAGACTCGAAAATATTAGATTTGATAAATAATTTGGAGTCCGCGAAAGGGCCCTTTTGGCGACACCCACCAGCCTCCAGCCTTTCCTATGGGTCCCGTTCCCATCCCTCTCCCCCNGCGGCCCAGCTATGCCATTTGCCTTCCACCGTTTTACATTTTTACCCTTTTCCTCTTATTTTGTTTCTATTCATTATAAGTACCCAAGATAATTTGCTTAAAAATATAATATCAACTTAGACATGCTTTACAAATACTTTTGAAAGTTGGCTTCTTTTTTCAATAATTATCATGTGTTATCAAAAATATTATTCAGATAACTAAAAATATATATATTGGAAGCGCGAAAAAATGAATTCAAAGAAATTAATTATGAAATGTAGTTGAACATAGGCAATGTAAAATAATTTTCTGTATATTACTCAAGGCTATATTACAAGGTAGATGATTCTATATTTATACAAAGAATGAAAAGAAGAATTTGTTAAGCTAAGGACAAAAAATAAAATATCTGTTAGGAAGAAATAAAGAGATTATTGCATGAGAGAGAGGAGCACGAGAGTGATAATAGAATCAGATCTTCACAACAAGTGTGATTGGCTAGGGACGAGCTCCAATCATTGAGTTCCTTGTAGCAAGTTTGCTACGAGGTGGTTGCTTCTCTTGACCAATGGGAGAGTTGTTGTTATGGAATGAGGTAGAAGAGAGAGAAGCTTGCTGAGTTGAAAAATGTTGTTGTCTTGGACAAAGTTTGCATTTGTCGCTATCTAGGTGGCACAAAATGAGCTTGTGCTCTAACAGCTCCCCTCAAGTGGAAGGGAGGTAAAACCATACTGAGCTCGCCTTGAAAGTGAATGAAGAGAGTATGAGAGAGAGGCTTAGTTGTGAAAATGAAGGGACATATCTGACTTCAACTGTTTTTTAACTGATTTGGTCTCGAATGAAGTGAATGTTGAGCTCAATGTGTTTTGTAGGGGAGTGGAACACTGGATTGGAGGTCAAAGAAAGAGCACTCTGATTATCACACCAAATTACTGGTGTTTTGCTTTGTTTGATTTTCAGTTTAGAAAGCAGGGAGCGCAACCACATTACTTCAGTGCAGGCAAGAGCAAGGGCTCGATACTCAGCCTATGTGGTAGACCTGGCTACTACAGCCTATTTTTTAGAGCTTCAACTTATGAGATTTCCCCCCAAGATAAACACAGAAGCCGCTGGTTGATTTTCTGTCATCCAAGGAAGAGGCATAATCTGCATATGTGTAACACTTCAGATTGAGACAGGATGTTGGTTTAAAATGGAGACCAAAATGTGGTATGCCTTTGATATACCTTAACATTCTCTTGCAAGCTTTCCAGTGGTCTTGAGTTGGAGAAGACATGAATTGGCAACTTATTCATAGTAAATGCAATGTCTAGTCTTGTTAATGTTATGTATTACAAGGAGCCAACGGTGCTTATGTATAATGTTGGATCTGAGAATTGTGTGCTTTGAGCAGTGAGTTTGTAGGTAGGACACATCGGTGTGGGGCTTTCTTTTGCATGAAACATGTTTATCTTCTGTAGTATATCAGCGATGTATTTGGTTTGAGTGAGATACAATCCAGTGTTGTCCCTGAATGCTTCAAAACCTAGAAAGTAGGAGAGGGAACTAAGTGTTTTGAGAGATAAAACAGCTCCAAGATTGCCAATAAGTTGCTGAATGTGGGAAGAATTGCTTCTTGTATTTAATATATCATCTACATAGATGAGAACCATAAGTGAATCACAGCTAGTGTGCTTGAGAAACAGTGAAGTATCAGACACTGCATGATGAAAACCCCAACTATTAAGTGATGTTTTGAGTTTGATGTACCATGCCCTTGGAGCCTGCCTAAGTTTATACAACGCTTTGTTCAGATTGCAAACGAAAGTTGGCTTTGTTGGGTCCTTGAAGCCTGATGATTAATCCATAAAGACTATTTCAGAAAGATCTCCATACAAGAAAGCTTATTAATGTCTATTTGTTGGATATACATGCCCTTAATGACATCAATGGTTAAAATGACTCTAAGTGTGTAGGGTTTAAGAACATGGCTGAAAGTGCCAAAATAATTTATCCCTAGCTGTTGTTGGGACTCCTTTGCCACTAATCTGGCTTTGTACTTGTGAATGGAGTCATTTGGATTGTGTTTGATCCTAAACACCCATCTATTTTTCATAAATATTTGGTTATCATGTGGTGGTATTAATATCCAAGTGTTGTTGGCTTGCAAGGCTTGAAGTTCTGCTAGCATGGCAGCTTTCCAGTTGGGATCATTGAGAACATCATGCACAGTGTAAGGTTATGAACAATAGATAAGTGCAGTAGTAAAAGCTTTAGGTTTCAAGGATCCAGTTTTGAATCTGGTGAGCATGTTATGCACATTAACCATATTAGTAGTAGTTTGGGGAGGGGAGAAGGATATTGGGGAGGGAGGCAAAGTTGTGTCAGTTGTAGAAAAGCTAAAAGTTGGTAAAGGAGTAGATAGGGAGATACCTGAATTATGTTGAAAATGAGAAGAAGATCTTACTGAACCTGGTGAAGGGGACGACTCTTGAGGAAGTGAGGTTACAGGTTACACATGATGTTCTGGAAGGAGACAATATGTGGTTGATACTTGTGTAGGATAAGGGTAGACAGGCACATGTGTTTATGAAAGAGGAGTGGGAAAAGTGGAAGTAAGAGCTGCATATGGCAATTTGAGTTCATTAAATTTTACACTGTTTGAGATGTAAATTCGTGTAGAAGTGGGTTCAAAACATATATATCCTTTGGGGAGGGACTACAACCAAGGAAAATGCATTTCTTAGTGTGAAAAGCAAACTGGTGTGCATTGTACGGTCTTAGGAAAGGAAAGCAAGAGCATCTAAAGATTCTTAGGTGATTATACTTGGGGTTTTGACAGAAAATCATTTCATAAGAACTTTTATGAGCCAAGACTGGTGTGGGAAGTATGTTGATGAGGTAAGTGGCAGTGTGTAATACCCAAGTATTTAATAAATGGTATTTTTGTAAGTTTTAACCTTACTCACACCTTAATCACACCACACACTAGTGTAACCGCCAATTAATACTCTTTATATCTATCATTCTCCATTTCTCTTGCATGAAACTTTTCCCCCAGTAACCGCTGTCCCTTTATCTCTCTCAAACATTTTTCGGTGAAACTGCATGTCTCTCTTTCTTCCTCTTCGTTGCATCTCCATCGTTGGTCTCCTCCGCCCCTACTCAAGCGAGCCCCTCTCTTCTCCTCCATCGTTGCCTCTATTTTTCTTGTCTCTGCATGTCCAGCCATTGTCATCATCGGACAAAGCCCTTCGAGTAAGATTCCTTTATGCCTCTATCTTTAATTTTCTTCTATTTTCACTTCCCTCTTTGCACTTTGTCCCTTTGCTCCTCCCACGGGTCGCTGCTGCCCTTTCACTGGTTCGTTATTTCTCTCACTCGTTGATTCTCTCTCTTGCCGTTGTTTCCCTTTTTTCTCTTAGTTTCTAGCCAACAAAATTAATGGCTATTTTGAATCGTTTTGATCAATCTATTTTTTGTAAGTTTCAGATTTTATAATTTCATTTTGTTTTCTATAAGCTTCCGATTTTAGAATTTTATTTGGTTTTCTTATTTCACATTGTGTACTTAATGGCATCTTCCCCATTAATTCATTTGGGCAGAGTTTAGTATTTATTAGTATCATCTCTTTCGTGACCAAGATATATACATACTGATTTAAATCTTGACTAGATATTTTCTTCAACCATAATTTCTGCTCTTTTTCTACATGGACCTTCAAAGCTTCATTTGAGTAGATTTTTATGTAATCAATTGGATCAGTCATTTTTACTCAATCAAAAGGTTTCTTTTATATTATTCAAATTAAGAAATGTTTCAATTCTTTAAACAATTTTGATTTATGCATTTCACCCAAATAAGCGGTTTGAATCTTTGATTGGAATTGTCAATGAAACCTTTTTCACTTCCTCTTCTTTCTTCTTCCCTTTCACGCTGTTTCCTAATTAGGGCAGTGAACTGAGTCTTGTGACCTGCTCAACCAGACTAGACCGAATCGGTTCAACTGAATTAGAACTGAATTGGTTCAGACACCAGAACCAAGTTGAACCGATTTGAACTGCTTGATCAATTTACACCCGGTTTAGTTTCCATTTGTTCCCAACCTCACTTGTCCTCTAGTCAATTAAATAATTGTAGATATTATATGAATATATTATGATCTGGGATCCTTAGATTTTAGGTCATTAATTGCTGAATTTAATTAGTAGCGAATCCATGTAAGTGGATTTGCATAGTAATTCGGTTCATATGTTATAAGTATAGCATATATAAATATTTTTATTATTTCTTTATGTTGCTCAATCTTATATCAAGTGTGTTATTTGTTTTTCCATATCATGATGAAATTATTTATCATATTATGTATGATTATATTTTGAGTTATACACATAATATTTATATTGTTTATGTTCATGAACAAGTTACATGTTTACTCATGTATATGTAATAATGTGAATTATGCATCTTAACTCAAGTAAAGTGATAAGTAAACAAGAGGTAGACTTATTCATGTCCCTTGGTTATCAAATAACCAGATTGTTTACGTCATGTTAACAAGTTATACGGTTGGGTGTCATCATGTTCATGTTAGCGTCCTTAAAGTTTAGATAATTTTAAATGACATCAAGTTCCAGGACACCCAATTCTCCATGTTCACGTTCACGTTACAAGTTCAAGTTCAAGTGTGAAACAATTATGGTTAGGTTGTTAATCGAGGGATATGTATAGTCGAATTATGATCAAGAAAGTATAAGTACAAGTTTAAGTTATCTGTTAACCATGAAATCAGTGTGTTATTACAAGTATTTTATCTAACCAGTGAATGTGTGAAATTAAATTTGCATGAGTTATATGTTTACATTTATGTGATGTGAAACTTATTAATATGTGAGTTTACTTACTGAGTATTTTTAATACTCACCCCCGGTAGATGAATATGTTGCAGGTGATGGTGAGCAGCAGGAGTGAGGGACTGCCATAGATAGCGAGAATATGAGATTTTTCACAGTTTATGATTATGTGATGTTAGAAACAGATTTTCAAGTTTAATTACTGTTGTTTCATTAATTTTATGAATTTCCATGTTTGACTTTATGTTTTATGGATTTTCGTAGTCGACATTATTACGGTTTAATAAATCATTTAATTTAAATTAATAAGTTAATTTTCTCTTAAAATAGTTTTATGCTTCCGTTATTTAACGTTAAAATTAGGGTTTTTAATTTGGGAATTTTCTCAAATTAGGGTTTTGATTTAATTGAGGATTTTTAAATTGTGATATTTCAAGCATGTTTAACCCCCGGAGATCGGGGCGTTACATAGTGGCAAAGGCTTCCCAACAAAACTTGAGAGGTAATCCAGAGTGAGATAGTGGACTTAGTCCCTTTTCAGTTATGTCTTTGTGTTTACGTTCAAATCTTCATTTTGTGCATGAG
This sequence comes from Datisca glomerata, assembly GCA_003255025.1. NCBI lineage: Eukaryota > Viridiplantae > Streptophyta > Magnoliopsida > Cucurbitales > Datiscaceae > Datisca > Datisca glomerata. The sequence goes on from QANY01008345.1 coordinate 43,447, forward strand.
TGTGTGGGCAAAGATGCCTAAACATAATTCCACGCTGGGAGACGACAAGTAAACGAGGTCTGAATTCACCCCCAGTCACTTTGCACACACTTAACTTTGCTATGAAATTGTCTTTCAATATCGTTTAGAAAGTGTATAAAAGTTTATTTCACCTCATATTTGGATATTAAGGGAAATCCAAGTGAAACGTGTGCAATCATCTATTATGCTTAAGTAGAATCTGAAATCAGAATGAGAAACATGAGGAGCAGGGTCCCAGACATCAGCATGTAAGAGATTAAAAGACTTTAAGGCATTACTATTTGATTGCTGAAAAGAAAATTGATGAGCCTTTCCAAGAGTACAAGCATCACAAAAAGGTAAAGCATCATTAACAGACTCCTTTACAGACTTAAAAACTTGACTCATGACGGGAACAGATGGATGACCAAGCTTAAGGTGCCACAATGAGGCTTTATTCACAGCTAGAGTTGCAAGAAAACTAGAAAAAGTTCTGCATAATCCTGGTTTTGGTGGTGTGATGGAGGGAGAGACTGGGAAATGATAGAGACCATCATGTAGAGCACCCTGCAGCAGCACTTTCTTCGTAGTCTTGTCCATCACAAGACGACAATATGAGCCAAATTCAACTATAACGAGATTATCATTTGTTAGCTTGGATAAGCTAAGAAGATTTTTGGCAATAAGGGGCACACCTAGAACTTGATTGAGTGTTAATTGGATGAACTTATTATTTGTGGGGAGACTACTTTTACCAATGTGAGAAATGTGCATTAGCTTACCATTACCAACCATCACCTTTGCCTTGCCTTTGTAGTCTCATTTGATTGACAGGTTGGACAGGTCTGAAGTTATGTGATGGTTTGCTTCACTATCAAGGTACCATGCATTATTATCTTGGTTGCCAGTAGAAGTACTGAAGGCCCTTGGTACTTGAATGATGCTGCCAGAGTTTGTGTTTGATTGAAACAATGTAGAGTTTTGTTGTTGGGGAGACTTAGGAGCTTGAAAATTAGGGTCAAAACGACTGTAACAAGTCGAGGCATAATGTCATACTATTCGACAGATTTGGCATATGGGCTTGTTACTCCCTCTTCCACGACCCTTTCCTCGACCTCTTGAGTTGCTTGAGCTGCCTCTGTGAAAATTGGAAGGAGTATATGGACCATTACTCACACGACGCTGCTGGAAAGTAGCTACATTGGTTGTGGGGTTATGGGCATCCATAGAGTTAGTGCTTAGAAGTTGCTCAATGCGTATTTCATGACTTTGGAGCATGAACTGTGCTCCTTGTAATGAAACAGTGTCACCCCAAGATGTGAGATTAACAACTACATGATCATATTCAGATCTAAGGCCTCCTAGAATGTAGAGCAAAAGATCTTCATCTGTAATAAGTTGGCCAGTGGAGGACAGGCTGTCCGTGATTGACTTCATTTTGAGAACATAGTTGTTGATGGAGATAGCTCATTTTTTTATTGTTTAGAGCTGAAAACGAAGTTGTAATGTCTGTGCCTTGCTTTGAGAGGTGAAAATTTGTCCGAGAACTAGCCAGACTTCTCGAGCACTTGTACAGTTGACCATGTGTCCAAACATTGCTTCAGTTATTGAGGCAAGTAACCAGCTAAGGATGTGTTGATCAGTTCTTCTCTAATTAATGAATTCGGGGTTAATGATAAAGGGTGATTCAGACTTAAGTGTTTGAGCTGGCGAGGTTAGTGAAGCAGTAAATGGATTAGGAATAAATTCTACAGGAATTGGTTGAGTACCAAGTAGATATGACTCAAGGTCATGGACACGAACAATAGAGAGAATTTGTGATTTCCAGAAGGTATAATTGTTTCTATCGAGATGAATAGAGATACTTACCATGTGTATTGGTAGCATGCTTGGTAAGGCAGGAATATGATTGAAGAGAAAGGGAATAGAGACATGATTGGGTGCATACATGACTGGTTGAGTTATGGGTGTATCCACCATTGTAGCATTTGGAGCTTCACTGGGAGAAGCAACTGCTCTTTTTTCAGGCTGGGAAATAGAGGTCATTGATGGAGCTTGATGCAGACTAATATTTGGCTCTGATACCAAGTTGAAGATAGAAAATGTAAAATAGTTTTCTGTATATTACTCAAGCTTAGATTACAAGGTAGACGGTTCTATATTTATACAAAGAATGGAAAGAAGAATCTGTTAAGCTAAGGACAAAAAATAAAAATTATGTTAGGAAGAAATAAATAGATTATTGCATGAGAGAGAGGAGCACGAGAGTGATGGTGGAATCAGATTTTCACAGCAAGTGTGATTGGCTAGGGAGGAGCTCCAATCATTGAGTGCCATGTAACAAGTTTGTTATGAGGTGGTTGCTTCTCTCGACCAATGAGAGAGTTGCTGTTATGAAATGAGGTGGAAGAGAGAGAAGCTTGCTGAGTTGGAAAATGTTGCTCTCTTGGACAAAGTTTACACTTGTTATCATCTAGGTGACATAAATGAGCTTGTGCTCTAACAAATGTTTTCTATTTTTTATTAGAGACAGTCACATCTCCAATTTGATAGAATTTATAATTTTGTGGAAAAAATAGAGGGAGCATTTTAATTGAAATATTACCGAGTTTGTGAGGGATGTGAGAGGGTACTAGTGTAAATGAGTAATAGGAGGACTACCTTGGCCACGTGCAGCCAGCGAAAGTGTATAGCTGTTTCTTAACCAGATATTTATACCTCCTTTTTAACCAAATATATTAAAGAAAAATCAGATATATTTCTTAGGTAAAATGTAACGAAAGGAAGCTAAGTGTCTAATATCCTTTACTTTGTCAAATTAAGCATGAGAATCTAAATTTAAAACGTTGTCTTTAGAGGAGATTTAGGGTTATTGATTCAGTTTGCCTGTCGTAACAATAAATGCAGACGTTCAATTTGTGTCTCTACTCTACGTAATAGTTACACGACTTAGATCATTAGATTTAAAAATGAAAAAAAATTACTTTCCACTTAAAAATAAAAAAATAATAATTACTTTATACTTAACAGTTAGGCGTAGATCTTGATCGTCCACATCTAATCAAATTATCTTAGTTGCTTTTATTGTCATTGGCAAAACTAACGACATAAAAACTCATTCTTATTATTACCACCTGATTATATATTTGATCACGTAATATATCAAACATCACTAATGCATTTAAATGATTTTTATGCGACAATGTAGATTAAATCTTTATATATAATTCTTTAAAATGTTAGTTTGAGTGGTTACAACTCTCACTCCTTAAATTATAACATATTTTTGTTAAAAAATGTATTTATAGACTAGACAAGTGAAGATAATGAGACAACAAATAAATTTTAAAACCAGATATAAAGATTTAGTTATTAAATATTTGTGTGTCATAAAATAAGCATTCAGTGTTAGGTAGTAAGAAGTAGAACTTAATGGTCATTTTAATTTTCTTATAATTTGTATTGCAATTCCTTTAATATTCTATTATGTGTGGGAGTAAACCAAACGTCAGATAAGTCCATCCATTATTAATGTGAAAAATTAGTGTAAGTTTAGTTGTTATGAATTAACGAAAGGAGAATTCACGGTCCAAATTAAAAACAAAACAAAATGCAAATCCCAATCTCCAATATCCAAAGGCTTTTTTGCTGAACATAAATTAAGACTTGTCTCTTGCCGGACTTGGACCGACAAGTTTTTTTTAGAGTGGACCGGCAAGATTAGATATACCATGCATCATTAAGTAAAATTTAATAATATTATATTCGGTCTGATGCGATTCAGATAAAATGTCTTATTATCTTGAGATACGTATCAAAGTGATCATAATCATTTATTTTTAACAGACTATCATTATTATACCAACGTAACCCTCCTTTTGGAACCCCCAAGAGGGATCTATGTCCTCTCACTTAGCTGTAATTTTTAAATTTATCATAGCTGGCAGAGTCACTGCCAAAATAATAATAATAATAAATTTATATTCTTCTTTCTTTTTTCCTTTTTGGCAATATTTAATAAAAAATAAAATCTAGAATTTTTTCAGAATTTTTTTTAGATTTTTTTATCTAAATAATGTCAAGAGATGAAATTTCACGGTAATGTCAGTCGCGATTTTTCTGATTTTCTGATTTTGTAAATTATGAATACGTGCTTTGTGAATTTTTTGAATTTTTTGTGTAATCTGTAATGTGAAATGAAATGAAGTTCAATTTGTCATGAAGAAAATTCTGTTAATTGGTAAGAATTTAAATTTTCATTTCAAAAAAATGTTTGTAGTGAATGCTTGATTATATAATTAAAAAATAGTATACATTACATATATATATGGGCTTTTTTTGAAAAAATGATTTAACCGGATATTTTGGAACATACTTGGAACATGTTTCGCCTCGACTTAATTCGGTTTCGATTTAACCGGATATTTTGAAACACTCACATTGTCTTATATGTCATTAAGGTTGATGTGCAGATTTAGAAGTAGAAGTAACTTGCCCACAGATCATCTTTGAATGTTCTTCAAAACATTCCAAAAAACACGATGATTTCTTGTTCAATGAAGATATTCAGACTCATACGTTTATTTTAGATTAGTGTAACTCGTGTCAATCACATATTTTTCTACTAGTATAACTAAAAGGTCCATTAAGTACAAGTTTTGATACAAACTTCACACAAAAATCTACCTACATAGATATAGTAATCATGAATTATATCATTCATGACATGTAGGGGTGTTCAAAAACTAAATCGAAATATTAAATTAAGATTTATATTTTATTTTTATATATAACTTTCGTATAAAACTGAACTGAACTAAAAATAACATTTTGATTTTATATAATTTTTTTTAATAATATCCTTAAAAAAGTAATTAATAATCTCAAATTGAACCGAACCAAACCTCACGGTTTGATTCTTTAGCATTCACAGTTCGGTTCGATTTTTATTGTCGAACCGAAGTTTTGGTTTGGTTAAGTTTTTCGCTAAAAAACTGTCCGAACCGAACCATGAATACCCCTAATGGATATGCTCCGCTGTCCCTGGAACAAAATAAGATAAGATTGCTTAAATGAGTTTAGATTTGAGAGGTAACACTGTCCATAATTATTACCTCTATCACTGATAAAATGTAGAGACGAATTGTTGTTTTTTTCCTGTTAGTTGAATGTTGAAAAAGAATAAGAGACTGAACAATGAAAAAACCTACATGTTTCAATCCTATAATATAGTCCTATAATATCTGTCTTGATAATAGATGCTTATAATGCTCTAAATAATCATCCCTACAGACGCCAAAAAGATAAAGAATTTGGATGGCGATAGCTAATTCTAAGAAACTGAAGAGTCACAAGAGGGGCAAGCACATTGAGAGAAAATATCATCATATAGGAGATTGAGCACCGATGAGATGTGACTGTTATGAAGATAACGTCATATCAGAATCTGGTTGATCCATTTACCAAGACACTTCCTGCGAAGGAATTTGAGGGTCATGTGCGAAATATGGGGTTGAGAGAGATGCCACATTTAGTTTAGAGCAAGTGGGAGATTGTTGGGTATAGTGCACTCAAAGCATGTGTTTAAACGTCTTTAATACGAAATTAATGAAATTATATTTTTCTTATAATTTTTCTTTTGAATTATTGTTGGATAATTTATATAAATATTTGAAAATTTCATATTCATTAATGAGACTATGTTGTATAAGTACGAGAAATTAAGATCATATATAATAAATAAAATAGTCCACAACATATTATAATATGTAATCTTTAATGAATGGTTGCTAGTACGGTCCACTAAATATTTTTTAAATGTATATATGATCTATATCTGGATCACAAATGTGGATATATAATATAAATTTATAATATATGTACTTATATTTAATAAAAAATTAAAGTAATACTCATTTTATCTAAGAGAAATTAAGTAGTGACTTTGAATTCAATTATGTGAGTTAACAAACATTCAAATTAGTTCTCTGCATCTTAGTTTCAAATTATAATTTTTGAATTATGATAGTTAGTAAACATACTCGTTCAATTCTATGCATCTAATTCCTGATCAATTCTCTATCAATATTATTGGTTAAAATTTAATGCCAAGTCTGATTTAAGTCTTAGTAAACCTGTCATTGGTGTTATGTTTTGGGGGTGGATACATAAAATCGATTTTATTATTGTTATATTTTTTACTTGTAAACGTGCGTGGGTTGAAAGATTTGAACTTCAACATTCATTTTTGGAAGAGAGATATGAATTCTTGACTATCTATCCTCTTGATCATTGAGAATGAATGAGATTGAACAAAAATATTTGGTATTTGATAGTGATGAATGCAACACAGATCGTCTGATTTTGTGAATTTTATTTTGTCAATATCCCCTAATGTGAATTATTCTACAAACAATCCATGTATAATATAAGATGCTATTTTTATGTTATATATGTACAAATTTTACATTCAAATATGTATAAAACAACCTATACACGTACAAGGATTGCAGGGTAGAATTCCCTCTAATGTTAATCAGAACCTCCAAACTTGTTGATTTGGGGCTATTTGACTGTTTCTCAAGCTCAGCTCAACCTCTGTCTTGCTATCTGGTTGAGCCTTTTGTGAGGTGGGAAGCACTTGTGTGAAGTATACAAGTATAATGACATCACAGACAAAGCCCCTCATAGTTTGTGAAAATTACATCTTAAGCCACCCACTCTTCACTCAAAATTACGACTACCTCACACTTTTGTGGCTATATAACACAGTCTTAGACTCTTAACCTCGTCACTCACCTCGGACTTGATCAATTCATGTTTAGATTATCAATAGATGATCCGGGTAAATCCCAGTTATTCTTGAATGATTCAGATCTAAAGAAGAAATTTAAAAATATATATATTTCTATTGTATCTTTTATTTTTGTATATTTTAGATCAAGACTGTTATTTTTATATTCAACAATCTAACTCTGGGGAACATATTCACTTCCTCATTTATTTTCGATGACTTCTTAATTTCTAAATAATGGGTTGTCAACATAAGTTTTACATTATACAAATTCTGGAAAACATGAAAAGTAAAAACAAAAGCTACCCTCCTGATGTTGTAAACCAATCCATGTTAAGAATCTCGACTAGAAAGGTTATGACTTATGTTCTCTTGATCTAAGTCGTTGAGCTCAAATCTCAACAGTTCAGATCAATTTAACACAAACGTTGAGATTTTTTTTTACTTTATTCATTTTATTTTTCTTCTACTTTTCTCTTTTAGTTAAGACTGAAACGGGCCTTCAATTTTCAGAATAGTTGGTCCAGACATAACATGATCTTTGTTATGGGCATTTCCCGTCGGTTAGCAACATGACGTCACGTGTCACGTCGAGCAAAGAGGTGTACACCAGGAAAAGGCATTGGGGGCCCGAGCACCCAAAGGGAGAAGGCTGACCTAGACACGCCAGTTTCAAGTAGCTCAGTCTGCACCAACTTGAGCAGAAGAGGAACATCAGGAATGAGGTCCTCGGAAAGAGCTCGAATTGGCCCTGCGTTAGCGTTATCATTACTCATCAAAAGTGATACTCCACGTGGCATCCTCCTATTTGACCCAAACGTCAACCGGGTCCAATCATCATGATAACGTGTCTGATCAGCCCCCAATCGATCGTTTCATCCACGTTTGGCGTGACCTGAAGCATTTAAGCATTTAATACATATCCTTTCACGTCAACTTAGGGTACAATGACATTAAATGCCGCCTCTAACTCGTCATATCAGGGAGGAACCGCCACATCATCAATGCTTCTTCGAGACGCTTCATCCTCAAAGGCTTCAAGTATAAATACCCTCACCAACTCTAGAAGAAGGTAAGCTAATCTCCCTTTAGGAAAACTCTGCCAAAATTCTACTAGGACATTGATTTATGCATCGAAAGCCCTTAGGCGATGAAACCCCCCCTGTTCTCCTCATTTTTTGGGTTCCTTATTTGTGTTTTATAGATATCCAGCCAAAAGGGAGTATAGGCTAAGAGGGGAGTACACGTGTTGTTGAGAGATTTCTGACATCAACAATTGGCGTCGTCTATGGGAACGACATCAAAACCATTCCCATTCAAGACACTTAAGGCCTATGTTCCTCCATAAAGAAAAAAAATGAGCCTGACGCCATCGTCCTACTTTGATGAAGTCCAGGATGAGAAGGGGGATCCACCCTCCTCCTCGCCGAGAGAAGAATGTCCTGCCGATGTGACAATCACAAAGCAAACAAAAGAAAGACTCAGTGACCTTGCTCTCCAAAGTGGTCATGAGAATCATGAAAGATATGATGGCTCTCATCAACATCGGGGTGGCCTCTTACCAAGAAGGGCCCTCCCTACCACCCATGGAAACAATCCCCCAGCATTAGAAAGACTCATCGACGGAGGCAGAGTCATCTTGTGACCGGGCAGTAAAGGAGGAGGACCATCCAGGAAAGGATAAGATGACCCCCGATGTGGAGGAACGAATCAAAGGTAAATAAGACTTCCCAACAAAAACCGTCAAAATGATGGAGTTAACTAACAGCACCGCGGAGAGCTATGGGTAGTGGACTGATATACAAAAAGCTTCGTATGCAAATAGAGGAGTTAAGGAAGGAGCGGAGACAAACTGTTGGGGCCTTTGTCGAGACGCTTCTAGGGCAAACCGAGTCCCATTTCCCTGTCGAGATCCAACGGGATAAACTCTCCTCAAAGTTCAAGATGCCCCCAATCACCCCTTATGATGAGACTAAAGACCCATTCGAGCACTTAGAAACTTTCAAGGTATGGGTATACTTGCACCATATCTCAGAGCCCTTGATGTGTAAGTTATTACGTCTGACGCTCAGTAGACCTGCCCAGAAATGGATACGACAGCTGAAGCTAAACTCCATTCAGTCTTTGTTGAGCTTTCAAGACTATTCGCTAGGTAATACCTGGGTGGCAGAGAGCGAAGGAGGTCAGCTTCCTGCTTGATGACAGTAAAGCAGTGGCCATAAGAGTCACTCAATGAGTACATGAACCGTTTCAACCTAGAATCCTTATAGGTTGACAATGCAAACGAGGACATGATGGTAGCCATGCAGAGAAGTGAGATCACCCACTCTAGGATGACGTTGTCAATAGCCAAGTATGATCATGTCTTCTTCTTCGAGCTTCAAGCTAGGATTCAAAAATACATAAGCGTCAAAGAGGTGATTCGAGCCAAGAGGGAGTTGGAAAGGCCAAGCAGCCATAATCCTCAAAATGGAAAAGAACTATGGGAGGACGAGAGGAGCCACCATCCCATACCTTCTGACCTGACACCTACCTTGTTTGAGAGCAGCTCACCCCTTCCAAGTTAGCGCGAGGAGAAGAACACTCACTTGGCCACCCAGGTCGCCAGATATACCCCCCTCACGGCCAGGCGCAAGGAGATTTTCAATGTCATTAGGGACAAAATCCTGCTGAAACAACCCCGGGTGATACGGACGTCTGATGAGATGAATGACACCATGAAGTACTGTAGGTACCACCAGGATTCCGGTCACAACACGTAAGGGTGTTTCGAACTCCACGAACATATTGAGGCCCTAATCCATAAAAGGGCACCTTAAAGAATCTGTGGCTAGTCGAAGGGACCGTGGAGACGGCATCCCCCTAGACATGATATAAGGATTGAGAGATAACCAAGCAAAAAGAAAACATACCACACAGTTCAGTGCGAGAAATCAAGATGATATTCAGAGAACCCAGCATGTTGGACTATAATCGAAAATGAAAGATGGTAGCTCGGGAGGCAGGTCATCCGGTGGTCTTCAACATCCTCCTTCGATACCCTTAAATTAAGGTGGAGGAGGCGATCGAGTTTACCGAGGAAGAGGCACACCAGATCCATCAGCCGTACATCGATGCGTTAGTGATCTCTCCCTGATTGCCAATATCAAGGTTTGGCGGTTCTTGATAGACGATGGAAGCTCGAGTGATATCTTGAACTACTCTGCCATCTTGTAGATGGAATTTGAAACTAAATAGCTCCGCTCATGCTCTACTTCTTTGGTAGGATTCAGAGGACATGAGTTTATCCTAGAAGGCATGATGGCGCTCCCCGTGACCCTGGGCACAACCCCATGGCTTACCACAAGCTAGTTGAGTTTACAGTGGTAAGGTGAAGTGAGGTGTACAATGCCATCCTTGGCAGACCAACCATCCATAAATTCAAGGTTGTACCCTCCATGTACCACGGAATCATGAAGTTCCTTACCCCTAGGGGTGTGGTATTGGTAAAAGGGTCCAAAAAATGTCGAGGGAGTATTACGGAACAGGCCTCAATCGGGAAGATTCGACCGAAATGAAGGAACAGATCAGAGCAGCTGCTTCACCCCTTGGATAACAAAAAAGGGAAAGAAAAGGAAGCCATGTAATCGAGCAACAATTATCAATAAAAGGCTCATTATCCCACAGAACAAGATCAAGGAAAAAAAGTGATGTCTGTCTTGCATTCTAACTCCTCAGATGGGAAAAAAGTTCTAGTTAGACCAGAAATGCCTAGCTAGACTCCAAAAGGGAAAAAGTGATATCTAGCTTGCATCCTAGCCCCTAGATGGGAAAATGAACTATAGTTAGAGCAGAAATGCCTAGTGGACTCCACAAGGAAAAAAGTATTGTCCGACTTGTATCCTAGCTCGCCAAACGGGAAAAAAAGCTCTAGTCAGAGTATAAATGCGTGGCTAGACTTCACAAGAAAAGAAGTGATGTCTAGCTTGCATATTAGCCTGCCAGATGGGAAATGGAGCTCTAGTCAGAGTAGAAATGTCTAGGTAGACTACACAAGGAAAAAGTAATGTCTGGTTTGCATTATAGCTCACCAAACGGGAAAAAGGATATCTAGCAAGAGTATAACTGTCTAGCTAGACTCCATAAAGAAAAAAATGATGTATGGCTTGCATTCTAGCTCGCCAGACGGGGAAAGAAGCTCTAGTCAGAGCAGAAATATTTGGCTAGACTCCACAAGGAAAAAGAAATGTCTGACTTGCATTCTAGCTTGCTAGACAGAAAATGAGCTCTAATCTGAGCATAAATGTCTGGCTAGACTCCAAAAGGAAAAAATGTATGGCTTACATTCTGGCTCGCCAGACGATATAAAGCACTAGCCCAAGCAGAGATTCTTGACTAGATATTAAAGGAAACAGGACGTCTTTCTTGCTCTCTAACTCACTAGACAATAGATTAATTTTGTAGTAGGTCTGTCTGAACATACCTACTGTATGGGGGCAACCCACTTGGAGCAAAATAATAAGGCTCTATCAAGCTCGAAAATCAGGACAACTCCATGACTCAGGTTAGCAGGTACTGCTACTTAAAATGTTCAAGAATGAAAGAAATGAAGTAGCAAGATCAAGGGAAAGGATTAAAGTCTCATACAAATCAAATAAAAACTTGGTGGAAGTAAAGGTGAAGCTTCATTTACTTAATGATCAAGCTCATCACTTAAGGCTAACCCAAGTTCGAGATCGATGATCGAATCTATTTCAAAATAAAGGTTATAACAGATAAATAGTAAACAAGAAGCATGATCAAGAGGGGAAAAGAGACAGAGCCATTGAAGAAAACATGTCCTCATAAAAAATAGAGAAAAGAGAAAAAGTTACAAGGGCAAGGAAAAAGGAAGAGATTACAAACAAAGGAGAAAGGGAAAATTATAAATACCAGGAAAAGTAATTAGCTAAGGGGTTGTCCAACAACATCAGCTGTAGGGGCCTGGGAAGTCATAGCGGTACCAGCGGCCTTGGCTTGCTTCGGTAGAGGGGGAATACTCTCCTCCTCAGGTTAACCCAAGGGTAAAGGAGAATAGACCTCCGTGTCTAACTTCTCAGTGGCATCAACAGCTCTAGCTGGTTCCGATGGTGGGGGAGGAATCCCTTCAGTCATCCCCATTGACCTCGAACCGCCTGGCTAAGTGAGGGTTCATCCCCTCGCACAAGCTTAGAAGGTGCGGGCCTCTTTCAGATGAGGTAGGTGTCAGGTCGGAGGGTCTAGAATAGTGGCCCCTCTTGTCCTCCCATGGTTCTTTTCCATTTTGAGGATTCTGGTTGAGCCTTTCAAACTCCCTCTCAGCTCGGATCACCTCTTCAACACTTATGTATTTCTGGAACAGATTGAGGCGCTAATCCATGAGGGGTACCTTAAGGAGTCCATGGCTAGTCTAAGAGACCACGGGGATGGAAGCCCCTTAGATTGGAAAAAAAGATTGAGAGACAATTGGAGCAAAAAGAAAATCGACCTCACAGTCTCGTGCGAGAAATCAAGATGATATTCGAAGGACCCAACAAGTCGGACTCCAATCGGATAAGAAAGGTAGCAAATCGGGAGGTAGGACACCTGGTGGTCTTCAACGTCCTCCCTCAACCACCCAAAATCAAGGCAAAGGTGGCGATCGAATTTACTGAGGAAGAGGCACACCAGATCCATCAGTCGTACGATGCGTTAGTCATCTCTCCCTAATTGCAAATATCAAGGTTTGGTGGTTCTTGATAGACGATGGAAGCTCGAGTGACATCCTGAATTAATTTGCCTTTCTACAGATAGGACTTGAACCCGAACAACTCCATCCCATGCTCTACTCCTTTAGTAGGATTTAGAGGATATGAGATTAGCCCAGAAGGCGTGATGGAGCTCCCCTTGAGATTGGGCACAACCCTGCGACTTTCCACCACGCTAGTCGAGTTTACAGTGGTGAAGTGTAGCGAGTGTATAACGCCATCCTTGGCAGACTGACCATCCATAAATTTAAGATTTTACCCTCCACGTACCATAGAATCATGAAGTTCCTTACCCCTACGGGTGTGGAACTGGCAAAGAAGGACAAAAAAACGTCGAGGGAGTGTTATGCAATAGCCCTCAAGCGGAAAGAGTCGACCGCAATGAAGGAACCGATCAGAGCAGCTACTGTTGGGATCGATAGGTTTTAAAATTAACTTAAAAATAAGTTTGAACGACGAACAGTTTGTAGGTGGAATATAAAAAAAATTAATTAACTTATTTAATCGAATTAAATAATTTAAAACCAAACAACGTGCAATGATGCATATACGATATTAAACGAGAAGATAATGTTATAAACAATTTTTTACCCATACTTTGTATAAGAGAATTTCTGAACTGGTTTCAAGTGTTCTTCATGTTCTTCAAGTTTCGGGATCCGAATCACGCACTTGAACACTGAGAACGATTTGCGAATTTCGTCCATCAACAATCACTCGTTAATTTCAGAAATATATATCACATGAATTTTATGTAGGAATTTAAGTGTGGACTCTCAAAATGATCTAAGGAAAAAATCAAATATTTTTCCTTGAATGCTCTCTCAATCGGCAGCAATCACTAGGGAGGGGATGAAACTCCTTTTCTCTGTATCTGATATGAGATCTATATCTCTCTCTCTCTCTCTCTGCAATCAAATTGCTATTAGATATTTATAAAATCTAATTTTTGATATTTACCCCTCTTGTTATTATTTTCTTAACTCATTTATTGACTGTGAGAAGAAAGACATAATCCAACCACGAATTCTTATATTTGTGAATAATGTAACTCCAACTTAATTGAATTATAATCCCAACAGCCGAGATATTGCCCACCAATTCGAACTCACTCATTTTACATATCAAATATTACAACTAACTAAGTCAAGCTACATATTCACCTCAGGATTAAGGTAATTATGAAAATACCCTTAAGGTGTAACAATTAGATTTAGAGCTAGGTATGCGGTTTTGGTTAACCGTTTGAGTTTGCACTCCCATGCCCAATGACCGGCATCCATTGGTTCAACCTTACAGTCGTAATCAAATTTAATTGCCCAGTCGATCCTAAGACTGCGAATATCATTATGAACTTTCTCAAAAGTGTTCGTCTGGAGACTCATCTGTCTTCACGCTTCGTTCATTGATGAAAGTCTCAGGACTTGAGTAATTTACAAACACACTTTAACTATAATAAAACTTTGAATTTATTCATAAAAATTAAATAATATTAATGTTTGAGAAATAACTAAATACAAATAAATAGTTATTACACGCTAATTTATGGACATATTCTGACAATCACCCACATGAACTAAAGTAGGTGTGTACAATCTCTTATCCCCAAGCCCTCTAGATGACCATAAAAATTGTACTGCTTAAAATCTTCGTGATTGGATCCGCCAGGTTATTGGCCGTTAAAATATGCATAATCACAACATCTCCACGCTGAACAATATCTCTAATCATGTGATATTTACGTTATTTATGTTTAGATCTCTTATGGCTTCTAGGTTCCTTAGAATTCGCTACAGCCTCACTATTATTACAATAAAGTGTCATGGGCTTGTTAGCGTCTGGAACAACTTCCAGAGTCTTCAAGAATATCCTAAGTCATACAGCCTCCTTTGCAGCTTTACAAGCTGCGACATATTCAGCTTCTATGGTAGAGTCAACAATGGAAGAGTTCTTGATACTTCTCCATACAACTGCTCCACCATTCACAATGAACACCGATCCTGAAGTCGATCTCCTGAAATCCTTATCAGCTTGAAAATTAGAATTAGTATGCCCTGTCATATTCAAGTCATTACCTAAATACACAAGCATGTAATCCCTTATTCTCCAAAGATATTTAAGGATCTGTTTGACATCATTCCAATGCTTAATTCTAGGATTAGATTGGAAACGAGTCACCACGTGGGTGTGGTGGCTCCTTATCTAAAAGGAAGAAATCCTTTCTTGGAGCTTTGCATACTGAAGCAATCCAACACCATATCAATATAAGATGTTTGAGATAGTGCCAATTGTCTGTTCTTCCAATCTCGAAAGATATGAATACCTAAAATAAATGTAACTTCTCCAAGATCCTGTTGGGGGTTATACCCTCAAAACATGTGTATTGACATTTTGATATGAAATTTAAAGAGTATTACATTTTTCTTATAATTGTTCTTTTAAATTATTGTTGAATATTTTTTATAAATATCTTAAAATTCCATATTCATTAATGAGGCTATGATCTTGTATTAGTACAAGAGTATTAAGATCATAGATAATGAATAAAATTGTCAACAACATATTATAATATGAAATCTTTAATGAATGGTTACTAGTACGGTTCACTAAACATTATGAATGAGTGTGATCTAGATTCGAATCATTGATGTGGATATAAATAATAGTGAATGTACTTTATATAATAAGATTATATATGATATGGCCGATTTGAATTAATATCTTTATTAATGTGTCATTTATTAGAAAGATTTAATACCCATCAATTCGATGATCATATGTAGATGAGTCTGAATCCTGAGTAGTCATGAACTCCTATGCATGTCTACAAGATCTTTTGATTCACTCGTTAAAGTCATGTTTGTTAATCAGACCAATGATTTTTATTTTGAAGATTCAGTGATGTGGATGGCTGAAGACATGATCTTACAAGATTTGAAATCTAAGCTTTCCTAACGGATGATATATTGGTTCCCGTAAGTGTTAATTCTGAAACCGAATGGTTATTGAGCTCAAATTTATAATAAAATTATAACTTACTCATTCACTAGTGGATTAATGGTATTTAAGGATCAATGGGTAATTTTTTGACCAGTTCTAACTTACGAACTAATAATTGGATATTAGAACTACACGAAATGATTATGTTAGTAGACTACTTGAGAATATTTTGTAAATCCGTTCTATAATCTCTAATAGTTCAATTCCATATTTATAGTAGAGTAATAATGGAATTAGTAAATAAGAGTATTTAATTAAAGAGTTTAATTAATGATCTGATTTATTGGAGCTTAGGATTATAGGTCTATGGTCCTCAAGTCACCTCTATACGACGCTGTCTAGGGTATGAGTATATCAGGACATGAGAAAAGGACTGACTTGTAAAAAGAATTTTTACTCTGGGGCAAGTACATAATTATGAGATAATTATGTGTGATTTGTTAATTAAGAATTAATTAGTGGAATTATTTATATATTTAAATATAATTTTAGGAAATTATATATAAAAATAATTATCAATTTTTTTAATTATCGATAAGTGAGACATGGTATCTAATTTGTGAAATTAGATAATTAAATTATTATTAGATAAAAATCTAAATAAACTAAATATGTTATTTGTGAAATAACAGATATGTTAGTTGATATAGATAGTCAGATATGTTAATTTTGAATTAATTGATATCTAGATAATTATCTGATTAAAATAATTATTTAATTCACAATAGTTGTCACGTGTAAATCACTGATAGGGTATCAAAAATTGACATGAACTACTGTGGTGCCATGTGGCACTGTGCTGGCTCACGCCACACTGCAGTGCCATGTGGCACTGTAATTGGTAATTTTACAATTAAATATTATTTTAGTTTATCCCTAAAAATCTAATACGTCATTCTCCAGAATATATACAGATTTTATTCTAATGGCCTAAGTAGTTGAAAGAAGAGAAGATAATCAGTTTATCAGATCATCAGTTCGTCAATCAAGAGTTAAATTGAGAACGCGATTGGTGTTAGAGAGATTTTCTTCTGTGATTAAACGTTAATATCTAAAAGAATAATCATCATGTTCTTTTAGAGAATCGTCTCACTAAAATCATTCTCAGTAAATCTCTAGATCTCATGTGTTGAGAACATCTAGAGATAGAAAAAGTGTCTTATAATATTCTACGTGCCCATACAAGTCCTAGTGCTTTGAGGAAAGATTTGGAAGATTTTGGTGTGGATCTCGGAGTCCACTGATCGTTGAAACGATTTCGTGAGAATGGAAGGATCATATGATTTTTACAAGGATACTTGATATAGACTACAAGAGCTATATGATTCATAACCTTGTATGTTGTACATTTAACTTACAAATATATAATGGATCCTGACTTATTGAAAAACAATTTTCAATAAAAGTTTATATTTGGTTATCGTGGCGTTGCGCAAATTTTGTTTTAATAAAAGATTCAATTTTTTATTAAAAATTTAATTTTAAAAGGCCACGCGCCTCCTCTCTTCCACCGCGCACGCGACGCGACTACCAACAGATCTTTCATATCAAATTACTTTGCAAGTTAAATCTTGACATCAGATAGTTTTCCTACGTCATTCTCAATGAGTAGAATATCATCTTTGTACAAGACTAGAAAAATCACATTCCCTTTGTGTATCAGTTTATACACACAAGGCTCGTCCATAACTATTCAAAACCATAGTTTCTTAACAGCTTCCATCGAATCTAATATTCCACGACCGTGACGCTTGCTTAAGTCCATAAATGGACTTCTGCAGTTCGCAAACTTTGATCTCTTGGCATTTCTCCATGAACCCGTCTGGTTGAGCCGTATAAATGCGCTAATCAAGATTCACATTCAGAAAATCAGTCTTGATATCCATTTGCCAGATTTCATAATCAATGGCAGCAGCAATGGACAAAAGAATTCGGATGGATTTAAGCATGGTCACTGGCGAGAAGGTATCCTCATTGTCTATTCCTTTCTGTTGGATTTAGCCATTGGCTACTAGCCTAGCTTTGAATGTCTATACATTCCCAATTGTACATTTTTTCTTCTTAGAGATCCATTTACATCCTATGGGTTTTACCCCTTCAAGAGGATCTACAACCTTCCAGACTTCGTTCTAGTATATCAAATGTATCTCAACGTTCATGGCTTCTTGCCATAAGTTTACTTCAGGACCAACCATGGCCTTTGAGTAGGAGACATGTTCATCAAGGTCATTATTTGAGACAACTGTCAAAGCTTCTCCATCAGACATATACCTCTTAGGTTGTCTCACAATCCTCCTACTACGTGGAGGCTCCATAGGCTCTGGCTCCTATCGTGGTTCTTACTAGGATCGATTGATTTTAAATTTAAGGAAAATTAGATTTTAACAATGAACGGTTCGTGGGGAGAATATAAAAAAAATTTAGTTTTAACTTATTCAATCATATTAAATTATTTAAAACTAATTTTAGTTTGATCATCCATATACGATATTAAAACGAATAGATTAAGGGAAAATTATTTTTCACATTCACTCTGTATCGGAGAATTTCTGAACTGGTGGAACTCCCTCGAGCGTTCTTCTTGTTGTTCAAGCTTTAAGATCAAAATCACAAACTTAATCTTTCACGAACGATTTCTGAATTAGTCCACTAACAACCACCCGTTGATTTCATAAATATATCTCAGAAAATTTTTACATAAAAATTTGAGTGTGGTCTCAAAACGATTGAAGAAGAAACATGAAATCTTCATTTCTTCAGATTAATTTCGGTGGTAACAGTAGTGAGAGGATAAAACATTTTTCTCTTCTTTTTGTTGATAGAAATAACTGTATCTTAACCTCATTATCTTTTTGTAATCAAATTTCTATTAAACATTTATCAAAGGGTAGTTTTTGATATTTACAAATATACTCATATATTATAAAATTTTCAAAATTTTCTCTAATTATCTATTGTTGCCAAAAATTACATGATCTCCTAGATTTTTAGTTGTATCGAAATTCATCAATCCAATTGATAAATATAATTGATCATTATTAATTAATTTATTTTATTTAACTAATTATCTAATAATTAGAAATTAATAAATAATTAAATCAATACAACAATTATACAACTAACTTAAGTGACATCACCAATTACATATAGGTGTAGAAAATTTATCTTGACACCAAAACACATTTTGGTCCAACTTAGTTCATTTTTCTATTCACGTTCTCTGAGTTATTTTTTAGACCAAATGGATCCACATAAACAAAGCTTTTGAATCAAATACCCGATAAAATTATCTTCATAAATTTATGACCTATTTAATCCTAACATCATACAACTCCATTGTAGGTTCGATGTCGAACGAATCAACTCTCGATTCATGCGTACTACATTTTATGTTGGTGTAAATAAACTCTTTTTATTTTCACAGTCCACAAAATATTTTAACATAATACCCACCGTGTAAACCAGTAATAAGAGAGGAATATACCCCTTTACTATTTTACCCCTCTTGTTATTATTTCTTTAACTCATTTATTGACTGTAAATAAGAAAGACATTGTAGTGAACCGTATCATATAATTCACAAGTCTTATTCAATGACTCACTTCATCGAATACTTGGACAAGTTAATTTATTCACACACTCATCAATAAAGCATAATGTGATATTGTTGCTTTCGCAATCCAACCACGAATTTTCATATTTCTGGATCACGGAACTCCTACTTAATTAAATTACAATCCCAACAATCGAGGTATTGCCCACCAATTCGAACTCACTCATTTGAGATATCAAATATTAAAACTAACCAAGTCAAGTTACGTATTCATCTCAGGATGAAGGTAATTACAAAAATACCCTTAAGGCGTAACGATTAGATTTAGAGCTAGGTAAACGGTTTTGGGCTTTAAACTAATTTGTTACCAGTCTATTCAACATGTTCATAACATGTCTAGGTTAACCATTTGAGTCTCCAATCTTATGCCTCAAGACTGGCATCCAATGATTCAACATATTCGACAGTTCTTCTATTATTAAATCAAAAACAAATTCTGATTGGGGAGTCGGTGTCCTCTCACTCAATTATTCCTCTAGCAAAACTGTGTACTTTTAATGTAATTTTCTTCAAGAAAATGAGCATTCGTGCTAATGAATATTTTCTAGTCAGTCGTACTGTAGAGGATGTACCCCTTCGTTCTTTTAGGATATCCTACAAACATGCATCATTCTGAACGACTGGCCAACTTGCATGTCTTCGATTTTAGAACATGTGCTGGGCACCCTCATATTTTAAAATGGTTAGTAGAAAACTTTCATCCATACCATCTTTTATTTGGTGTACCAAGCACTATCTTCGACGAAAGTTGGTTCAAAATATATGTTGCTGCTTCCAATGCATATCCCCAGAGTGAATTTGGGAGGGATGAGTAACTCATCATGGATCTAACCATATCCATCAGAGTTCGATTCTTTATCTCTGACACACCATTCTGATGTGGCGTATCAGGTGTTGTAAGTTGAGAAAGATTACCTTCTCACTTAAGAAAGTCTTCGAGCTCTCCTAACAAGTACTCTCCAACACGATTGGATCGTACTGTTTTGATTTATTTTTCTAATTGCTTTTCAACCAAGGCCTTATACTCTTTGACCTTTTTAAAGGTTTCAGACTTTTGACGCATTAGATAAACATAACCAAAAATGTGAGTAGTCATCAGTGAAAGTTAAGAAGTATTCATAATCTCCTCTTACTTTGATAATCAATGGTCCGCATACATCACTATGTATGAGTTCAAGGCAATTAATGGCTCTTTCACCTTTTGCTAAAAAATGTCTATTGGTCATTTTACCTTCAATTACATGATTCGCATGTGGGTAGTGATCTCATACTTAAAGTTTACAAATGACCATCTTTCACAAGTATTTTAATTCTGTTTATGCTAATATTCCCAAGGCATAAGTGCTACAAATAAGTTAAATCGGTTGAGTCATACTTCAACCAAATATTATCCCTTTGTGAATCATTATCATTTTCAGTGTCACATCTCATTGAAACTATTTATTTAACGTGAAACAATTTATTAAATATGTGTGCAACAGTAATTAGGCATTCATTTTTAAAAATACTGATATCTTTATCAATGAATTTAAGATCAAATCCTTTCTCAATAAATTCCTCAATAGAAATAAGATTCTTCCTAAAAACTGGGATATAATAATCATCACATAAAATAATAAAATATTTCTCAAAACATAATTTAATAGTTACCACAGATACGACCGATAATAGTGCTCCATTATCCTAGCGGAAGCTGTACTCGCCCTCGTCAAAGAATAAATAAAGTGAAAAGAATAAATAAAGTATGATATAACTACTTAAACATTTAAAAATTTATTAAAAATATTTCCTCCATGATGTTACGATAAAAAATAATAGCTTGTCTCATTGAAGGATGAAGTCCAAACTATCTCCTATCGAATAGAGACTCTTCTCGTTTGGTTAACGCTCAAATGTTTCCACATCTAACTTAACCAATCACTAATGATTTTGGTCACCTTAGCCCCATTGTCTAGCCCCTATGTAGGGATTCCAATGTGCTTCAGTCTAAATGTTTAACCACCACATCGACTCTTAAAAGTTACTATGGACTAAAAATCCGTCTATGGGATGGCCCTGCCCCACCAATTCCTTTAAAAGTCATAGCTTCTCAAGCAACTTGATGACTCAAAGCGACACGACTCTAAAGTTTCTCCCATTAAAGAGAAGACCACTATGGGCGGTTCTAAACCATTCCTCATGGCAAGATCAAGTTTGCTTTGGAGACCTTAGAAACGTTTCAACGTAAACGACCATGCCACTTAGTTTTTGAAAAAAATTTGGATATTTTATTGTTTTTCTAAACATAACATTTATTAATTTGAAAAACGTGATAAAATTTATAAATCCTTTATTTAATTTTAAATCCCAATTTTAAATCATAACCATTATAAATTTCACATTATAATTAAATTATAACCATTGTAAATTAAACTACAATGATGCATGTACTGCGGTTAGGACCATTAAAATAATCTAACGAGTCTGGAAGCCACTCGTGGATATGATAATTGGTGCTTCGGTGGCCAGGATTGAACGACAGACGGTTCCTGAAATGCATTAAAGCCTTAAGAACGGGAGCGTTGTTCGTAATATACAGAAGATAAGCAATGTGACCATATTTGCCGACAAAAAAATTTTTCTGCTCTGATGAAAAATCCTCTCATATCTTCTTCAACCTCTCCAAGTCACTGTGTGAGAACTCTATCTTAGACAATCTCCTTTTCGTTTCTGCATTTCCTTTGATCATTGAGTTACTGTAACTTGATCTTCTATCACACTCGAAGTAGAAGTCATGGTCTCTAAAATATGAATGAATTGAATATTTTTTTACAATCCCTATTACGCAACATGATGCATGTATTCAAAAAAGAAAGACGAAGTCAGGAGTGAAACAATGGGAAAGAAAAGAAATGTTTAAAGAGCGTAAGACATATATACATGAACAAAATTAGTCATGATATCATAGTTAAGTAGAATCTCTATTTCTATCATACATTGGTCATGAGATGGGCTTTAAGAACAAAATGAATATGCGGTTCGGCTCTCAAATCTCTTAATAGGCTCTCAGATTGTCCTCACTATTATCCGAACGGAGTAACAGGGGCCCCCAAATAGTATGCTGAAAGGGTCGACCTGAGTAAGAACTTTCATGCGCCTGCACAGGAACCACAGTTCCACGAAGGCATTCCACTACTCATTCTTGCTAATCCTAAAAGGAAAGCCCGTGTACATGGCTAGTGTATATGTGTGAAATTAGAAATTAGGTAAAGAAATATACTTCGTAAAAAAAGAACTATATAAAACTACAAGCATAAATTAGAAAAAATAATGAATGGCAATTTGATATTAGCATATCCCTAGCTCTATATGGAATGTTATATGATGATGCGCAATTAAAATTAAATCATACATTTAAAAATAACGTCCCTATTGGCTCATTTCTAATTACAACTCAAATAGAATAATAAATTAATTTATAAATTAATCTTCACGGCGTCTGTAATTTCCTCATTCTTCTCCATGATGTCCCACTACTTTGTAACTCTTTACAAAAGTCCATTCTCATTTAAAATTCAAATTTAAAACTTAAAATTCAAATTTCAAATTTCAATTTTCAAAATTTAAATTCAAATTTCAAATATTCAAAATTTAAATTTTGATTACAACACTTTAATTAAGAAAAACTATTTTCCTAATTAAATAATCTCACTAATTATCCCATTTTCCTTTTTAGTAAAATAAAAAGATAACATTGATAATTATCTTTCGAATTCAAAATTTTAAAGATGAAAAGATAAAATAGATAATTATCTGTGAATTCAAAATTCAAAAGATATAAAGATAAAATAGATAATTATCTTTTAAATTTTAATTATCTTTTATTCGTTTAAAATTTAAAAATTTAAAATATAAAAAATAGGATAAATGTTATCGCAAAATATCACAAGGTTTTCAAAACCTAATTGTTATCGCCTTTGGTTTCACAAACCCTAGTCACCATGCAGGGCATGACAGCAGACAACGGCGGTGACGGCGCCAGAACAGTATCATCAGCTACCGCAACAGTATCTCCAGCTACCGCAACAGTATCTCCAGCGTGAAAAGTGATTTCACGTGAATAATGATTCCAGCCTGAACAGCGCTGCGCGTGAACATTAATACGACGTGAACAGTACTCCAACGATGGTTTAAGGGCAACGACGACTCACATCATTTATAAAAATACAACTATTACAAACAAAATAAATTACATAAAATCCCTATAAATGAACGACTTCCTTCATGTCTTTCACTTTCCCATATGAGAAAGATGGGCTCTTTAGTGACCTCAATTTTTGCCCCTAATTTATTTCTCTCTACGAAGCTGAGAGACTTCGCCAAGTACTTCCTTTGAGTCTTTTCTTCTTCTCATTTAACTGCTGGGAATCGTGTCCTGGAGTCACCATTTTTTGATTGTTTGGTACTCCTTCCATTATCACCGAATCTTGCTTGGTAGGTCATTTCCCCTTCTCTTTCCTCTTTTGTTTTTCCCTTATTCTATTTTGGATTTTTCTTCTTATTTGGGGGATTTAGAGGGTTTTTCCGGTAGTATGGACTCAAGCTCGCCAACAGAGGCTAGTGGTCTCGTGTCAACCCTAACCCTAAATGTTGTGCGAGTTTTGGCTACTAGGGGGCCAATGACTACCCCCTTCCTTAACTGAGAAGGATCTAGTCCTTATTTAGAAGAAATATCAACTCCTAGATTACATCCACCTATGGCTGTCAGAGGCGGATGAGAGAGTTAGTGCCCCACAACATGGAGGAACCGGGTTATACCTACCAACTCTTGAAGGTGGGTTGCATTCCCCATGTATCCCTTCTAAATATTTAGGGTTAGGAGGAATTCAACTTTTTACTAGGAGGGTCCTGGTAGGATCCTAGGTCTTTTGGAAATTATACTGTGGTGAGGACTTCATGTCGGAGGAATTCAACTTTTTGTTCCAACTGAAGACTCCTCCAAATAAATCGGGTGAGGAGGCTCCTTCTCGGGCCCCAAGCTAGTACTACATCAGCAGTAGGACCAGGGGGTGAAGGGACTTGTGGACAGTGTCCCCACCTGGCATAACAAGTAGAAGGATTGTTGGTTTGTAAGCTTAAGATCCTGGGAGTCTCATCCTGGGGATTTGGAGATTGTGGACTCGACACCTTGGGTCTTCGGGGCTGCATTGAAATATGTTGTGATCGGTTGGTTTTAATAATTAATTTAAAAATGAGTTTGAACCACAAACGGTTCGTGGACGGAATATCAAAAAAATTTAAATTAACTTTTTTAATCGAATTAAATAATTTAAAACCAAACAACGTGTGATTATGCATATACGAGATTAAACGAGAAGATAATGTTAGAAACAAATTTTTGCCTATACTTTGTATCAGAGAATTTCTGAATTTACGAAATTCATTCGAGCGTTCTTCGTGTTCTTCAAGTTTCGGGATCCGAATCACGCACTTGAACTCCAAGAATGATTTACGATTTTCGACGTACTTCAATTCTAAATTGAAATAAAAATGCCTAGAGCCAGTAGTTAGGGATCCAATCGCATAACAAATTCAAAATAGTTTTAAATCTATCATACGAAATCATATGCCAATATCGACAAATTTCACGATATGTTTGTTTCAAATATCTACATGTATAATAAAAAACGTATGACTTTGATACCAATTTCAGGGTTCGGTAGGTTTTAAAATTAACTAAAAATAAGTTTGAACCACGAACGGTTTGTGGGTGGAATATCAAAAAATTCAATTAACTTATTTAATTGAATTAAATGATTTAAAACCAAACAACATGCGAATATCCATATACGATATTAAACGAGAAGATAATGTTTGAAACAATTTTTCACCTTATACTTTGTATTAGAGAATTTCTGAATTGGTCGAATTCCTTCGAGCGCTCTTCGTGTTCTTCAAGATTCGAGATCCAAATCACACACTTGAACTCCAAGAATGATTTGTGAATTTTGTCCACCAATAACCCCCCATTAATTTTAGAAATATATCTCACGAGAAGTTTGTGTGGGAATTTGAGTGTGGGCTCTCAAAACGATTGAAGGAAAAAATCAAATATTTTTCCTTCAATGCTCTCTCAATCGGCGAAAATCCCTAGAGATGGGAGAAAACTCTTTTTTTTCTATATCTGATATGAGATATATATATACATCTCTCTCTACAATCAAATTACAATTAGGTATTTATAAAATCTAATTTTTGATATTTATAAATATACCCATATATTTTAAATTTTTAAAAATTCACCCCATATATTCAAATTGTGAAAAATCAATATATCTCCACAGTGTTAGAGTTGTATAGAAATTTATCAATTCAATTGATAGATTTAATTGATCATTATCAATTAATTCATCAATTCATTTTTATTGACTAATTATCCAATAATTAGAAAAAAATAAACTAATTAATTTCAATATAATTAATCACACTTAACTAATTAAGTGACATCACCTATCACATATAGGGGTAGGAAATATGCTTTGGCACCAAAACACATTTTGTTCAAATTTACTTCGTTTCTCTATTTCTATTCTCATGAGCTATATCTGAGACTGGATAAACCCACATATACAAAGCTAAGGATTCAAATGCCCGAAAAATTTATCTCCATAATAGGGTTTAGTTATTAGGGTTTTTAGGGTTTATGAGTTTAGGGTTTTAGGGTTTAGAGTTTAGGATTTAGGATTTAGGGTTTTAAACTTTAGGGTTTTCGGGTTTAGTGTTTTAAAGCTTAGAGTTTGCGATTTTGGGTTTTATGGTTTAAGGTTTAGGGTTTAGGATTTATGATTTAAAATTTAGTGTTTAGGGTTTTACGGTTTAGGGTGTACGGATTTAGGATTTAGGGTTTGGGTTTACGGTTTTAGGGTTTTGGGTTTAGGTTTAGGGTTTAATTTTTTGGGTTTTTGGGTTTTTGGGTTTCGGGTTTGGGGTTTAGGGTTTTAAGGTTTATGGTTTAGGGTTTGAGGGTTTTGGGTTTTAGTTTTTAGAATTTTAGGGTTTAAAGTTTAGGGTTGTTTGGGGTTTAAGGTTTAGGTTTTATGATTTAGAGTTTAGGGTTTAGTGTTTAAAAGTTTAGGATTTAACATTTAGGGTTTAAGGTTTTGAGTTTAGGGTTTTAAGGTTCAGGGTTTTAGGGTTTCAGATTTATGGTTTTGTTATTAGGGTTTTTAAGGTTTTAGGGTTTAGGAGTTTTTAGGGTTTAGGGTTTAAGAATTAGGATTTAGAGTTTAGCGTTTTAGGGTTTAGTGTTTTAAAGTTTAGGGTTTAGCGCTTTAGGGTTTAAGGTTTAGGGTTTAAGGTTTCAGGGTCTTAGGTTTCAGATTTAGGGTTAAGTGATTAGGGTTTAGGTTTGTTTGGGTTTGGGTTTGGTGTTTTAGAGTTTTAAGGTTTGGCTAAACGCCAAAATAGGAAAACAGCTCGGTCGACATCCTAGCCCGCCAAACAAATAGTAAAAAAGGTTTGAAGTAGGTCTTCCTTAACAGACCTACTGTATGGGGGCAACACCCAAACAATTTCCTAAGGTTACGACATGATTGTATGGCCCGACCTCCTTCAAAAGGCGCAACCTCCTTAGAGCAAAATAATAAGGCTCAATCAAGCTTGAAGATCAAGATAACTCCACGACCTAGGGCAGTAGGTACTACTACTTAAAATGTTTAAGACGAAAAACATCAAAGTAGCAAGATCAGGAAAAGAATTAAAGTCTCATACAGATCAAATTAAATCTCGGTGGAAATAAAGGTGAAGCTTCATTTACTTAAGGATCAAGCTCGTCACTTAAAGCTAACCCAAGTTTGAGATCAATGACCGAATCTGTTTCAAAACAATGGTTATAATGGATAAGCAGTAAACAAGAAGCATGATCAAGATGGGAAAAGAGACAAGGCCCGTTGAAGAAAACATGTCCTCATAGAAAAGAGAGAATATAGGAAAAGTTATAAGGGCAAGGAAAAATGAAGATTACAAACAAATGAGAAAGGAAAAATTACAAATAACAGGAAAAGTAATAAACTAAGGGGTTGTTGGAGCCTCAACAACATCAACGGTAGGGGCCTGGGAAGTCTCAGCGGTACCAGCGGCCTTGGCTTGCTCCGGCAGAGGGGAAATGTACTCCTCCTCAAGTTGACCCAAGGGTAAAGGAGGAGAGACCTCCATGTCTAACTTCTCCCTGACATCAGCTGCCATGATTGGTTCTGGCGGTGGGGGAGGAATTCCCTCCTCAGGTTACCCCGGAGGTGAAGGAGAAGAGACCTATGTGTCTAATTCATCGAAAGTAGATGAACCCAACAGACTGAGGAGCCTAGGAGAGACAGGTCGGGACATGTGCCTATCCGACTAGACGAGAGGAGAGCATAGCATCCCGATATCTTTTTGTGCCTCATGAACACCGGGCACCATCACTCTCTCATAGGCCAAGCCCAGAGGAGTAGGCGAAAGATCTAGATGATAACTAAGAAAGCCAAAGTCCCACTCGAGATGAGTATCGACAACCTCATCCCGAAAACTCTCATAGCCCTAAGTAAACTTCGTGACAAGAGCTGCCTTGAATTCAGAAGACTCTTTGAAGTTATCCCTCCTTTTGGAATTGCCTTTAGTCAATCGGTTGGACCTCTCATGCGATTGAGCCTCCGCCGATTTGAGTTTCCTCTAAGCTTCCCTCTCTCGGTTCTCTGCCTAAGTTAGGGAGTGGATCTCCCGAGAAATCTTGTCCTCCAGGACCCAGGCCTTGTCCCTCAGGATTTCCTCTTGCCGTTGAAGAATGGAAACAACCTTCTCCCGGTTGAAAAACTGAGCCTCTAAGTCTTGATGAACACTGAGAGCTCGGCTAGCCTCTTCCTTTTCCTGGCCCAACTCCTTCTAGAGATAGGCGAACTCCCCCTTGAGGGGCCTAAGCCCCTCAACCTTTATTTTGATATTGTCATAGGCGTGGCGAAGAGATTTAAAATTTCTGATCCCCTAAGCAAACTTAGCCTCTGCCCGAGAAGAAGCCCGAGTAGCATTTAGCACCTTGTCCTCGCAGCGACCAAGATGTGCCAACATCATTGCTTTAAAGATCAAGATCTACAAAAAGGCATCAAGTCAAGAACTAGACAAAATAGAAGGAATAAAAGAAACGAACAAGAATTAGTACTTATGTTAAGAGTGTGCTCCATAAAGCCATCAGAAAGTCCCGCCATAGGCCCCTCGAGAAGTCTAATTCTCTTATCGAGATCAACATGCTTGGACCACCAATCCAACACCCTAACTACCTGGTTCTGGGCCTAAGCTTAGGTATAAGGGTGATCGGCCCCTCTAGAGACATTGGGGCCTTATGCTTTTCGCCAAATTGAGACCCCTACTAGCTAGGTCCCAACGAGGCATGACCACAACCCTAATGAGAGTACTTCTTAGTCTCCCGGATGACTAATGACTGAGGTGGAATATGAGGTTTGGGTGATCGAGTTGAGCTCTTAGGAGCTCTCCGAGCATCGCTGGCCTACGACGGACAATGCCCTGACGAAGGCGGGACAAACTTATCTGGGAAATTCCCAACGGACTTAGGAAGAGGGGGACGAGTGGGCTTTGGCAAAGCAAAGGCGGAGGATAGGATGGAGAGTTGGAGCTAGTAGTAACGTCCTTGACACCTTAGGCTGAAGAATAGAAGGATGAGATACAGAAGGAACTATCTTCCCTTTCGATCGCTCCAATTTCCTAGCTTGAAGCTCCTCCATCTTCTGAACCTTGGAGGTATCAAGCTATTTTCTCTGCTTCTTCGAGGAAGAATCGTCTCTGGCCATTCCTACACAGACAGAACCGTGTTATAAAGGGTGAAATGGTAATAATAATAACAACGAGAGTAAGAGAATGATTGAGGATCAAACTCGTATGATCAAGGAAATTCTTAGGCCCTTCGGAATTTGAACTCCTCAAGCTAGAATCTTCCAAGCTGACCTCAAGAGGAAGATTGGTCGTAACGTCCTTCGGAGGATCCAAATACATACCCCGTTGAAACTCGACCAGTGATTATGGGAATATGACAAATTATAACGCCCTGTCAAAATAGATTTATGGTAATATGACAAATAATAACTCCCTGTTAAAATAGATTCCTTAAAGACAAGTGGAGAGATTTTGAGAAGAAATTTGTATTTTGGACATGCGTTACAATGAAACTAGAAGTGTGGTCCGTGCAGGTTTACAACTAGATTTAGATGAAGTGTCCATAAGTTAAAATAAAAGGAGAGATTGCTATAATTTAATCTTTTTTAACGAGAATAAGTTGATAATAACTTTAATGAAGTACATGTAATTGCACACTAAGCACCACTTAAAAGTATAAAATTAACGCCTAGCGAGATGACATTTTAAAAGAATTTTGAGCATTCTAACCGCTCATAATTGACTTATTTTAGAGTCTACACAGAAAAAAATGGAGATCACCTAAAACATACATATCCTAAACAAGAGTAACTTTCTTTAGATGGCCACAACAAAACCGCAAATAAGAGAAAAATGTCAAGAAAAGAAAAAATGGTCGCGTAGAATGGCAAAGAAAAAAGAAGAGTGCCTGCCGGAGGCCAATGATATTTTAAGATATCGAATAATTCAAGTTCAACAGGAAAATGTTCAACAAAATCACAAGATCTGGTTTAAGAGGGCTAGCATATCTATAAAGAATAATAACATTATGACAAATGACATGCACACACTTCAAAACATTGGTCCCACCAACTAGTCTACAACCTCCAACTATAAAATCCTTTTGATTGTAAAACTCCATTTCAAAAACTAAAGTTTCCTCCGGAAAATCATGCATGAAAAATCAAAAGGCACATAAACACGACAAAGAGGTTAAACAATGTAATTACCAATAGAAGTTGACGTCTGAAGTAAAGACAAGCAGAACTCCCCCTCTGTTAGAGTGAGTTCACCTGACTCCCCCTCTGTTAGAGTGAGTTCACCTGTGGTCTCGAAGATCTGAGGGACCGGGTGCACTAGTTCTGAATCGTCGGGAAGACCATCCTAAAACTTGGAGATCACGAATCAACTATCATTCCAATCCTTATACCAAGTTGGGATTTCACTCACGATCCCCTTCACCCCTCCGGTACGGCTACTAATATAGTACCAAGCCTGGTCGCGAGGAGACTACAATTGAAACATAAAGTCAAGTTCATCCAGTGTGAGGTCCTCGCTGTGATGCGATCTTTAGAGCAGCCAGAAGCCGACCGAATCCCTCCATGAGTTAGTGGGCCAGAGTGATACCCATCGTAGAAAACCCCTCCCCCAGGAAAGGGTGTAAGGGAAGCCTCAACCCCCACTCTAGTGATACAACAAGAAACATAGGTTTTAGCGATCAATATTTTGGTCGCTAAAGCCCTTAAATTTGGTCGCGAAAGGTCTAACGCGACGAACATATGTTCATCGCGAACCTCATCACTTTCATTTCGTCAGCAAAAGTCTTTAGCGATGAAAAATGAAATTCGTCACGTTAGACCTTTTGCAATGAAAAAGAAACTGGTCGTAAAAGGTTATCGTGACAAAAATAAAAGTTGGTCGCATAAAGATTTTGCAACCAAAAAATGTTTCAAAACATTCTTTGGTAAAAGTTGTCCTTTTATGATGAATTCAAACATTCATTGTAAAATGCGTGGAAAAATTGGCGCGTTTCCTTGTTGCTAAAATAGATTACGACGCGCAAGAAAGGCGTCGTAGTAGGTTGCCTTTGGCGACCAATTTTCTAGTTGGTAGGATTAAAAATGGGCCTTTCGCGACGTATCTGCTTTCATGGCTAAAATTTATGTGGCTAAAGATGGGTTTTCTTATATTGTGAGGCCAAATACAACCCACTTCCCCCGTACCGCGAGGCATTTATATAGTCTGGGATATGATAAGTCCTCTGAATCATGCCTAAGTCATCTTCAGTCAAGGAGGAAGGGTATTCGTTAGCCCCCCATCGGCTGGCGACCTCGCTCAGACCATCACGGGTCCCAAAATCAGAACGAGGATTGGTGGCCTCGATCGACGCATCAACACAACCCTTCCAGCCTACGAACCCCCTAGAACCCCCAGACATGATGAAAATTCAGAGGAAAGGTAAAAAGAAAGAATAAAAAAATATAATAAAAAAAGCAAGGTGAAGAAAGAGAAACTCACCACAGCAAAACGATGGCGTTAATGAGTGAGTGTTGGAACAAGAACGAACAACCTTCAAGAAATCTTCTAAGATAATGGAACGGGAGAATGCAGGCTCGGACTAACAGAATTCGAACGAACGAAGTTTTTGCAAAGGGTTTTAGTATCTCACCAGAAGTAAAATGGTTGAAGGAAGGGAGAAAACCACCTATTTATAGGCCTTGGGCCATACGACGATCGGAACCGTTGCATCGATCCAACAGCCAAGAAGGTACCCGTTCGTGGGCCAATGGAGCGAGCTCGGACAATCAAGTATCGCTCACGAATGTATGGAGTGATAGTGGACGCATCAAGGAGTGAGGCATCACGACTTTCACTCTTCCTTTCACGTGCTCGCATGTCACCATTACCACCACCCCGAATAATAACTGATTGTGAAGTTCAAAAAGGCAAAGATATGCACACACGAGGGCAAATCACGCCAAATTACCACAAAGTAGCTAAATGAATTAATCGTGGGTCATCTGGCCAAACGAGGTTCGAACACAAGTGAATATCGCTCGAGACAAATAGAGCCCTTAGCATCACCCTACATGTAGCTAGCTTGGTGGAGAAACCTGAAAAAGAAAAAGAAGTCTTCAGACCCGGGTGGACAGAACCCCCCAAATCTTTGACTGAGGACAACTATTATGCGCATTTCCTGACTAACAACCACGTATCACACTGAGCAAAGAAGTTTACACTAGGAAAAGGCCTTGGCGGCCTGAGCCCCGAAAGGGAGGAGACTGACCTAGCCAGGCTAGTTTCTAGGTAGCTTGGTTCTACACTAACCTAAGCAGAAGAGGAATGAGAGGAATGAGGTTGGCTGAAAGAGCTCGATTGGCCGTGCGTTAGTGTTATCATTACTCGTCAAAAGTGATATTCCACGTGGTGTCCTCCTATTTGACTTAAACGTCAGTCGGGTCCAATCGTCATGATGAAGTGTTAGATCAACCCCCAATCAATCATTTCATCCACGTTTGGCATGACCGAGGGCATATTAGCATTTAATACATATCCCTTAACATCATCTCGGGGGACAAGGGTATTATCACCTCCAACTCTATATCAAGGAGGAATTATCACATCATCAAGGCTTATTCGACATGCTTCATCCTCTAAGGCTTCGGGTATAAATACCCTCCACCAACTCAAAAAAAAGGGTAAGCTACTCTCAAACTCTGCCGAAATTCTACCAGGACATTGACTTAGGCATCTGAGACCCTTAAGTGAGAAAATCACCCCTGGTTCTCCTCGTTCTTTGAGTTCCTTGTTTGTGTTTTATAGATATCTGACCAAAATGGAGTTTCTGGCTAAGAGGGAAGTACACGTTCTATTGAAAGATATTGAGCAT
This sequence comes from Datisca glomerata, assembly GCA_003255025.1. Lineage (NCBI taxonomy): Eukaryota > Viridiplantae > Streptophyta > Magnoliopsida > Cucurbitales > Datiscaceae > Datisca > Datisca glomerata. The sequence goes on from QANY01008345.1 coordinate 76,143, forward strand.
AAACAATCTTGTATTGTTATTCAAGATGAGGGTATCCTGGTCCTTAATATCGACTTAGAAGTTTAAACAAAACTCAGTTTGTTTTAAAAGAACAAAACAAAACTCTGTTTATTATACAAGGTACTAGTTTGGCGTGAGAAAAAACACCCTGCCCTGTAGGGACTCAAAGAGTCGTCTGCACTGTAGGGACTCATAGAGTCGTCTGCACTTGTACTTCTTCTCAGGCTTTGCTTGATGACAATTGGTGTTGAGCTGAAACTAAGTTTGGTGACTTTATAGGCGTCTGCCTTTGATGATGTCGATGATGCACATGATAGTTGGTCCTAGAATCATCCTTAAATGTAGCTTCATTTATGGTTAGCCAAGAGGAACAATCTAGCTACCTTAGACAATGTTTAGAAATAGAATGTGGGTGTTAGTTCTGCTCATATTTTATACCCTCAAGGTTCTGAATCTGTTGCCCACCTGTTTGGTTGATGCAGCCATAAGCAAACTATCTGGTCCAATCTAATGGCCATGTTTGACACATCTTGCACTGCTTATCTAAAACTACACAAATAGTAAAGCGCTCTACTATACCATATTGAAGCTTATGTTTATAGTTTTTGCTTATTTCATTTGGCTAGAAAGAAATAGTTGATGATTTGAAGGTACATTGTGAGGGATAATGATACTGATTTGCTTTGAATAGTTAGAACTATTAGACATAAACTTTTTTCAATTAAAGGTGATGTTAGGTCAGATGTAAATCAAAGACTTCAAAGTAGTTGAGGGGTTGATATATACTTTTAATGAATATATATATATATATATATATATATATTTGGTCTTTTAAAGGGTATTTGATCATATTACATGCTATAGCGAATCTCATGGCATTTATGAACTGAATTTATAATATAAAGTTTTCAAAATTTTAATCTCATTTGCATTTTCAATTTTTGTTCATTTTTTTAAACTAATAAGACTTAACATGACTCGTCAAAAAGGATGTCTATATAAAAGAAACAATCCCACCAAATAAAGGGAATCCAATGTGGATAAATCGAGTTAGTCTATGGGCCGCCTCATCTCAAGAACCACAAGAAGGGAGGATATGAGTCTATAGAGAACAGTTAAAGCTCCACTTTTGCTTTTGCAATGTGAAATAATATGACCTATTTTCTGAAAAGATCTGCGCGTTCGAGCTCGAGGAAATAACATTAATCAAGCACAAATGGTCTGATTCTACCAGGTTGACCACTACTCCTCTTACTCTAGCTATATGTAACCCCTCAAGCAAGCTCATCTCCTCGGCTACTAACAGAGAAAAAGAACCCTTGAAGCTTTTTGAAAAAGCACAAATGCAGCTGCTCGATGGTCTCTAATTAGCCCACCAGTCGTTGAGCACCCCAAAGGGGATAGTGCAAAGTCAACATTGAGCTTAATGCACCCAGAAGGAGGTTTAAACCAACTTCTCGGAGGGATAGACCGTGCTGGAATTTTGGGGGACGCTGTAACATTAGCTTTCTAAAAATCCATCATGAAATTGTCCACCCAAGCCATATCTCAAACCCGTTCTGAGATGTTCTATCACAACGGATTGAACCCCAGAAATACCAGTTGCTCCAATAGATAAGCACTAATCTGCGTAAAGAAAGGGGGTCTAGAGATTTAAATAAATCTTCCACTAAGTCCAAGAAATGCCACTTTGTGTAGGCTTTTAGACACAAACCAAATTTGTCCTCTTTCTCCCAAATCGGAGCTACTAGGGGGCATAGGAACAGGCTGTGAATCGTTGAGTCCGACCTGCGACAAATTTTGCACCACTCATCCGAGCATACTTTCCTGCGGATTTGAATGGAAAATACTTGGCTTTCAAAAGTTTAGCCACAAGAGACTCAGGATGCTATAAAATTCTCCACCCTTCCTTAGCAAGAAGGGTGTGGTTGAAAACCTCAAGGTCCCGAAACCCCATCCCACCAGTCGCTTTCGGCTCACATAATTTTTTCCAAGGCGCCCAATGCATTTTACGATTCTCATCCGAGCCCCACCAAAATTGAGCCATAAGAGAATTAAGGTCCTTATCGAGGGAAATAGGAAGCCTGAAAACATTCTCACATAAGTCGGAAGGAAGGACCTGTATGACTAATTTCAAGAGGATTTCCTTACCACCACTAGATAGAAGCCTCCTGGCTTTGGAGAGGATTGAGTCAAAGAGAACTCGTCTATTCGGACCTGAAATTGCGGGCAGTCCCATATATTTTATTCATTCTTTCTAACCAAAGAACCTTATAAGAAAACAAAAACAAAAACAAAGAACCTCGTTGCAAACAAAAACAAAAAAAGCACCAGAAAAAAAACAAAAAGACCTCGGTAAATAAAAAGAAAATATTCCGATAAGAACTACCTGGGATGGGGGAATGGTAGTGGATGATAATTTGGAAGAAGTAGAGGTCATTTAAGTAGCGGGTAAAGTTCTGATGAAGTATATTGTTTCCTTTCAGAGAAGGGTTTTGTTTCCTTTCCTCTCTAAGTTTAGTATTGTCTTCTCTCCTACACTCCAAGAAACCCCTCTTCGAACCTCCATTTTCTGTCTTCTCTCTCTCGTTTGAGGTCTCACTAGCTGGGTTGGAAAGCAAAACGCTATGGGGGACGAGAAGAATCCCAAGTCTACTGGTGTTTGGCCTACAGTCAAGCCCTTCGTTAATGGAGGAGCATCGGGTATGCTTGCCACCTGTGTCATCCAGCCCATCGATATGATCAAGGTACACATGCACTGCATAATAAGTTTATGTTTTTCCTTTTTTGGCATTGACCCAATTGCATATTTTGGAAATTTTGAGATGAAAATGTGTTTTGTTAAAGAGTTTCATATCTGCCTGCTCGTGTGTATGTGTGAGTGTGTTTTCCTGTCTGGTGGTCTATGGTGAAGCAGATTTAATGAGGTTTGATGGGTTTGTTCTACTTTCGTGTTGTGGTATGTTGTTTAGGTGAGAATTCAACTGGGTCAAGGCTCGGCTGCCCAGGTGACCAAGAACATGCTTAAGGATGAAGGAGTGGGTGCTTTTTACAAGGTTGGTTTTATATTATTGTTTCATCGCCTTCTTGTGGATGTGAGAGATTCCAATTTTTCATTGTATTGTATTTGAATGGTTATGAGATATAACTTAAACAGTTGATGCTTTGATAGTGAGTTTCAGTTCAGCTAATTTGTTTGTATCAACCAGGAAGGAATACCCTTGTTTTTCATAGGTTTTGGATTAAGATTTAGAGATTATCTTCAAATATTCAGCTGCTTGCTATGTCGTGGTTCATTGTCACTGAGCAAAAGAATGTTAGTTTCTCATTGAGATGATACTTAAAGTTAAGGACTAGTTTTCGTTAGAGTCTCTTGTATTTTTCTGTTTGATAAAGGAAATGTAGTGACAGATGACGTGCTTTGTTTTCTTTCAGCCATTAACTATATCGTGTTCTATTCTCTTTTTATGGTGAGTCCCTGTTAGTTTTTTGCACAATCTTTATTTTCCGAAATTAGTTAGTCTAACACTCTATCATCTCGATGGTCAGGGTCTATCAGCTGGATTGCTTAGACAAGCTACATATACGACAGCACGACTTGGGTCCTTTAAGTGAGTTCTTTATCTTCACGAATTCGCTTGTAGTTCCTAAGGTTATTAATGCTTTATTGGATACTTATCCCTTTGTTCTGTAGGATTTTGACAAACAAAGCCATTGAAGCCAATGATGGGAAGCCCCTTCCTCTTTATCAAAAAGCCTTGTGTGGGTTAACTGCTGGGGCTATTGGAGCATCTGTTGGAAGTCCAGCAGATTTAGCACTTATTAGAATGCAAGCAGATGCAACTTTGCCTGCTGCTCAGCGCCGAAACTACAAAAACGCCTTCCATGCTTTATATCGTATTGTTGCAGACGAGGGTGTTTTGGCACTGTGGAAAGGCGCAGGCCCTACTGTTGTAAGAGCAATGGCATTGAATATGGGAATGCTTGCGTCTTATGATCAAAGTGTTGAATTCTTCAAGGATAACCTCGGTTTCGGAGAGGGTGCAACTGTGATAGGTAAGTTTACTTTTTTTCTTTTTCTTTTTAAAACTGGTTTTGAAATGATAATTCAGTTTTTGTCATTAGTTTCTAGGGCCTGTGCGGGATAATTATAGTTGATACCATATAAATGCATTGGAGTTGATATATTAATGTAGTTTTTTAAACCGACTATATATATATTGCATATGAAGTATTTACTTTTACCGGTTTGGAAAAGAGAACATTTTTAAACACACCTGTGTAGAAAACTTTACACTTTTTTGGCCTCTTTACAGGCATACGAGAATGATCACCATTTGGGCATATAAAGTTCTCATGTATTTGTTACAAACTTACGATTCTGCATTTTGTCCTGGAAAACCATTTTTTATTTCCTTAATGACAAATTAAGGAATCTTAGCTGTATTTCAATTTTGAGATTTTGCTCCAAGTTTTTTCACTAAAAGACCTATCTAATATTTGTTTATCAGTTAAATTGAAAGCTCGACTTCCGTATTATGATCGAATTCTGTCGTAGAATTAGATAGACGTCAAATATATTAACACTTGTTCTCCCTGTTTGTTTAGGGAGTTCATTTGACTACTGATAATGGGCTGTTTTATTAGTGTCTTACTAAACTAAGATCAACTTAGGTTCTTGATCACATTTTTCCGGAACTTGGAAGCTTATGATGAAACTTGAGTTTTGAAGATTTTGTTTTGCTCTCTCTGTGACGGTCAGGTGCAAGTGCAGTTTCGGGATTTTTCGCATCAGCATGCAGTTTACCGTTTGATTACGTGAAAACCCAAATACAGAAAATGCAACCTGATGCAGAGGGAAAGTATCCTTATACTGGTTCTCTAGATTGTGCCATGAAAACTCTTAAAGCAGGAGGTCCTCTTAAATTTTACACCGGTTTCCCTGTTTATTGCGTTAGAATCGCACCCCACGTTATGGTATTCTCTCTCTCCTTCGTCCCTCTCCCTTTCTTTCTCTTTCTTTCTGCTGTGCGTGATCTGATTATATGGGTAATAATGCAGATGACATGGATATTCCTGAACCAGATTCAAAAGGTTGAGAAAAGCATAGGATTATGAAGGTGGTCTGGAATGTCTTTTTCCTGAGCATTCAATTTCAAGACTTTTTTGAATAATGAATGAACAGTTCTTTGTTCTCAGAGATGACACGCACCCTTGAAGCCAAATCTTTTGTTAACATTTTTGTTTGTTTGATTTGGTTTCTAATAATGAGATTCTAATTGATTCAAGTTGTTGAAGTAATTCCTTCCGATTTCATGAGACTATTATGGGAAAGATCCATGCAGAAGAAAGAAATTAGGAAATAAGTTTTGTTGTTTTGACATTCACAAGCACTGCAGATATCAGTAGTAGAGTTTTAAATGAAATCTTAATCAGATATTCTGCTCTCTTTTTTTCTTCTTCTTAATGTAGTATTCACAAGGCTTTTAGCTTTCATTCAATCAGGAAGCTGAGGTAGATGTATATGTAAATAAAGTTTTATATATTATAGGCGAATGTACAGTACAACCATGTATGGTATGTTGAGAAATGACCGAAATATGGTAAACAATTTATTTATCACTGTGTAACTTCGGTAAATAAGTATTTACCACTGTTATATTTCGGTCATTTATACAAATAAATTTTCTTTTGGTTATTTTTAACTTGAAAATCTGTCTTTTCCCGTTATTTTCTTAAATTATGTATGTACATGAAAAACGGCTGTAGGGTAGATTTTTTTTTTGTTTTCTTACACTTTTTTACTTAAGTCGTATCTGATGAAATATTATGAGAATATTTAAAATTCTTATTCAATATATCTTATATATTTGTATGGATATACATCCAGTTTCAGTAAAACTTATGACGATTAATTGATATTTCATTTCTTTTTTCTTTATAAAATCTTGAATGAGCTACATTTTATTTTCCAAGTCAAAATTAAATGTGACCATTTGAAATTAAAGAAATATTTTTACCATACATTTTATGATTATATAGTATAATTTCCTACATAAAAACTCTTAAGTGTACTGAGAATTTTTTTTATACACTATTATATTTAAATCCTGCAGTTGTCCATGTTTAAAATTTTATAAGGAGAATATAATTGTAGCAAACAAGAAAATAAGGAAAAGATATTTAAGATTTCCAGGAATATGGGAGGATTTTATTCTATCTGACCTGTTTGTTGGAGAAGATGTTGTTTTATCTAATTTCTCCATTCTAAATAAGGAAAAAAAGATGGCCTTCTGTTAAGATGCTAAGACGAGGTATCTCATTTCCTAGAGTAAGATGGAGAGCACTCATTTGGATGGGGAGGCTGAGGTGCACAAACAAATGGCACTCATTTGGATGGGGAGGTTGAGGTGCACAAACAAATGGCTCTCATTTGGATGGGGAGGTTGAGGTGCACACACAAATGGCACTCATTTGGATGGGGAGGTTGAGGTGCACAAACAAATGGCACAATTTGCTTTCAACCAACCGTAGAATCCTCTTTCCCTATCTTTGATTATTGAATATTATTTAATAATTTTCTTCCATTTCCATTTGCATGTGCAAACCATAATTTTCTTCCATTTCCATTTGCATGTGCAAACCATAAATATAATTAATGTGATACAATGATTTGTCTGTCTGACTCTTGGTTTCTTGTCCTTATTGTCTTGTCTACTCCTCTCTTTATTATCACTACATAATAATTATATCATGCTTTGTTCTAAGAAACCTCACAAAGAGAAACAATCAAAATAATATCTTGTGTAACTCAATCTATTTCCTACCCTTCACAACAATTTTATTTGTTATTAGACAAATTTGGATCATTCTTCTAAACCATATTTCACAAACTCTAACGAAATTAAGTGTGAGTTTGAGAATCTTTCGTCTTAAAACACTTTCAAACATTAAAAATGATATTTCAAATTATATCTGCTTAGTAAATTTGTTGTTTAAAACATATAATTTTGATATGTGAAATCCAAAACACATGCTCTAAATTTTTTTAAAAGTTTCTAGAATATGAATATGCTTTAGATAAGTGTTTTTTTAGAAAAGACATATCTAGGATGAACTTGGTACCAGAGAGAAAATACATATCTAGGAAACTAAATACTTCCCCCATTATCAAAGCCTTCACATATTTGATTATGATGTATATTAATATATGAGATAATAAACATAAAGAAAAGAACTCAAATGGTATTGATGGGAAAAAAATAGTACAGCTACAGACAGTAGTGCAGAAAAAGATTAATTATGTAATATACATAACAGAAGTGATATGTGTCATTACAATCCCATCATCAAACCAATTTTGTGATCAATATTACACACAAACAAACAAATCCCAAATCAAATCCTCAATTGAGATAATCACTGTCAAGAAATGGGCAAATGGGAGCTTAAAAGAAGAAGGCAAAAGCAAGAGCCGAGAGAGAAGCAAAGAAGAAGGCTGGAACAAAGAGGAGAGTGGCATCAGAAGCTGGGCTTGGTGCTGGAGCCTCCGCAGCAGCAGCTGCTTTTTGAAGGGTGGTGGAGGCCATTGCCACCACCACTAAGAAGAGTGTCATAAAATTATTCAGTTTCATTGACTCCACCCTTTTTTAAAAGAATAAAAAATTAGAAGGAATGTAAGGACAGGGAATTAATATAGAAGAATGAGATAATATTTATAAGAGGAGAGCTGTCAGTATGGTTATGGTCCCTCTCCCTCCAACTCCAAGCCTTTTTGCTGTCTTCTTAACAGCTGTTCTTGCACGTTACCCATGTTTTTCATTTCTATAGTACCAGGTTGTTCCTCGTTGGCTTAACGTATCATATAATACTAATTATTTCAGGTATTTAATTAGGAGAAAAGTATTGTAACAAATGCTTACATAAAACAATAACAAAATAATAATTTTAATATAGTTCAACTAAGTTGTTTAAGTGTCTAACTATCTCATTATCATCATTGAACAACTAAAAAATCATTTAAGACATGTGTATAGATAGAATGCCGAAACGGGTAACCATTGCTTCTGGAACGGGTGACGATCGCTTCTAGAACGGATGGCGATCGTTTCTGGAACGGATGATCATCGCTTTTGGAACGGGTGGCTATCACTTCAGAAACGGGCGGCTATCGCTTCTGGAACGGGCGGCTATCGCTTCTGGAACGGGCGACTATCGCTTCTGGAACGAGTGACTATCACTTCAAGAACGGGAGACCAACACTCCCAAAATGGGAAAAGAACAACAGAACGGGAACCGACATCTCGAGAATGGGATATAATCTCTTCTAGAACGGGAACCGACATCTCAAGAATGGGGAATCATTACCTCTTAGACAGGACATAACATCAGAATGGAAATAAGAGTCCAGACTGACAGTCAAGTGGTTATGATTGATTGGCCCGAACCACGAGAAACCATCAAGTGACTATGACTGATTGTTGCTGGTGACAAAGACAATATAGTGGATACGCTGAGCATGAGAGCCCAAACGTGGGGAAGATCCCATCAGCCGAAAGCATAGGGGATGTCATCATCATCCTTTTTATTATTTTTATTATTGTAATGCCTATAAGTACATGCTCATGTAAAAAGAAAATGAGAACCTAAAAAGACCTCAACTAAAGGCATATCCCTTCCTCTCTTCTCTCACGAACAAATGTGTAAAATATTTTACACCAGTGAATAACAACGATCTTCCCGTAGTTTTTCTTTCCTTTAAAGATTTTCACGTAAATGTGGTGTTTTTATTCTCTCATTCTCTCTTTAAATTATGATCTTTATAATTTGTTCGTAGATGATTCTCTATACCGGAAAAAATCCTTTACATTTTGTGCTTTAATTGAGAGCGAGAGAAAAACTCGAAGAAATCCCTCCTAAAATGCCAAAAACCAAATCAAACGCCACATCAACAACGAAAGCGGGAACAACGGAAACAAGTTGGAAGCATAAATGGGAATGACAAGTATAAAACTGGAAATGGAACGAAAAACGGTAAACTCATTCCTTGCATATTCAATTTGCTTATTTCTTTTACATCATTATCAACTTCTTAAAAAAATAGAGGAGAAGAGAACTTATTTTGACTCGTGATAAATAAAGTTTTGAGTTTTGATTCTTATTGGATTTAAAGTTTTGAGTTGAAATGACTTGAGAACGGAAAGTGTCTCAAGAATGAGAAAGTCTCAAGAACGACAAAGTCTTAAGAACGGGAAAATCCTGAGAACGGGATCAGAATTAGTTTAAAACGGGAAAAATATTAGCTTGGCAACTAGAAAGTCTCGAGAAACGGGGAAAAATCCTGAGATCGAGAAAAGTCTCGAGAAACGAGAAAGTCTGGAGATCATAAAAGAAATCCATTCGAAGGAAGGATGAGTTAAAAAATCAGATCAGAAAAGCTCAGAAGAGCTTTGAAAGCTCAGAAAGTCCAGAAAAACTCGTAAAACTCTGACCAGATGAGCTCAGAAAGCATAGATCAGAAAACTCATAAAAAATTGGGCTTTAGAGCTCTTGAAAAAAATGGGCTTTAGAGCTTCATAACGGAAAAATTGAAGTTTAGATCAGAGAAACTTCAACTCTTCATAAAAGAAAAGGTCAATAAAGAAAAACTGAGTAAAAAAAACGCCAAGTAAAGGAAGGTCGCGCCTTCAACGCTCCATTTTTTGATGGTTCTACTGAACTTCTTATCTGAAGGCCCGTTAAAATTACACTTCGTTAGTTTGCTAACGTGCACCATGGACTTACTTGACCAGCTCTAGGATGACACCGTTGTAGGTCCTCGGCCAGAGAATGGCCTTGGCAAGCTTTGCAACACCCAACCTTCTCTTCCCGATCAAGCTCCGACAAGTAATTAGATGGCGGGAGTGTGAGATCATACGATGATGACTCGCCAGAGGATCTGGTGAAGGTTACTCGAAGTATGATGATAGTAAAACACCCCGGATTACAGTTCGGTTCGCCTGCTGGGTCTACTCCTCCAGTGTCTCCCTTCTCTGAACTTGATTTAGAGCTCTTGAAAAAAAGTTATGACAATTTTCACGAAGACTACTTAGAAAAGTAGATTATGCAGAACGATCAACTTTAGAAATTAAACTATATTTATTGGAAGCAAATGTATTTATTCAAATCCAACTATATAGCGACTATTATATCATCAGGAAGATACACTAGTCAACTTATTAAAAAAAATCTCATGAAAACTAATGGTATGATAATGTGCAGGCTATCAACCCTCTCTCTTCTTCGATAATGGAACTAAGGGCGTAAGTCTTTGGAATGGGCAATTCATAAGTCCTATTCTCAGAAGGAAACTAAGGGCGTAACTCCTTGAGAGGGGCAATTCATAAGCCCTACTCTAAGAAGAAACTAAGGCCTAAAAGGTTCTTGGGATGGGCAGTTCATAAGTCATACTCTCAGAAGAAACTAAGGCCTGAAAAGTTTTTGGGAGGGGCAGTTCATGAGTCCTACTCTCATAAAAAACTAAGGCCTGAAAAGTCCTTGGAAGAGACATTTCATAAGTCATACTCTCAGAAGGAATTAAGGGTGTAAGTCCTTGGGAGAGGCAATTCATAAGTCCTACTCTCAGAAGGAAATCAAAATAGGGTCATGGTTCCACTAAAGGAGCCTAAGTTCTTGAGAGCGTCTACGTACGCCGTTCTCAGAAGGAAAAAATGTCTTCACAACAGAAAATGAAATGTCTTCAGAATGGAAAAGTCTAGAGAACGGAAAAGGAAACATCTTCAGAACGGCAAAGTCTGGAGAACAGAAAAGGAAATGTTCTAAGAACGGGACGATCTTTAGAACAGTAAAAGAAAAGATGTTAAGGAAAGACCTTCAGCGTAGTGAGAAAAAAAAAGCTGAGTAAAAAGGACAAATAAATTACACATCAATAAGTGAATTTTATTGAGTGTAATGGGGGGAAAATGAATAGGTAAAAAACCACCCAAGACACGTGTACAGAAAGAATGCTGAAGCGGGGAACTATCGCTTCTGGAACGGGCGGCTATCACTTCTGGAACGAGTGACTATCACTTCAAGAACGGGGGACCAGCACTCCCAAAATGGGAAAAGAACAACAGAACAGGAACTGAAATCTCGAGAACGGGAGATCATCTCTTCTAGAATGGGAACCGACATCTCAAGAACGGGGAATCATTACCTCCTAGACAGGACAGAACATCAGAACGAAAATGAAGGTTCAGACTGACAGTCAAGTGGTTATGATTGATTGGTCCGAACCATGAAGAACCACCAAGTGACTATGACTGATTGAGTTGCCGGTGACAAAGACAATATAGTGGATAAGCTAAGCATGTGAGCCCAGACCTGGGGAAGATCCTATCAGCCGAAAGCATAGGGGATGTGATAATCCTCCTTTTTATTATTTTTATTATTGTAACGCCTATAAGTACAGACTCATGTAAAAAGAAAATGAGAACCTAAAAAAATCTCAGCTTAAGGCACTACCCTTCCTCTCTTGTCTCATGAACAAGTGTGTAAAATTCGTTACACCAGTAAATAACAACGATCTTCTCGTGATTTTTCTCCCATTTAAGGGTTTTCCACGTAAATAATGGGGTCTTTATTCTCTCATTCTCTCTTTAAATTATAATCTTTATCATTTGCTCTCAGATGATTCTCTATACCGAAAAAAATCTTTTACAATCATCATTATATACCTAAAAAAATGCAATCTAACTTAAAAAGTCCCATTATACCTAAATCTAAACCCGGCACATACAAAATCATACCTTGAAAGCTATTATTATCTTAGACAAAAGTCATCGCTCCTCGATCGGACTAGATATAATCCACTAGCTTGAAAACTGTCTTCAACACAGGCAAAGTTCTCTTACTAACTTTTCAATATCAAAGGGTATCCGCTCATTGAATAGAATACTATCACATCTTAAGAATGTCTTCTATCTCTTAAGACAAAGTCCCCTCACCACGGGATACTCCGTGATGCTCCTTTTAGGGTAGTATATTCTCTCACATGTTGCTTTCTTTAAAGTAGTGTCACATCTCACTCTTTATCAGAACAGAGCCATTAAACTCAACACCAATACCTTATGTTAATAGACCCTCTAAAACCTTAACTTTTCTATTCAAAATATGATTGTTTTTCAAGGTATAATATCACATGATATTTTTATTTCGAATTAACTCTATTAAAAAGAAAATATCTATGGAATTTGAAGTCCCAAATTCTAACAAAAAGAACTTCGAAATTGAAATATTTTGTTATGTAGAACTAATTGTCATTTTTTCGGAAGTGTAGTAACCAAATGGGGCGGGGGGGGGGGGGGGGGGTAAAAAAAAAAAAAAAGGTATTTAAANNGGTTACAAAAAATAGAAATGTGATTATAAGGACATAAGCTCTTGAAAGGAGTTGAGCTGTAATTTTTATAATGCTCTTCTTTCTGTATGCTCATGTAATTCCAAACCACTAAAAATCAAATAAAAAACAGAAATAAATCTCAGATTATGTGCCTCTGCCAATTCGCAATCTCTACACATATGAGCAGAGAGAGTACAAAAAGGAACTGTGAAGGCAGGCCTCTTTTAGGGATATTCAAAAATCGTTCAGACTGTATAATTCAGACTAAATCGAAGTTGATCGGTTTAGATAGTTTTTCTCTTTTAAGAGAAGACCAAACTTTCAGCTCTGTCTAGAATTTCAGCCAATTTTGAATCGAACCGTTCATATAACTCTTTAATATATATATATATATATATAATTTTTAACCATACCTCACTTCTCCATTCCTGTACGCCTCCAACCAAAACCTTCTCCTTCACACACACACACTCTCTCTATCTCTCGTAAATCACTCTCTTTCAAGCCTGTCTCTCAAAGCTTTCTCTCTTGTAGATCTCTCTTAAAGCTCTCTCCCTAAGATCTGAGATGTTCTCCTTCAAGTTCTGCCTCAGATCTGAGACGTTCCATCTCTTCTCTCTCTCACTCGTCTCAGATCTGAGACATTCCATCTCTTCTCTCTCTCCTTCATCTCAGATCTGAGATGTTCTCGATACTTCTCAGATTCAAGCAACTCCTCCTTCTCCTTCTTCTCTCCTTCACATTCTACACTAAAGCTTCAAGGAAATCAATTGCGTCATGGATCTGAAACGATGATGGTGTGTTCGTGTTCGATGGTCTGTGAAGGAGGTCAGAGGTCGAGAGTCTGATCAGGTCTGGTTTGTTTATGTTCTCCTACTTACGTCATGGATCTGTCCTTCACGACTTCACAATCTATTTATGCGTGATTTTGTTTTGTTTATTGTTATATAATATATTTATTATAAAACATGTATTTAGACCGTGATATCTGTCCGAACTGACCGTTGAATTTCGACCTGGTCGGTCTGAATTTTTCCCAGATTTATGGTCAATTCGATCCTCAATATAAGATGGCCGTGATTTTCGGTCTGATCTTATTTTCCTCTAAAAGTCCGAACAGGCCTATCGTTGAACACCGCTATTTCTATCAAGTCTTTTGAGAAACTTGACCATAAACACCTTCCAATTCCCATCTCTTTTAAAACCCCATTTACATGGTGATTCTATGGAAATACCCAAAACTCCCACTACACATACTCACCAAACCTAAAACAGATTAGAGATGAGAGAGAGGACATATTACAGAAGGTGGTTGAATTGTATGATACAAGGAGAGGAGAGAGAATACAATTTGATTCATGGGCAATTTTGATTTCTACCAGGTCCTCCATAGTAAAAGTAATGACCCCAATCTTCATTATTACCATTTTGAACATCATAACAGTTAGATTTCTCAGTGAAGGTACCCATTCCTTTGGGAGCTTTCAGATTGTTTGATCCATCAACTACTTGTATATTCCTGAAGTAACTCGACTTTCCAAACCCTTCCTCTGGAAAATGACCACTCCCCATTTGAGTCGACGTATGTTGTCCGTCGGCTTCTGAATTCACAACCTCACCTCCCCATTCAAGCATGGAAGCACTTTCTGTTAGGTATGAGAATAGAAAAGATGGCCAATAACCCAACACATTTTCACTTCCAAATTGCATCCACCAGTGCCCCTCTTTTGGATCCTGCAAATTGCATAAAACAAATCCAGTTTGCCTTACTAATACTCATGTGGCCTTTTCCTAAAACAAAACCATTATCCATTTTGCCTGCTTGCTTCCAGTGTATTTAATATGTGCCTTCAGAAAATTTGAACTCAGAGTTAGTGAGAGCTACGGGTTTTACCTTCCATACAAGTATACTGATATCATATTGAGGACTACGATACGCAGAAACAGGAGAGATGCTTGCACCCATTGCTATTTCACTGTTGATTTGAATAAAGCCAGAGCAGAGGAGATTGTAGCAGCCCGTGGCTTGATATGCATCACTCTGAAACACATTAGCATAGTGAAACAGCTTTTAAGAAGATACAGATTATATATAAACGAAATCCCAATTCCAAAAGCATGAAAGCTTACAGTCCAGTAGGTGAAGAGTCTCGTGTTGTTATCACCGTATAAATCTGGGCTGACCTTTAACGAATGAAAGACCAAATATGAATTAAGACAATTTTATTAACAGTTTGATTATCGTTCATTTTCAGTACACAACAGAAGAATTATAGTAATAATATACCTGCCAACCAGCTTCGATACTGTTAAGATCTTGACCAAAAGAACCTCCTAGTATCCAAATTTGAGATAAGCTGAATTCATTGGCTGATTGTATTTTGGGTTCCCATACATTTATTGTTGCTTTTGCTCCATAATATTTATCTCCTTCTACATAAGCTATTGCATGCTATAAACATCATCAACAACACAAAATCACTGTATCAAAAACAGATTGAAGAAGGCCATTTGAAGAAAGAAGTTAGAATTAATTAACTACCTGATGACCACTTTGGTTGATGAGATCAGGATCAGCAGATCTTGGTTTGGGGATGGTTCTGTGCTTTTTCTTTCCATATCTTTTGACCGAACTTGCTCTAAGAACATCATCTTTCTTTGTCCTCCTTATGGGTATGGTGTCTTCCGGGCACTTACCATTTACGTGCCATAGCTGTTTAACTGGGTTTGAGCTTACTTTAGGGTTTTCCGACACCTTGCTCTCATCGAAAAGCCCTTCCGGATGATAAGTAGGTCGAAGCTGATTAACGTTAAAACAATTATCTCTTAGGTAATTGAAGAAAATTTTAGTAGAGATGAGATGGGCAAGTGAGGAAGAGAAACCTGAATCTTGTGGTCCTTGAGAAAAGGATGATCAAAAGCTGGCTGATTTGAGATATGAACACAATCTATGATATCCCCATCTGGGCTCTGATTAATCACCGAAACAATTAATTACGCAATATTGCCACTGATTGGGAAAGGTTAAAAAATTGCATAGTGCCATTGATTGGGAAGACACATCAAACAAAAAGTAAACAGAGAAAAATAACTGAAAAAGAAGAATGTATAAGGAAAATGAGTTCATAATATGGAGTTCAATCAAGGTACTCAATTGCCTTGATGAATTTGGTCATGGAAATAATGCATAAATTAGAATGCGTCAATTAAAAAATAAAAAAGAAAAGTTATTATGATTGCTTCATTTTTCAGGTCTACTAGTCAATCATCTTATGTAAAACAATCATTATAACAGGAAGCCAGAGAGAGAGAGAGAGAAAGAGAGAGAGAGAGAGTGTGTGTGTGATTGTGAGCAGGAAATAATCAAGAATCGTTGAATCATTAACCTCAATATTCACTTTTTCCTAAAAATGTAATTCTAGCATTCTGCATTTCATTGTAGTTTAGATGAGTTCAGAAGATCTAATGAAAATGAGGCATACCAAAAGCTAAATCTAAGAGACCATTTGGGCAGTGAGAGTGAAAAGGAAAGTGAAAACGAAAGAGAACCTGAATGGTTTTAACGGGAGGCTTGTTAAAGCGGTTGAGGTGCTTCTGAACTTCAAGCTTCTGCCCGGAAACACTCAATCTAGCGGCACAAGAAAGAGAGAAAAGACCCCATAAACAAAAAACGAGTGCTAGAGCTTTGACGCTTCTTCTTCCTCTGTTAATTCGAGCGGAACCCATTTGCTGAAACTTAACCTAATCCTCAAAAACAATGAAAAGGGAAAGTTGAAGTAGAGCTCACAGTAAATGACCTGTGAGACTCAACTGAAAAGAAGTGAAGCTTAGAACAGCTGAGTCACAGACTCCAACATTATCTTTTTATTTCCTCTAAAAAAGCTAACAACTTTGATGTGTTGGACGCCTCTTCTGCTTCCACACTTACTAAATTCCAATATAACTCAGCAGTGCCAGTGACTGCCAACCCTTCTTCTTCCTCTCTCTTCTTCTTCAAAAAGTGATCCACGAGCTCACTCTTTAGTCTTCACTCTTTCTTTAAAAACTTGGTTCTCTTCTCTCTCCTCAAATCTGCGATCGTGGTTAAGAGAGTAGAGAAATTGTGCTGGGAGTAGCACGTGGACTGAAAATGAAAATCAGACTTTTTTTAAAAATGTGATTTTTTTATAAGAAAAAACATTTAAAATATATTTGTTAGTATTGATTATTAAATGTGATTTTTAGGTTAAAATAATAATATTTTAATAAACACTTTTACGTATTTTAAATTATATTTATGCGCATGTATAAATATTTTGGAAACATTAGAACATGTGTTTTTTAGAAATACTTTCACATATCAAGATGTATTTTAAATAACAATATCTATTAAGTACACGCGATTTTGAGGTAGTATTTTTTAAAACATTAAAGTGCTTGTAAACGAAACTTTCACAAACTTACCCCAAGTTACCTCACGTTGAGCCTTGGTCATTCTCATGTTAAGATTAACACTTGTTAGATTACAACCTATTAGAATATGTCTTTGCTAGACCACAGTCTAAAAGACATCAAATTTAACAAATAAAGGAACAAAAAAGTATTTCTCTATTAAAATGTAGAATTTCGTTAAATAAAGGGAATCGTCTTAAAATCATATTTTTCTTTCACAAAAGTAAAACTTTTCTAAAGTGTAAGTTATTGAATTAAAATAATTTATATATTTAAACTAATTCTTAATATTCTCCTTTTCGTATAAAACAAATTTAAATATTTAAGTTAATTTTTAGTCTTCTCCTTTGATATGAGCTTAACATTTTTGTATTCGTCGTAATGTATGAAATTCTAATTTAAAATATGGAAGAAGATTATGGACGAGACAACTCTAAACTTAAGAACTCACGTTTTAATATCATGTTAAGTTAACAAGATGAATTTTATATATTAAAATTAAATTTTTAAATAGAGTTAGTATATAACCCAATTCCAATTAAAATTTGTAAATTTAACAAAATAAAGAAAATAAGGAGAAATTCCCCCTCCCCCATTTTTTTCACTTATTACTTCTTTTTCTTTTTTTGTTGAACTTCATTGCAATTCCGTCAATTTTTTTTCTTCTTCATAAAAAGAAAAAAGAGAGACGGAATTGCAATGGCAAATTTGCAAATGGGTCTCCTTCTTTCAATAGAAAAGTGGCATGAATAATAAAATATTTCCAGTCAAGGTTTTCAATTCAAATATCGAATTCAATTGCCCTATAAAGGTTAATTATTGTATTTTGAAGAATTATTATATATAAAATTACCTAAAATCAATAAATTAGGCCCAACTTTTGATTTGAAAGAAGTAAATGTAATTGATTACAGAAGCACCATTCGTCACTGATGGGATGGGAGAATCCGATGGAAGACATAAAATAAAAAACGAAAATTATATAATGCCTAATGGGAGAATCACATCACATACCATAACGTGGCATATCATCCATCCACCGTCATATATGTATATGGGAATGGAACATAAGAATCTTTGTCCATAAATCTAATGTACATTTTCTTTTTTGTTAATTCCCTCATTGATCATTGATCATTAATCATTACACATATATCATTAAATCATTAATCATTAATCATGTGCTTTCATTTTTAGTCGTGTGTTTTATGATCATGCACGTTAACATTAACATTTGGTTTTATTGGTTAGTTGCACACAGACTACGAGGAGATTGCAAATCATACTCATTGACTAATGGTAACAAAAGTAAGAGAAAATTACCAATGGTGAGTTTGGGTAAAAATGGTAAAAGGAATATCTTTCTTTCTCTCTAGGGTAAACACACATGGATGCTAGGGTGGAATGCGATTATGTAGGGTTAGGGTAGGGCATGCATGTCATGTGTATTTAGGTTAGTTTGATGTCTGTTTCTGTCAACAGCATGCACACAAGTGCTTGTCAATGTTAAAAACAACACATGCATATTAGGGTACAGATGCATATGTGCAGCCATTCGATGACTGATCTAGAATAACCAATATAATTAAATTAACGGTAATCCTGAGGGGTTGATCTAGTGGTAAGGGCGAATGATGAAATGTATGCATTAGGTAGACGTCTCATGAAAATAGTCGAGCGAAGCCTTGACATCCATGATTATAAAAAAATTATAACTGAATTAACAGTAATTGAGTTGATAACAACACATGATTGGCATGTTTGATTGAGAATGATAATTCATAGAATAATTGATAACAATTTGAGATTGTTATGATTGGTATAAGTCTGAATTCATAATAAATTTGTGTAAAGTAACTTTAGAGGTAATTTTGATTACGTGCTCATAATTGTTTTGTCTTTATAAGTCTGGATTGCTCCATTATTTTAGGCAATTCAATTGCCTCATGAGGAGATATATTAGGATTATTGGTAAATTATGATTCCTGTTTAGGATTTTTTTGCCTTTGTAATTATGGACTGCTCCATTGTTTAGACAATTCAATTACCTCATCAGAAGGTGAATTAGGATTACTACGATAGGCCGCTCAGGATTGCTTTGTTTTTGTAATTCTGGATTGCTCCAATTTTAGGCAATTTAATTGTCTCATGTGGAGGCAAATTAGGATTTTGGTAAATTATGATTGTCTGCTCATGATTGTTTTGCTTTTATAAATACTAGTCGAAAAACATGTGCTTTACATAAGATTTAAAATTAATATTAACATTGAAATAAAAATATTAGCTAATTTAAAAGTATTTTATATCTAAAATAAACGTAAAATAAGTAATGGTAAACATGTTATTTTCTTATGTATAAAATTAAACTATTTTAGATTAAACGGGTATTGATAAATCACACATCATTTGGAGGTGATAAATTATCCACTAATTTTTTTTAAATAAGGAATACATATCTTGCCAATGTATATCATAAGATGAGATAAAAAAGTATCAAAATTTTTTTAGGAAGAGAAAACGTGATCTTACGAACCAAGATAATGCACATTGAGCAAGATTACATTAAGTATAAAACTAAAATTAAAAAACATAATAAATATAAAAATGAATTCATCATATACCAGCTCAAAAATTTCATACTGATAGACAATATAACTCGTCAATATGGACTAATATTGTATATAGATTTTTAAGTTCATCTATAGGGACCTTCAAATTTCTATTAAGTAATTGGATAAATAATTGAGTTTTATATTAAAATAAAATATAAATTATTAGTGAATAAAATTATAAATAAATAAAAAAAACTTAATCGTATTATGTTTAATGGGGCTTAAAGGATAAAAAATGAAATCAAAGTTATTTTTTCCTTTAAATCCTTTTAATATAATAAAATTTTAATATAGTAAGATAAGATGTGTTGCTCCATTTCTTAGACAATTCAACTGCCTTGTAGGAAAATAAATTAAGATTACTGATAAATTATATTTGATGTCAACTTTAAATATTATTCCAAACCAATAAAGTAGTTCAACTATGAGAGTATTATATCTAAGATTGCAGCCAAGATATTTATATTGTTTTTGTTTTTTTTGTGGGATCCTTTTTCATTGTGGATTCTCCTTTTCTTTTTCTGTTTATGTTTCTTCTTATTATTATTATTACTATTACAATTATTGACTTTTAACTTTCGGCCACAATCGTAGAAAATTGGGTCCCATTTTTTAATTTCCAAACTAGAAATGTGTAATATTCTCATTACAAATATACTTTAGTCTATTTGAAGCACCACACAATTTCGTTTGTTTTTCTTTTTGTTTTGGGAAAAGATTTAATTTGACAACCCTCTATTAAATTAAATTCATCCGGTTTTTTTTTGTCGGCAGATCCATTTGTATTAACCAAAATCTCAGCGTCAGCTTCATACTTCATACAAATTCATTTATTAGCTACATTTTCAGGTCGCATAGGAGTTTTTTAGTACTTCATTAGGTTTGTTTATGTTAAACTTACAAGCTTAATTATTAATTCAAGTATCTAGTTGAGAAAACATTATTCATCTAGTTTTGAAAACTTTGTACTCTTCAAATTGTATGACATCGCAATCGTCATAGTAGTCAATCCGTTATATTTCGGTCGGATGAACGGAATATTCAGGTTCTAACATAAAAATAGAACGAAATACAAGTACAAATTTTTCAAAAATTATTTCTGTTAAATATAAAATTGAATCAAAATTTACTATGCCCATAGTATGTATGTCTTTCTCAAATCCAAAAGCCTATTCATATAACATTTATAGGAACTACTAGAAAAATACTTTAGAGCTCTTAACATTAAGAGATACTTTGAAATTAAAGTCATATAGTAAGTGTACTTTCAATATTTTTAAAGGTGAATAAACGAAGGGGCCGTGGGGTATGTGAATTCTAAGATAATTAAATTGATGTAAGAATCCTTTTGGTAATTGAAGTGGTCACAATTGAATTGATGATAATTAAATCGATGCTTAAATATGATTGATATGTTTAGTTGTGCATAATAATATATAGTGTAATTGATGACAATTTAAGATTGTTATGTTTTACCATGGATAATTTTTCATGGTAAATTTATGAAAAACAAATTTGAAGGTAACACAATTACCATTTTTGGATTGCATTGTCTGGATAGAAAGAAATTCAATTACTTCATAAGAGGTAAATTAAAATTACCAATAAATTATGATTGCTGTTAACTTTAAGTATTACTCCAAACAAATAAGATAATTCAACTATCAGGAGAATTACTAGAGGATTGCAATTTTGAATTACCCATACCAAACGACTCCTAAAAATAGTGTCACATACGACATTTAGTTATAGCAACAAATATTTTCAATTGCAGTCATATGAATGATTTTGATCTATAAATTTATTTATAGAACTTATATAAGGGATGTTTGAATTATTTTACTAAAAGTTTAGTGGAATCAATAGCAGTGAGTATCATCATAAGTCACCGATGTTATGAAAAACCAAATCTATAGTTTGCTATATAATTGATTGTCTTAACACTTAATCAATATTTCTATTGAACTTAATTAAAAATTTCATTTCATCCTAAATCCTAGAAGAGAGGGAAGTGAACGACATCATATTATTTAACTAAAACATCAAAGTAGTAAGAGGAAAAGAAAGTAAATTGATTGTCGTAGAAGTCATGAGAAAATGAGAGCAGTTAAAAACGAAGAAGTAAGTGATCATTAAATAAAAAAAAGTGGAAAATAAAGCAAAGCTTTTCAATTTATATGAACAAAAAAAGAAAGAAGAAAAGGTAAAAAGACAAGTGCAATAGAATTGGATTTTAGATAAGGCAAAGTAGTGGAAAGTATGGTTGTGGAGAGTTGCCTTTTCTTCCTCTTTTTCTCTCCATAATTGTGTTTATCTTGATCTGATCTTTTTTTTCTTTTTTGCTATTTTTTTTAAAAGATAGTTATAGTATGATCTTTTAGTCAGTATGGTCATGGGCACTCAATAATAAAAGCTCAAAAGGCAGTTAAAAAGCCCCTACAAGTGACTGAGTGAGTGTTGCATGTGCCGTGATTGGTGTCTGCTAATACGAATAGTGGAAGAACAAGACTTGTATTCAGAGAGAATGTGGAAGGCTCTAAGCAACTCCATTTTACAAAAAGGTAAGCTACAAATGTTCAATTACGCAAACCTAATAACCAACATGCTTTCGACTGTATCGAGATTGATCCATCATTAGATCAACTTGTATCAGCGTCACATAAGGATCTAATGGTGAATACAGTCTCGATATCATAGATTTTCCATTAATAACATAATTTCATAAAAAAATTGGTTAGTTTATTTACACACACAATAAATGACATCAAGGGTAAGAAAAAGTAAACAACATCAACTAAATATCACTAACCTCACTATCCCAAATTCAATTTAGGATGTCCAAATAAATTTGGATGACTCAGATCGGATGATTAAAAAATAAAATTGATGAACTGATTACATGTTATCAGATCTTGACTGCCCAAAAATAGATTGGACGGTCCGAAATACAGAAATTGCAGGCAGTTTCTGTACTTTTGTATCATCCATATATAAAAATTTGCTTAAGGTTGTTAGTATAGTATCATCCATGTATAAAATTTCATATTTTTGTATAAAGAAAATAGAACATTACATGAATTTTCTTCTTAATTCACACAAAACAATTAAGCTATGAACAATTACTTGCAAGCTGATCAACTGCTCCTAAAAAAGCTCCGGATTTATATCCATATTCCATCCAAACTCATTTTTGTCTCTCCTTGGAATTATTGAGATGCAAATTGATTTGGTTCTATTTCTTGTTGAATATTCCGAATAAAGACTTAATCGCGTTGATCGCATTCTCGTTGATAAATGATTCATCAAACCTCTTCATAAGTAAGTCGAATTCTTCAGATGTTCTTAAATTGGCTAGATCTGGATCTGTTCTGACTCTCTGTTGTAAATTACCAACAGTTGTTTAGAGATTTCACAGAACAAAGCTGTTAAAGGAATGATGTTTATTGAATAGAACTAGACAACTCAGTACCTTAAAGTCTTCAAATCCTGCTTTTAATGCATCTTCAAGTGCAGAGAGCCCGGCTTTTATCTGTTTGAAAATAATTAATTTTGACACAAGAACATCAGCCTGGTATAACATAAGAACAATGTAACGGAAATTATTAGCTAGGCGGATAAGGAGAGGTTGCTGCCAAAGAAAATGTAAGGAAACATTTCAAGGATTACCTGATTGAGCTGAGTATAACAACATGCAACATTGTAACTAGCAACTGAAGCTTCATCTGGAGTTGGTTTCGATCCTAACACGGACTCAAATTTCTCTAATGCTTCCTCATATTTCGCATTCCTTCAGAAAACGAAGAAAACAAAATCCAGAAAATGGGACTGATGTTTAGCTGTTATAACTGAAAACGCCCTCAACCGGAACATATGAAGCCATAAAGTGAGTTACACAACAAATGAGATGAACTTTTAATTCGAGAGTCTTACTTGTAAAGCTGCAATCCTTCACGAAGATCCATCTCTCTGCGCTGTTTCTGCTCTTTTTTTCTAAGTGAATTTTGCATCTGTCACTACTTGAAATCAGTATGCATCAAAGTTTCTTCTTCACATAATTGTTTCTGCATGTCTACTTAGTTTTTTGAACTGATTTTTAAATCACCTACTTGACTTAAAGTGATTTCTCATAAAATCATCCATAAATGTGTATTCTCAAATATGAATTCTCTAATATAGTAAATAGTATTGAAATATCAGTGTGACAGAGAGAGAAAAAACAAGATATAGGTTGGAAAAGAGAAAGAAGGGGATTAAAGGGTCCAGTCCTTCATGGAACTTCAGCAAGATATCAGTTGCCTTATTGAAAAGTAGAACTTACTTGAATTTCCCTCACTCTATCACTAACTACACCGGAGTTGCGCTCCGCTCTGATAATTTCCTTTTCGGTTAGTTCACCAGTACTTTCCATCTTACCTGAAAACAGAAAAAGTAAAAGCCTATGAAAACAAAATCACAAATTCGCAGCATCCCTCTCACAGCTGTGTCATATATAGTGATTGTCACTTCTGCATTCTCAAGTCATCACCGTTGAATGAGAATGGTTGGTGAACTAACCATATCTCTTCTGCATTCTCATCAGTAATGGCCCAATTCTCTGCCTAATGGTATACATTGTTCTTCCATATTCAGCAGCAGGCCAAATTTCTGTCCCAAACACTGCACTGTATAAATATACAACGTTTTCAACTACAGAGTTGTTGACAACCAAACCAAAATCAG
This sequence comes from Datisca glomerata, assembly GCA_003255025.1. NCBI lineage: Eukaryota > Viridiplantae > Streptophyta > Magnoliopsida > Cucurbitales > Datiscaceae > Datisca > Datisca glomerata. The sequence goes on from QANY01008345.1 coordinate 100,284, forward strand.
AGAATTTCTGCTACGTAAATGTTTCAGAAAATCAAAGCATGGTTGACTTCATTGAGACATATGCTAACAAATGGAGATCCAATCTAAACAACACCACATTGAAACCAAAATCACTCACAACAACAGAGCCTATTGGTTACATAGATTTGCATTTTCGAAAGACATCACCGCGTTCTTCTACTATAAAGAGAAACGAAAGAAGCAAATAGTAGTACCTGGTAGCAAGTACTTTATCCCCAACGGTGAACAGTCCGGTCTTATCAGCCGAACCACCAGGAGCAATTGCATCAATATAAGTTCCACCATCCCGGCCTTTGGCGAATTTCAAACCATATGGCTGGTCCAGTTCTACTTCATACTCCTCATAAGGCTCACCATCTGTATCACTCTCAGTCTTGGACTCAGTTTCTGATGCTTTTACAATGAAATTACAAGGTTCAATTACCACCAAATGGTGAGTAGGAAAACGAGTGGGAACACAGAGGTTGGAGAGAGTATTGGGTCTGAAGAGGCTGAAATTGGAAAAAAGAGTGGAGGAGGTTTGCTTAAGTCTGGAAAGAGGTGGAGAAGAATAGAGGGAGAGGTGGCTACTAATTGGAGCTGAAGACATTATTGTGGGGGTTTTAAATTCTGAGTTTTGAATTGAGGGTAGAGATGAGAGGGAAGAGATGAGGAGGAGGAAGTTGGGGATTGGTTGAACAAAGGACAGAAGAATGAGCCATCAACTACAACAACTACCACTAGTCTACTACTTTACCACACACAGACACAGTCTGTGTTTGGTCTGAATTAAGATGTTTGGATTACTGGCTATGTGACTAGTGGCTCTTGTGAGCCGTTGTCTTCTTTTCATTCTTCTTCTGCCACGTATCCGTTTCATAGTTGGTTTTTTTTAAAAATAGAATAGTTTCTTTTTAACTACAACTATATGCATGCCCTTGTTTCTGATCTCAATTCCGATCACTTTTTAAATATCAATTTAGTATTTAATTTCTTTTTTAATATATTTTCAGTTTTGTTTTTCAAAATATCTTTTCTATAATTCAAAATTTCCTTTAAAATAATTTCTCATTACCTTTATGTATATAATTCAGAATCTCAAGTATTCGAATACAAATGATCGTATTTTAATTATTAATTGTGTTTTTCTAAAATTAAGAGACTATTTAGTTTGTTTTATGATGAGGTTTTATTGTCCTCTGTTGTTATCTCTAATAAATCTTAGCGGCCAGCCATGCCCAATGGAGGAAGATCCACAGCCCAATCTAGGAATGTCTAATTCCTTGATGTACATAGCAGAAGTGAGGAAAACGGCCGGAGACAGATTTTTTTTTAAAAAAATTCATTAATATCCCCAAAGTCAAAGATCTAAACAAATCTTGGTTAAGAATGAAATTTCTTATCCCAAGACCCTCTCTCTTCATGCATGAAGAAGCATTTTTTACAAAAAAAATGTGATAGATTTGTTGGAAAATTTCAACACACATATATAATTAAATGTTTTGTTCTATCTTTAAATAAGTCTAATTAAAGTGATCTAATTAAGAAATTAAAATTATAAGGCTTACGAGTATAATTATCATGGAATTGATGTGTAGATACCGTATATGATATTTTAATTTGTTGAAAGGCCAAATTGAAATATCAATAGTTATTAACTATTGAGTTATTAAAAGCCCCAAATTACACAAGCAAGCCAGTTTTCTTTTAACTGATATCTCTATTCATTTAAGAGAGAATATTGGAGAAGAATTCAAGAGTTTATGTTAATTTGAAAGATCTGATCCATCACTTTGCCATTCAATTATTCATGAAATCAGACAAGTCTTCCGCAATCAAGTTCTCCATATATATTTCTCATAGAAATCAAAATGGAATATGTATTTAAGTTTAAGGTTTGAAGAATTTTATAGAAACATGCAGATCTGTGATTTATGGTTTATATAGCATGCTTGTTAGGCTTAATTTCAAACTCCAAGAAGTGCTATCAGAGCCTCCTATTATTGATTTCCCGTCATTGATTTCTTTGAGAGAGATTTTTTGTTTCAATTAAATTCAATTATTTTGGTAAGTGCTTAAGGATTAATTATGGTTATCGAACATTCTGAATGAGTTAATTGAATCAAGATGTCACCAAAGTGACCTCTCTTATGTAGATTATTCATGAAGGTATATTCGTGTGTAAATTCATGCTGGTATTAGCCGACCCAAATGAAGGTTATTATTTGGCCGTATTACACATACATATATGCTGGTGAACATGTGACGATTATAAGGTTTTATATGTGAATGATAAATTGATCCGAAAATAGATTTATTCATTACTACAAAAATGGGGTTAGATGACGGTCAAAACCCATCATTATAACCCTATAATGACGGCTAGCCGACTGTCATCTATCGGGCTGTTATCTTTATTCTTTTTAACAAAAACCGTCATAATAGAATGTCGTAAAAAACTTTTAGATGACGGGAATCCCCGTCATTAAAAATCAAGTTTCTTGATAAAAAACTGTTATGGAAAAAAAAGGCAAATGTCTTTCCATGACAACAATATATTCAATACAAGATAGTCAAAGTTCAGTATAGTAAAATACTAACTAAATGTAATCGATGAAATAGATTTCAAAGCACAAAGAATCTTTCATAGAATTAACTACTGTCCAATAGTCAAGAAAATATATTACTCAGTCATTCCAGTAACAGACTACCACAATAAAATCCTCAAGATACCCTTCCAAGTCTCAAGTATCAAAGATATTTAACATCTCAAATTTTATAAGCTAGTAGTTTCCTAGCAGTTAAGAGGTAAGTATTTCAGTCTTAAAGCTATAAAAAGTCATCACAACAATTTTCATCTATCAGAGTCACCGTGGTCTTATAGAAACAGAAGTGTTTATTACTAGAGCCTGTTATGTTCAAGAGATATAATAAGATGTACTTGATTTTGAAGTTGCTTATAAGTGTGTCTAACTGCACCTCCAGCCAAAATAAAATTATAAGAATTGAAGACAACAAAAGAAACCAATCATAAGAAAATACATGGATAAGAATTAAGAACCTTTTTCTTCACTATCTTCACAAGAACTGGAAGAATCCTTATACCAATCACCTGATTATGTAGCTGTTCCCTAATATTTTTCATCAACGTCTCAAGCAACTACAGAGTTCAAAGATAACAAATGGGTAGTTCGGCTATCAGAAATAGTATAGCAGTTATATTAATAGATTTAGCTGTATTCTGGTTATATAATAACACACCATAGGGAAAAGTTAAAAAATTACAATGTTAGCTCCCAAGAATCTCGCAGAAGTGGGAACTATTACCCATGATCTAAGGGTTTTTTCTAAGGTCTTAACATTTGAAAATTAGTTTGTAAGGTTGAGTTCCTGGGGACCACACTGGAGTTTAAACTCTAGACCTATCCATTATCCAGTTGTGTCATGTGAGACTTACTGCAACACTCATGGCATTAGCTAGAGCAATATTTAAAACCACTCCATTTTCTTAACAAACTGAATCTTGGTTTCTCACCCTTTTTGTACAACCCTTTTTAGTCCCTATTTCTTGAGTAATTACACATACACTCTTATTTTTTCATAAAATAAAATCATAGACATCACCCTGATTAACGAGAAAAGAAAATAATAATGCTTTTCCTAATCTTTTTTCCCTGTTATTTTACTTTCTCGAGGATTGTTGGGGTAAAATAAGACAAAATGATGAAATCATCATATTCACCAAAAGGTTGTTGATAATAGTGGCATATACTCACCATAACTGCATAAAGTTGGGTATTTGAGTTTTACTTCCCATACATTTTTAATAGCTATGATCACGCCTTAATCTAGTCTGCACATGTTGAATCAAGAAATGCATCATGGAAAGGACAACTTTTTATAAAATGAAACAAAAATTATAATAAACTAAAGTGAAATGAATAAAAGAGAATAAAACATCCTCAAATAGACTGTGAAAGAAGAAGATTAGTTTAAAAATGGACGACCCTCCAATTTGATAGGAAACATAAAAGTTGCAAGTTCCTAAAGAACTTAAAAGTGTGTTTCCATATCGAAGCCATAAAAATAACCCCATCCCACAAAACTTAGCATCCGAAGAAATGTCATCAAAAGTTTTAAAATTCTACTCTGATAAAATCACCCAAAGAGCATCAAGCAAGACATTCTGCCAAAGTATAGCTCACTTCTTGTAAGCTTCACAACAAAACCCATGAAATGATAACGAAAAGTAAGCATCTCCAGTTATTGTGTTGGCTAAAAACAAAGTTGAAAAAGAAGAAAACTTGCTCCCCAATAAAGCTTAAGCAAAGTAAAATTTTATACTGAATATCTTCTTCAACAACCAAGTGAACTGCAATTTCCATCTTGCGGGAACTGATTATCTTCAGTTGGAAATTAGTAGTAACTCGAGAATACTACTACTTTAGTTCCCTTTTCTTTCTTTGTTTTCACCTTCTCTGGGTACCACTTTGTATTACTTTGGTTACTAACACAACACCTACCTTCACCGAAAAAAGTTCAAAGAATATCCTTCCTAAAGGAACCTATTTATAGCAGAAATATGTAAGGGTGTAGCGGTTGCATATACTATTAGAAGGGACAAAACTAAAATGCTAAATAAAAGGGGCATGATAGGAATAGTAAGAAAAATTGATGTTGCCAATGACTCAACTATATCTTCTGCCTCAAAAAATTAACATATGAAGACAAAATCCAGGAAGTATGAAAGAAAAAAAAATTATATTGATGTGCTTTTTAAAAGGAGATGTTGATAGGATTTTTGTTTTGAAATATTTAGTTCTGTCATACCTCTGATCACGAGCAACTAATTCACACATTTCAATGTTTTTCATCCAATCCATCACAGCAAGTTTGTCACTTGTTACAACATTGACAAGGTCACAAGCCATCTCTTTACCATTTCTGCTCACAAGAAAAAAAGTAAGGTGCGATGAACCAAACTAACATGTATTTATCTTTGGAACAAATAACGAAATTACAGAGCAGTAATAATGTAAGCTAAAGACACAATAGAGTAAGCAGAATAACTCATAATAGAAATCAGGATCTGGGTTTCTTCCTTAAATATTTGAAAGACATTAGATATACCGCATTAGTAGTGACCCTGATTTAAAAAACCATTGATATCGGCACCGCCCTTGAAGTTTGAGAAGCATGTAATATGCTACTCTGTAAGAAAAAACATTTATACATCAGGTGAAGATATCATTGGAATACTGAAACTAGTCATACAGAGCTGAAGCAAAGTAAGGAACAACACAATCACCATGCAATTTCAGAGTGTCAAAAGATTGGTAAATGATCAAATTCGATTAATTAAAACATATATTCCATAAAACCAAGCGAAACCTCTAGGTACTATACTATATGATAACCCAACTGGTTATGTTGAAAATGAACTCGGATTAAGATTTGAACTAAAAACCAATCTATCCCGGAACTAAAAACTATAGAAAAGACAGAAAATCCTTTTGTCTTCGTTAACGAAATAAAATAACATACGAAATCTTTCAGATCTCAACTTTAAATACTGGAAGTGGATATACACACTGGACAATCACACATCAAATCAAAACATTAAGAATTGCAAAAGAAGAAGAAGAAAGACAGATAGCAAAATAACACAATCAAAAGAAAGTGAAGCGAAGAGGGGGAGAAAAATGACGGCGGAGCATACCGATGAAGACGAAGACTAATAAGAACACAACATCTAGAGATTTGAGGAAAAAGGCAGATATAACAGGAAACAAGGGCTCACCATCCTAGCGAGTTGAAAAGAGAACCCATGCAACTCAGACCTGACAGAACACAGTGAGCCAACGACCCTCACACATCGCACACCCAACCAACTTAAAACCCTAACCTGTCAGTCGCAGCTCAAGAGACAAAAGAAGCTCGATCTCAGAGAGAGAGAAAAGTGAGAGAAGAGTCCTAGGTTCTCTGACTCGATCGCCTCTCTCTATTCCCAAATCTGAAAAAGTTATAGATGGTAAAAAAAGTAATTAGGGTAGCATATAAGGTGGACATTTTGTAATTATTGAATAGTTTCAGTATAATGATAGTGATAAAAATCTCTGTCATTGATTATTATTGTGCATTCTTGGTTTTGACAGCTTAGTTTTCCACCATCATAATATGTGAACTTATTATGACAGGTTAAGTAAAACCTGTCATGTTAGCTAAAATAATTTTTTTTCTCTCCATACTGTATTAAATGTCACGCATGGCGTATCAAGAAAGGTACGTCTCTTACTTTGGTGTGTCTGAGGTAAATTTTGCTTCAGTACCTAGAAACACTTAGTGGTTAGATTCCGGTACCTATACTCATATAAGTGTTTCTATGCAGGGTTTCCTGAGCTACCAAAATCCAATTGATGCTGAAAGATACATCTATGTGGGAGATGGAGAATCGGTAGAAGTAGAGGCTATTGGGCAGTTTAGGTTGTTATTGAAAACTGGATTTTATTTAGATTTTTTTGATACTTGTGTTGTACCGTCGTTCAAATGAGATTTGGTTTCTGTTTCTAAGTTGGACAAATTAGGTTATTATTGTTCATTTGAAAATAATAAGTTTAGTTTATCAATAAATTCAAACCTTGTTAGAATTGATTTTCTTAATGTTTATGATAACTTATATTTTCTTGATGTTAATACCTCTTATAGTGAAGCCTTGCATATGGAATCACGAGGTACTAACAGGAAAATTGATAAGGAAAATTCAGCCACACTTTGGCACAAACGCTTAAGTCATATCTCCAAAATGAGAATTCAGAGGCTTGTATCAGATAGCATTTTAGAATCCCTTGATTTTCAGACCTTAGCGTCTGTGTTAAGTGTATCAAGAGAGAACAGACCAAACAAAAGAGATTAGGTGTTAATAGAGCAATAGACATTTTAAATTTGATTCATACAGACATTTGTGGGCCATTTCATAAGGCTTCATGAAATGGTCAATAATATTTTATAGCGTTTATAGACGACTACTCAATATATGATTACCTATTTCTTATTCATGATAAATCAGAGTCTTTGAACGTGTTTTAAATATTTAAAGTTGAATTTAAGAATCAACTCAACAAAAGGATTAAAAGTGTCAGATCTGACCATGGTGATGGATATTATAGTAGATCAGACGGTTTAGGAGAACAACGTCCAAGGCCATGAATGGTAGTCCCACAGCACACCATGCCAGGTTCACGTAGCATGAATGGTGTTAGTGAGAGATGAAACATAACTCTTAATTAAGGACGTGGTGATGTGTATGATTAGTCATTCTACCTTACCAGAATTACTCTAGGGGAGAGGAATTAAAGACAACAACTTATATCCTTAATAGAGTACCAACTAAAGCAGCTACCAAAACATCTTATGAGCTTTGAACATGCAAAAAAGCTTAGTTTGAAGCATTTTCACATTTGGGGATGTCCATCTAAGACAAGGCCTTATAGGCCAAATGAGGACTCCAAAATAGTAAGCAACTATTTTATTGGTTATTCTGAGCGATCATGGGGTTATAAGTTCTATGATACCACTCTAAGGAATATTTTTTAGACGGGGACTTCAACATTTTTTAGGATGTTGAGTTTGGGGGGAGAAATAAAGTAAGGGACATTGTATTTAAGGAGGAATCATCTTTAATTCCTACTACAACCATTATTTCTGGCATCGTGCAGGTTTTCATTTCCGTCATTGATCAAGAAGTGGATCCATAACCATAGCAAGACAATGACGAACAACTCCCCATTCAAGTTGAGGTTAATGTCCCAGAAGAATAAACTCAACAACCTCAAGATGCAATGCCACTAAGAAGTGCTATTTCAGATGATTATGTGATATTTCTCCAAGAAAGTAAGGAAAATAGTGAATTGGTGGAAGATGATCCAATTAACTTCCACCAAGCCATGCAAGATATTAATTCTCAAAAGTGGATTGAGGCAATGAATGAAGAGTATAAGTCTATGCAAGACAATTAAGTTTGAGATCTTATCCTTTTACTTGAAGGTGAGAAGTCCATTGGTTGCAAATGAATATTTAAAACTAAAAGGGATTCAAGAGGTAATGTGGAAAGATATAAAACTTGTCTTATAGCTAAAGGGTTTACTCAAAAGGAAGGTATTGACTTTAAAGAGATTTTCTCTCTAATTTCAACGAAAGACTCTTTTAGAATAGTTATAGCGCTTGTTGCACATTTTGATCTTGAGCTGCATCGGATGGATGTGAAAACTATGTTTCTTAATGGAGACATTGATGAAATAATTTATATGGTGTAACCAGAAAACTTTATGGTCGGAGATCCAAAGAATATGCTTTGCAAAATAAAAAATTCATCTATGGGCTCAAAAAAGCTTCTCATCAATGGTACCATAAATTTCATCAAATAATCGTCTCATTTGGTTTTGAGGTAAATATTATTGATGATTGTGTGTATCACAAGTTTAGTGAGAGTAAGTTGGTATTCCTGATTTTGTATGTTGATGATATTCTACGGGAATAAGTTGATATTCCTGGTTTTGTATGTTGCCAGTAATGATTTAGGCATGTTCCATGAGACAAAGAGATTTTTTTCTAAGAATTTTTAAATGAAAGATCTTGGTGAAACTTCTTTCATTTTAGGGATCCAAATACACCAGAATCGTTATCGGCGTATTCTTGGATTATCATAAAAAAGCTATATAAAAAGTGTTTAAACTAGGTGACACCACTGTCGCTAAAGGAGATAAGTTTTATCTCAATCAGTGCCTTAAGAATAGCATTGAAGCTAAGGAAATGTAGAAAATTCTTTATGCATATACTGTGGGAAGTCTAATGTATGCTCAGGTTTTTATGCGTTCAAACATCGCTTATATCATTTGGTGTGTTCGGTAGATATCTTAGTAACCCTGAGATGGATCATTGGAAAATAGTTAAACGAGTTATGAGATATTTACTACATTGACATAGGATCAAAGCAGTATTCATTACCGTTCTTAATATTACCTTATAAGATTTTGGGTTCTCTCTCAAATTGAGACCTTCTCTCTAACCATTTGGTTTCTCGATGATTGATCATGATGCTTCCTCTTCGAAGGGAGCTTGGGTAGTGGTTATGGAGACTAAAGAATGTCACATGAGGGGGTTACAAGCTAGGGGTTACCTTGGTTACTGATGAGAATCTGTCTGGAAGAATCAAAGACAATGAAAACTTCGATATTCGTGGGATGTTAGTGGTGTAATTTCCGTTTGATACTAGATGGTCCAAACACTTGCGAGAAACCTACTCTATTTATTCAACATGTTGGAGAATTTCCCCTTATGGTCTCGATGAAGCTAAATAACAATGGGGAGAACACGTGCCTAGTTAGAGTTTTACCAGCTGTTATTGGCAAATAGAGAAGAGAAAGACCTCCCAAACTTATACCCAGTACCCCACTAAACAGAGTGGATAACATAATTGTAACAACGAACAAGAAACTAATCTGTTAATGGTAGAAAAGTCTACCATGGAGAAACACATCTCTAATATCCTACCAGATATGAGCACTCCGTCTTTGGGGTAGGAGATAATGACTAGAGGAAATGTTGTAAGTCCAAGCTTACCATCTTCTTCCTTACCTATGGCTAAAGACTTTTTCCCTACACCTATTAAGAACAATGTTGATGATGGCATAGTTAAGAAATTGTTGATAATGGAAAAATAGGATTCTTAATGTTCCCTCACATATCACACCATCATCTTTACCCCCTTCCTTTGTACACCATGTACAACATCCTTCCAACCTTCAACCACTCATCTCCAGAAAGCCTAGGTCTTCAGTGGAGAGGGTTAAGTTTAACCCAAAACTTACCCTCCTAATTAAACTTGACACACCCAAGAAGAATAACTCAGGAAAATTCTGTTTTACCTGCTAATATCATCCACGAAGCTTTTGACTTGGTCTAGAACTGTCTTATTGGCAGTCAGGAAACCTCCTCTCCACCTGGTTATTCAAGCTGCACACAAAATTTGAGATATGAGAAGCCTCAAAGAATTGTCGATGTCTGAATTTGGCTTATTCCTGTTTAAATTCTATTCTAAGGAGGAGAATGATGTTGTTCTAAATGAGACCCATGGCACTTACTGGAGAAGCCTTTGGTTTTAAATAATGGGTACTAGGAATGGAGTTGACTAAAGAAGGCATGCACAAAAAGTGCCTATTTATGTGAAGTTATGGAATGTCCTCGAATTCTTATGGACATCAAGTGGTTTGAATTAGCTAGCTAGTGTGTTGGGTACACCTCTCCATGTAAATTCTATGACAAGTTTCTGCTATAGATTAGCATTTACTAGAATTTGTTAAGAGGTGAATGTTTTTTGTTAAATCTATTAAGAATGATTTGCATAAAAGTGGTCTTGGTAGTGTACAACTAAGGGTGGAGTATTAGGGCATTCGTAAAAGATGCACCAAATGTGAAGTTTTTTGTCATGATTACAACCTCAAGCCTCCACCTAAGGCCCCCCTCAAGCAGCCCCTAAAAAATAAGTTTGAAGGGATCCCAGTTTCAAGGAAAGATAAGGAAAAATAGGTGCCTTCTAAGTCTGATGGCTTTGAACCAGTTAGTGAGACCAACCAATTTGATGAAATCTTGTTATTAAATGAGTGGGACATGTAAGAGGATAATGTTATAAAAGATGAGGACGTGCAACTTGCTATGTGCAATGCTAATACTGATAACATCGATGACAACACCCAAATAGTTGGACAACCCAAGATGAGGCAATGTCTAGGCATGAATATGTTGATCTGCTACCTATCTCCACATAGCTCCCAACACTGTGTGGAGGTACTCTTGTAGAGCATCCTACATTACCAACTAACTTAGGAGGGACCTTAGTATCCAAGTCTACAAAACTCTCATCTGGCCAAAGAAGAAGGAAGAAGATGAAGGAGAATAAAATTCATTCTTGAACATAGTAGTAGTTCTATGGTGGGTTGAACCATCCCAGGCATTGATTATGATAAATTTTGTAGCTTGGAACATCATAGGTCTTAACAGTCCTCAAAAGTAGTCTGAGATACCGAAATAATGTAGAGATTATAGTCTCCATTTTTACATTTTAGTAGAAACTAGAGTTAAGACACCTAATGTGTTGTCTACATTGAGATCTACTTTTTCACTTGACCTTCATTATAAACTTATTTTACTGCTCCCAGAGGTGTAATGTGTTTAGCATATGACCCCAATATGTTCACCGTCACACCATTCAAATGCATTGACCAACTTTTGCACTACGTAGTAAAAAATTCAAATATGAAATTTGCTTGTATTGTTGTATATGTTGCTAATGCTATAAGAGACAAGAAATATTTATGGTCTTCTCCAAGTGACATCAAAGGATCACTCTCAAATCTTCCATGGATTATACTATGGGATTTTAACTAAGTTAGACACCTAGATGAGAAAATTGGTGGTCTCTATACTTGGGATGACAGTATGTAGGACTTTGAGGATTGTATTAATAGTATGAAAATAGATGATTTACCTTACAATGGATGTTTACAAACTTGGTGGAACTACCAAGTAGGACAACATATAATACTGTCAGATATCGATAGAGCTCTAATCAGCTCTAAATGGACTTATACTTACCCCTGAATTAGTGGCCTCCTTCACTACTGCAAGTATTTCAAACCATAACCCTACAATAGTGAAGTTCCTATCATCCTCTCCCAGACTTAAACTACTATTCAGGCTTATCAATTTCTGGGTTGAAAAGGAGGATTTTACTATGTAGTTCAACAAGTATGATAGACTCAAGCTTCTAGGACATAAATGTTCAAACTCAGTGAGAAATCGACAACTACAAAAATGCACTAAAAGGCATTAATTAAATGAATTAAGGTAACATGTCACATAGTACTTGTAGTGCTAGAACACAACTTGACCACTCCCGCAAAACCTCGTAACAAATCTTGGAAATTATCTACTGCAACAAGCAGCTTGTTTGGCTTTCAATGTATCATTAATCTTAAATGTGCTGAGGAAAGTTTCTTCAGACTAATGGGCTTAGTCTAGGAGCCAGTAACATTTCTTTTTACTTTAAAATGATGAAGAAGAACAATTCTAGATAAAAAATCCTACAATTGGCTGACACCAGTAGGACCATATTTGAAGACTACGACAACATAAGAAATCATGTATTGAACTATTATGAACAACTTCTTGGGACTCAACAATTAACATCCTTAACTTAAACTATGGCATAATGGAAAAGATCTATCTCTAGGGACTAATAGAGCACTAACATTCTGTATTATGCTAGGATTTCACTCCTTAAAATGTTATGAGGACCATATTTTCATTTAGTGAATGCAACACTCCGGGACCATATAAATCATTTGCAGGGTTCTTCAAAAAAGCATGGCCCACAGTTGGCCATGATGTTACGAGGTCAATCTTAGAATTATTCTAGAATGGGGAAATGTTAAAGCAGTGGAGCTCAATAGTATATATCTTTGATCCCTAAGATACCTAATTCCATAAGGATAACTGAATATAGGCATATTTCATGCTACAATCCAATATATAAATGTATCACCAAGATGTTTGATGATAGGCAGATTCTACCACAAATTGTTAGCCCTAATTAGATTGCAGTTTTGCCAGACAAAAATATGGCTAACAATATCTTCCTTACTCAGGAACTAGTGAGGAGATACCATAGAAGTATCTCTTATCTTAGATGTACATTCAAGGTTGACCTACTCAAGGCATATAAAAGTGTCAGTTGGCTATTTATCAGTAGACTCTTGAAAGCTGCTAATATACCTAATAGATTTCTAAATTGGGTAGTGGAATGCATAACTACTCCTACATACTCAGTTAAACTAAATGAAGAAATACATGGAGTTTTTCTAGGTAGGAAGGGAGTAAGATATAGTGATCCACTATCCCCCGACCTATTTTCTCATGTTATGGAAACCCTCACCGAGATCTTCAAACTGGCTGCTAAACAAAAGGACTTCATCAACCACTAGAGATGTAAGAAAATTAGCATCACCAACCTATGCTTTGCAGATGATCCATTTATATTTTGTTAAAGGAGATGTCAAATCGATATGCACTGTCAAGGAGGCATTGGACTTATTTCAAGCCATGTCAGGGATGCAAACAAACACTCTTAAAAGCCTTATCTTTTTCTGGTCTGCCTGTAGATGTGCAACGACAAGCAAGATCAGAAGTTTTCAAGTGGGTACCTTGCCAGTTAGATACCTAGGGTTCCCCTAATATCATCTAGGCTTAACAAGACAGATTACAGATTGCTTGTTGACAGACTTATGGCCAGAACAAAAAACTAGGAGAATAGGTTTTTATCCTATAGAGGGAGATTACAATTGGTGAAATTGATATTGTCATTCAAAATTACTGGACATTTCATATTGCCAAAGCATGTGATAAATGAGGTAAGGAACTATGGAAATTAAACTTCATGTGGAAAGGAACTATGGAAATTAAACTTTATGGTGCTAAAGTCTCATGGGAACATATATGTTCTCCTTGGGGTGGGGGGTGTTAGGTATCAGGGACTTACTATTATGGAGCCTAGGTGTAGTGGCATAACATTTCAGGATAGCCTTGATTTACACATACTTACTCAAAGGGGCAATCCATCTTCATAATCATATTGTGGTCTAATACCTCTTGGGAGCAAGAGGAAATTCCTCAAACTAAGAGATAAAATACAGGGATTCTGCAAGCTAATGGTGCATTCAAATAGCTTAGTTCCATACTTACTAAACCATGGCATCCAAATGGAGTTCTCCTTAACAGATTCGGTAGGGGGGTCATGGACTTGACTCGTGTTGGGATCTAAATACACTTATTAAGTGCATAACACAATGTGTGCAGTGAAACTGGCATGCAATGCCAGATTCCTATCACACAACCCTAACATCCCTAACTTTGGACTCTTATTGCAAGATGAAAGAGACCTCTAGTGCTGACTCCTACTGATACAACGGAGTTTAGCAATAGCTGTGTATACAAAGCACTGCGACAACCTAGACCAAAGGTCCCACAAAAGTCGATATTGTGTAAGCTTTTAATTTTTCAATTTGACAAAATCATTAATAATTCTTAACTCCATAGCTTTTGGATCTAATTTCGTGAAATATGTGTTATTTCCTTCTCTGATTGCGTGTTCGAATTAGTATATGATTGTTAAATTTTTGAATCTCCAAAATTAAGATGTAATGTTAGGTTTTTTATAACTCAGAAACCTTACCTTTATGGTTTCATTTGATTTAGCAGAAGTAACTTTACTGTTAGAATTAGTATATGATTGTTAAAATTTTGAATCTCCAATATTAAGATGTAATGTTAGGTTTTTATAACTCATAAACCTTACCTTCATGGTTTCATTTGATTTAATAGAAGTAACTTTAGTGTTTTTTTTTTAAAATTAAAATGTTTGACCAGATTTATTTATTTAAGTTTGTTTTAAAATTTAATCAGTCAAAAGTAAAAACGATGCGACTTTCAGTATAATTTATTTTTGTTCTTTTTTTTTCTATGTGTTCATTATATTGACTCTGCTGTATAACACTTTTAGTTGTATTCTTTGTTATGGTACATGTTTTTTAAGTTTCTAATAAGACAACAATTAGTCACCTATCACACTTTGTATATTTGTTATATAATTAGAACATTTAAATTGTTTTTTTGGTAATGGTTTGTCAAAAGACTGTTTTGATTTAATTCATTTCTTTTGGTTCAATATTTGTAAGGATTCTTAATTAGATCTATGACTCGTTTGAAGCTAGAAGTAGCTTTGACGTTTCTCTGTAGTTTTAAATGTTTGGCCAGAGTTATTGTCTTGTTTTTGTGTTTTAACATTTAATCAATCGAAAGTTTAATTGTACAACAGAAACTAAGAGTATTAGAAACTTTTAATTTAAGAATTTCTTAGGTTGATATAGCTCGTTAGTCTCTATTTAGATAAGAATTTGAATATGCTTCCTTCTTAAGTAGCATAGAAGCTGTGGATTTTTCTTAATCTGTGCAGCTTCGTGAAGATAAAAATCACACGTTTCTTTGTATTTTATTTTTAACATTGTGCTAAAAGTAGGTCTTAAAATGTCGGTTTCTATGGTACTATTTCTTAATTTGTATTCTTTTTGAATGCATATTGCATTTACTATATGACGATTAGATTTTCGACTCTGAGATGGATATTTAAGGTTATATGTTTGAGCTGGTTTTGTTTTTGTTATATTGCTATTTAAGTTAATCTTTTTCTCTGCATATATTCAAGAAATGTGTGTGTGCAACCTTTTCAATTTCGTATGTTGCTGAAATATTTATCTTCCTTTATTTTGGTGTGGTTGCGTTGGACATTGAGAAGTGGAGCTTTGTTAGTGAGAGGCACAGTCATTATCTTTGAAAGTTTTTTTGCTAAAGCTATTTAGTAAAACTTCCATATGGCTTATTCATATGTGTTAAAATTTATATTTCATAGTACTGGGACATCGGTGGCTGTGAGTTCAATACTGCAAGATTTGGAATAACTTGTTTTTTTTATTACTTCTAGGTGATAATATGTTAGGCTGGTTTCATGCGAGGTGCTGTGTATGTGGCTCTTGCTAACGTGGACGATCTATAAGTGTCTATGTTGTACTTTTTGGATCTAATAAGTGTCTATATTTATGAACTTGTAAAATCAACCAAGTTGAATTTATGATTTGAATTTGGTGTATGTGATAATACCCATAATTATTTAGTTGTACTTTTTGTTATGACGGTATACGCCTCGTTGAGCAAAATGACCACAAAAGTCGATATTGTGTAATCATTATCTCTGATTGTTAGGTTTTCGAATCTCCAAACTTAAGATGTAATGTTTGTTTTTTAAAACTTTAAAACCTTAGCTTTATGGTTTCCCTTGATTTAATACTTGTTAGGGTTGTTAATTAGATTAAGGAGTTGTTTGAAGTTAGAAGTAATTTTGGTGTTTTTTTTGTAAATTGTTCTATGTATTCATTATATTGACTCTGCTGTATAACACTGTTAGCTATATTCTTTGTTCTGATACATGCTTTTTAAGATTCCAATAAGACAAATTAGTGACCTATCACAATTTGTATATTTGTTATATGATTATAACATTAAAACTGTTTTTAAAGAAAATTAGTTAAATATTTAGATAATGTAGAGTGACTATATTTTAATAAATAAGCAGCCTTTAACAATATGCATATTTTTCGGGTTAAGTAAAATTTTTTGAGTAAATTCATATCTAAGTAAATCTACATCAATTTAAATAAGCAAATCTACATATTTTTGGACATTTCATTTTAATAATTAGGTAAATATTATTTTAATATTATATATATTTGGGGTTATAATTGTAAAACTCTTTAACTTTTTTGTTGACTTTTTATTTTATCGGCTAAAATGTTAAAAATAAAAATCACTGTGAAATAAAATTCTAAAATGGTATGTACTCGTAAAAAGCCAAAGTAAAAACTTAAAAAATAATGTTTGTAATGAATGCCCAAAAGCATGCTTATAGAGTCGGAAACGTATTTTTCATAGAAATTTCTAAATATTCATTTAACAACTTGTTTTTATGTACTTTTTAATTTCAAACACATAAAATCAAAATGAATTGATCAAGCTTACGATGATTGTGTGTAATCTCAATTCATACATGATAAATAAAATAAATAATAATAAATAGATTTAATTTGTAAGTGGATCTCAATGCTCTTAAATCACTTAAACCGTTAACCTCAAGATTAAGTGGTGATTACTTTAGATTTAGAGGTTTTCTTAGTTCCAATGTTGGAATTTTTGTGTGCAAAAAAGTTATTTTTGTGAGCTATAAATGTTAAGGCCAACAACTTAAATTGACTCATATAGAAAATGATTTAAACACACGATACAATTCATACTGAGAAATTAGGAGTAGCGTGTTGAGAATTTAAAACTGTTTAATTACTTGCAGACCATTTTAATTTCAGCTTAATATTTTTTATTTTTAAATTATGTATATTGTTTGATTAAATGAGATGATTGTATTTCTATTGAAAGTGGATCCGAGAATGTTCAAGCTACTGACATAACATGTGGACCATGGCAGGGATTAGGTACGTCATATTTTGGACAATGTATTCCTCTATAATATGAAACTTTATTGTAGAACCGTTGTCTGCATTTTTAGCTGTCGAAATTCATGCAGGTGAAAAAAAGGACAAACAATTACCAAACAGTACTCAGCAAAATTTGAATCATTGAAAACAAAATTAATTGTGCATACATATTAGATTAACACAATCGTCCTAGGGATTTTAATAATAACAACTCATCATGTTTAATATTTTAGTTATCCAAAAGGAGTAGGAGTGTTTTTTCTTATTTAAAACTGATATTTCTGTTGGAATTAGAACAGGGTTTGCCTAAGACGTAAAAAGTTAGATGAAATAATTACAAAAATCAGCATATTCCAATACTCTTAGAAAAGCAGTTTTATAGGACGACTATTCATTACAATGATAACTAAAACTTGAAAAGAAGTACAAATCCGTAAACTTAAACATAACAAACATAAGTAATCGAAGACTAATAACACTAACACATAATGATAACTAAACCTTTGAAAACACCAACTTTACTCTTACTGAAAACATGTAAGCTCATTGCGAATTTATTTAAACTTATGCTTTATGCATTTATTTCTTTACTTTAGGTTTGTTCCATCTTTGTCCATAACGATTGATCGTTGAACTTATTTTTAAAATTATGCATTTTGTCTTCAAGCGGTCGACCAGGTTGTATAGTGATCGACCACAAAACTCATCTTTAAAAAAGGTGCATTCTGATCTCTAACGAGCGACCATAAAACTTATTTTTTTAAAAGGTGCATTCTGAACTCCAATGGTTAACCGCCCTCTCTAACAATCAAACTTCACTTAAAAGAATTATTTAAATATTTTTCAATTATGATGATTCTGAAGATCTTTTTAAATATTTTCAAATCTTATTTTTGTGGTTATCCTTCAAATATTTTGGCCTAATCTTCCCTCTCCTCCTTATTTTATAAAGATTACGTATGAGAGTCAGAAAATTTCCCTTTACAAAGAAGAATCTAGCTGGTTTTTCAACTTCCATGGTTTTAAGCTAGGTTTATAAAAAGTTTGCTCATCTTTTTAAAAGCCTTAAACTAATTTGCTAAATTTTGTTGGTGCTTAAAATATTTGAATGCTTTTCTTGCTTTCAATCTAAATATTTCATATGCATAAAATCGTTTTCTGTTTCTCTTTCAAAGAAAAAATTGGTTTCATAAACTTGTTTTCATAAAAAAAAATCTTGTGTGAGAGATAGACAATTTTCATCATAACAAACTAGCGTGTATACTTGTGCCTTGGAATTGTGTCCATGTCATCTAGTCTGAAAATGCTTTTCCCTTGACGTGGAGTTGAGATCGTCAAGCCAAATTAGTGATATCGTTTGTGTCTTGGATGAATTTCAAGATCGATGAGCTTGGTGAAGAATCCACAAAAAGCTAAAGGTGGTATTAGGAGTCAAGAGGTGTGGCAAAATGATAAGAGGTACTTTAGTCACTTTGTAAGTCCATTCTTTGTACTCGTTTAAATTCTTAGTGACTTATTTGTTGGATGATGTCTCTTGGTTTCTTCCCAGTTCATTTTTTCACGTAAAAATCTTACAGGTCTATTCTTCTTATCGGTCTATCTCTGTAGCTTTATATTGTTGATGGTATGATCAATGGTCAATCTGGTTTAACATGATATTTTTCTTAAAATTTAGATATTTAGATATTAAGCTATTCACCCTTCTAGCGAGGTTGTTTATAGTTCGACTTTTTCGGCCATGAAGACTATATATTAAATATTAGTGTCGGCATCCTCTCTCTTGAAAGATGAGTGCATTTTGTAATCATCTCACCAAATGCATCTAGACATTCATCCCCAACAAATATCTAGATAACACATCACATTCCAGGAACAATGAGTCAAAGAAATTTAGTATTGGTAGTAGTTAAAAGAGAAAATAACATCAGACTCAAACCTTAGCGGCCGTGATACTTTATTAGTCTTGCATGTGTAACCTTCTAAATTTGACTCAATCTCTCAACTTTTATATATGTTTATACAAAGCTCTTTTCATGGAATTTTTTTCTAATATTCCTAGATTATTGAAAACTTCATATAATTTATTTGCACATGTATTAAAATATATTATTCTATCCATATATTTTAATTAGAGAGTATGAGAAAGCTTTTAAAATTTGAAAAAACATGTATCATCTATGTCGTAAAGGATTTTTTCTCCCATACTCGAAAAATAATAGAGAGCTTGAGAATAAAGACGATGAATAATAGAATCACTTAGTTTGTATTTGATTTCAATGAATAAAAGAATGAATGTTACAATTAGCCTTTATTTATAGATTTTTACATAATCTAATATCACGTCTTTAGTAATGGAACTATTACAAAAATCATGGGGAATATTACCATATCTAAGGATTTACAGCTTGATATTGGGGGATATTCCCATTTTAGGAGAGATTCAGTTTCATTTTGGGGATAGCTGGAGATTCCTCAAATTGTGTGAATTTGTTTGAGCTATCAGAGTAAATCCGTCTGTTAGATGATCTTGATCAACGCTCCTTCAGCTTGCTGTGTTGACTTTCCATGTATCATGATTAGTTTCCTTCTTGCAATTGTCTAAGCCGATCTTACGACCATTGTATGTTGTTCTTTCCAGCTGAACCTACAGCTCAGATCTTGCCACGCGTACTGTGAGATTTCTTGTTTATTTGCCCCCCATTACACTTTCTTGAGATTTAAGGATTATCATCCGTATCTCAAGAAGATATGATGTGATTCCCCTACTTTTTGGCATCATTTTTTGAAACCTGCAATTATTAACGCCACAAAAAGTAACAATATAGTAAGCCAAAAGGAGCATGTACCTGTGAGTCGCGAAGCTTCATTTCCTGTTCTCACCGACACTTCTCTCAAAACTTCCACATGTATCCCTCATGCTTCATCTTTTCAAAATTGTAGATTATTCCTTATCGTCGTTATGTCTTCCCATTTTTAGCTTTCCTTTCTTGAAAAGAAGTGTTTGGAGGATATCCTTCCCCCTATTACCAACTGGCGGTTTGCCCGTACTCGCATCAGTTCGTTTCTTGTGCTTTGCAGTCATGACTATCTTTTCACCTATTCTTTTTAGAATTAAGCGTTTTGACATCATTTTGGTGTCCGCTGCCTATTAAAGGAGAACTATTCCATTTCATTTTTTTCTACTTGCAACTTCTACTCCCGTAAGTGTTTTTCTTCCTCCTCTTTCTTTTTCTTCTTCTTTGATCCCTCTGTGTTTCTTATTTGTTTTTTCTCACCTGCCACAGAGGAAGAAACCATTTTCAGGCATACTATCCCCCTAGTCAAATCCTAAGAGGAACCTGACTGTTTCATAGCCTCTCACCTGGATGTTTTTCCCCTGAATGTCCTTTACGGATCAAGAGAGAGTAATGCCACTGGAATGCCCTATTCTCTTCCTTACTAGATAACCCTAAGCCCAATGTACATAACCTTAGGCTCAAACTCCCATTCTCCCCCTTTTTACAGGCATTTTCCCATACCGTAGGTTTAACTCCTTCCTAATTACCCCTAGTTCGTATAGGACTCTCTTAGGTTTTGAAGCCTTAAATAGGAGGCACAATTTAAACTTAGGAGTAGATGAACTCCATCACTGCTATATAGTCAAATATAGGAATGAGAGTTATTATCATGCCCCCCGTCCTTCCGAGCCAAGAGGAAAGTTGATAACCGCCTTTCCAAAAGGGGATAAAGGCTGGGAACAGATACCCTACTGATCTGCGGGAACTGGGGTGGTGATGGTCGCTGGACATCCTCAGAAATTGTGGCGTTTTCAGTAAGTTTTTGGGAGCTCCGGTTATTTGCCTTTCTCACTTTTTACTTTCATTTTTGTTTGTTTTATTTCTGGTAAAATGTATTTTGTGTAGGTCCCAAGAAGAACAAGAAACCATACCTGTCAAATCCTTCTATAAACAAAATCAACGCAACTTTCTGTTCTTCTGGATCCCTAGAGATAAGTAGAAGTCGCCTACGTTCTAGCTGCGGCTCCCGTTGCAACTTCATCTGCTCAGACATCTCTCTATTCCTCACGTGGGCTCCTGAGAGGTATTCTTATCCCTACTTTTCACCCAGTTTCAATTTCTAGCACTTATGTTTCCACTGATTCTGAGCAGAAAGACGAGGAGATTGAAGATTTGTTCCACCAATTTCCTGATTCAGAACATATGTCGAAGCCCATCCGGAGCAGAATTCTTAGAGTAGTGGAGGGTGAGAGAGTTGTTCATCCAAGAACGGACGCCTCCAGTTCAACGGGGATCCCGGTGCCACCACCACCCGTTATGACGAGTAGTCCCATCATAGAGACTGGTCCTCGCGTTTCTCCTCCTCCCCCTCCTCCTGCTGCTGAAAGAGAGTTTGTTCCCTCCAACTCTTCCAGTTCCCAAAGAGGAGGTGAAGAACCTCCTTTGTGGAGATGGAGGCATTTTGCCGTGGCACCTCCCGTTCCTACTTCGATGAGCTTCCTCCACGATCCCCGCTCTGCACACATCATGGTACGGGGAATTCAATCTGAGGCTGATATGGTGCATTCTTGGGGGATCTGTGCTGGTAACTGGCTCTACTCCTTGAGCCATGGTTTAATGAAGGTAAGAGCCTCCCAACTTTTCCCGCTTACATTATCTTCTTTTTTCAAATTCTCGTTTGCTAACATCTTTTTTTTTAAGTCATCATCTACCACGAATGCTCTCCAAGAGCATTATCTTTCCACAAAGCATGAGGCTCTAACTTGGAGGAACAAGGAAACTAAGTGTCAAGGTGCTCTAGCTAACAACGAGTGACTAAGGAAGGAAGAATTCGAGCTCCAGAGTGCTTTGGATAAGTTTGCCCAGGATGCAACAACAATAGTTGAGGATAATTCTCAAACTATCAATTCCCTAAAGGATGCTCTGATGGCTTCAGAGAGTGCTTCAGCTGAAGCGGCTGAGAAGCTGAAGGCAGCTGAGTTGGCCAAGGCCCAGGTGGAGGAACAAGAGAAGCTGGTCGAAGATGAATATCAAGCACTTTTTGACAAAATTGAAGGGATGGTTTATAGTGCAGGTTATAGAGACGACCTAGCAAAAATACCTCCCCAGATGCCCCTATGTGAGCTTCTCGGTTCCCGTTCTGAGCAGGATGCCCCCATTGAGGATGCAATTTCTGATCCGGGAAATGATGAAGCTTAGATTTAATTTTCTTCTTTAATCCTTCAGTTGGAAGCAGTCTTTTGTGTAATGCCCGCTACTTTTATGATACGAGCAATACTTGTCCTTGTCTTTATAATGTGACTCCTTTGTAAGCGGGGCTGGTCTCTTTAACCATGGTGTGTCTTTTATAATGTCGAGGACTTGGTTTATCACATGATTAATGGAGTATAAACCTTGTCTCTAGGATGGACCTCATCGGAATACCCTCCCTGGATCTCAGTTCTGTCTCGTTAAGAGTCACCTTGTTCGTTATCCTACTATGTCCTCTGAATCCTTTTACGATCAGTTCTAGGGTTCTGTTCTTCTTTTTGGGACTCATCATTCTTCCTTTTTGCCAGTTTCAACATACTTTTCTTTTCCTCTTCCAGCGTAATGTAGGCCTGCGCCCCCTGGAATATTTCAGCCTTGGTCAAAGGTTTGACTTTTAGCAGATCCTCGAAGAGGGGCGAGTTTGGGTCTATCCGTCTAAAAGCCAGCCTGGTGACTTGTTCATCACAATTTTCCACCTTGGTCATTTCTTTCTTAAACCGATGGGTGTATTCAAGCAAGGATTCTCCTTTCTTGGCAGAGATGGTTAGAAGATATTCTGAATCTTCCATCACCATCCGGTACGTGGAGTATTGTTCTAAAATGCAGTAGAAAAAATGACATTAAAGTTAGTAATTGAATGAGCGGGAAGGGAATGATACCATTTTAGAGTCGTTCCGTCTAGGCTAGTGGGGAGCTTCTCTATCTTATTGTAGAAATTCGTCCGTAAGAACCCAACATTTTCGCAACCACCTGCTTGGTCGACCATGTAATCAAACACTTGGCTTAGCCTTACACCAACATTGTACAATCTTGTTTCCTAAGCCATTTTTTCTTCCTTCACTACTCTATTGGATCGAAGAAAGAGCACGTCCTATGATGAGGTGGTGGGATGGTTGTGCTTAGCTTCAAAATCTTTAACGACCCATTTTTTCATCTTCTTATCTAAGTTCACTCTAAAATAGGCGCGAAAATCCACCTTTGTCAAGCCTCTTGGTTCTCGCTTGGTGTCCTCTCTAACCATATATTTTTTCTCTCAAATTCCTTCTTTTGGGCAAACCCATCTCCATAACACAGTTTCTATCTCTCTGTTCTTTCCTTACATTGAACCGAACATCGGCTGCATTTGTATAGTAGAAATGTCCGGCCTCTTATGACGTATCAAACTTTCACCAATAACATCCTAATTTCGCAAGTTTGCTAATGTGGATGAACCCGGTCATGTACTCGTCTCACCCGAGTTTATAAATACTTGATGATGGCTCATCTTTTAAGATGCTTAGTCTTAAAAAAAATTATAGAAAACTAAACATCAGGATGGTGGGTCTTTGAATATGCTTAATCTTAAAAAAAACTAAAGAAAACTAAACAAACATTACCTTTTCGATGTAGTCGATCACTTAGGTTGAGATGAAAATTGGATAATCCAAACAACGAAAATGAAGGAGTAAGTAAGTGTATTTGAAGTTTAGACACTTGAAAATCAGTGAGAATGAGTTAATTGAGTGAATTTATGATTTTTAAAGATGGTTTATGAAGATTAATTACCCCTATTAATTGCACAACCACCAGACACCACCAACCAATAATTTGATCAACTAGTCGATTAGGACCCAAACGCTACTTTGGTGGTCCTAATCGCCTATAGGTCAAGCAAATTGCTTGTAATAAGAGCCATTTGGGGCCTGCTAATGGCGATTCACCAATCATGAATGGCGTTTGGGCCTTAAATGCCATTGTAAGAGGTGTTTGACCCGTGTCCATCGACACATGCCAAACGCCTCCGTATCAAGCATTTGGGGCATGACCATCAGGCCCAAAATGCCATTCATGACCGGCGATTCGCCAGTCATGAATGGAGTTTGGGGCCTGCTGATGGCGTTTGGTCCCAACACTCCCTATTATGCGTAAAAAAACCTGGATGGGAAAAATATTTTTTGTTTGTCACCAATAAAATGTTTGGATAGTTTGACAGTTTGTAAGCGCGAGACGAGTCATAACATAGAGGATCTACTCTTCATAGAATCCAGTTGGATAGATTGAAGGTTTGTAAAAGTTATTCTTAGAATCCAGTTTCAAATTTTAACCAAAGATTCGACAGAATCTCCCCATAAATATTAGAAAACCCAATATTAATTGCATATTTATATCCATAATAAGCCAAATGCCTGTCATGCAATGTCATGCAACTTTGAAAAATTTAGAATCCAAAAAAACTTAGAATCCAAACAAACTTAGAATCTAAAAAAGCTTAAAATCCAAACAAATATAGAATCCACCATATTTATATCCACAAAAAGTTCAAATCAACTTTGACAAAACATCATGCTGCAACTTTTCTCTTTTTTGTCAAAGCATCATGTTCTCGTTCTAATTCAATATCCTCATTGGTGTCCTCATCATGGTCATCTTCATCATCATTAAGTGAATCTTCACCATTGTCATCAACTTCATCATCATCACTCTCATGCCTGCTTGCTTCATACATGTTCATGCGTCTTTGCAACTTCGCCTACAAGTGTACATATTCAAATTATTTTGATTTCAAGCTAAAAACTAAATAGGGAAATATCATAAGTTTACAATTTTCTTATCCTTTTTTTCATTGATGCTTTGGCCTTTATCATCCCCTTCATCATCACCTCACGTGCACTCAACAATTTCTCGAATAATAGCTTGTTGAGACCGCCAATCATGCGCATCATTTCTGTCGCGTATTCCGCCGACACTTGCATTATCCGAATTGCGCATGAATATGATATTGAATGACTAAATAATAAATATTAACATCATAACTCACATAATTGACTTCAGCAGATGGAAGACCCGAGACTAGAACATCATTTGGAATGTCAACCAACTCACTATCACCATCTGGGAGTCGTAATTGAATCTGCGATGATGGTAATGAGATGTCTGTCACTCTTATATCATCAACGGTCGCTCTAGCCGACCCTGATGCTCCTAGTACTACTGTGCCTATTGCGGTTACTGGTGCTATTGCCTATACATAGTAGATTACCAAATTACATTGTATATTAAAATGAGTAATTCCTATATTTAAAAACCACTTAGAGACGTTTGGCACCTACAAAGATGAAGTTGCCCCATCATAGTTGTAAGACAACCAATTTTTCTAGAATTCATCTTAAGTATCTTTGCTATCGCCATCTACATCAACGATAAAGTGTTTCACTCTAAAACCTCCAAGACCACTAGACAGATCCTCTCTCGTGAATGGTTGATCACAAAACATTGAATTTGGGGGTCTGTATAGGATGTACTGTGCCTCAGTTCCCATACTCTACCGTGAGACACGCTCACCCTAGTACCGCTCTCTTCCAGCAAGTCCTTGCAGCAAGATTCTCATGGTGGTAAGAGGTATACTGTCAATGTAATAGTTAGACAAGTTTGTACGTTGTCCCCAAGGGTACCAATTGATCTGCAAGTTGAAAAGCAAATAGTTTATCAGTAAAACATTATTCATACTCACGGAGGGCAATATAAGAATTAATATAAAAAAACACATACCTCATTGGCCCTCACGTATCGAATTTTAACACAAAATTCTTTTAGGTAGTGATCAACATCCCTTGTTCCAGGCTCAATGTCTATCCACGTGTTGCGCTCAGGAACGTGTTTGGACCACCCAATGGTCTGCTCAGTGCCAAACACAAAAAGTACTCACAAGCCCATACCTCCCATGCTCTCCAAAAACCCCCTGTCCCTACACTTTCTCCACGACATAAAGAGTCCATATTGCAATACAATATGAACAATGACAAACCACCCCAGTTATACTCTCGTATCTCATCTATTTCAATAGGCTGGGAAGGAAGTACAAAAAAATC
Source organism: Datisca glomerata (assembly GCA_003255025.1). Classification (NCBI taxonomy): domain Eukaryota; kingdom Viridiplantae; phylum Streptophyta; class Magnoliopsida; order Cucurbitales; family Datiscaceae; genus Datisca; species Datisca glomerata. The sequence continues at coordinate 126,528 of QANY01008345.1, forward strand.
TGTTGGTCTTGTAAAAAAAATATTCTACCCAAGAGCCCAGAAGAAAGACTCTCGTCAAAATGTTCTCCTGCTTAGGAGTAGTACACTCGTATCTAGCATAATTATCAAATATCCATTTATAACTAACTTTTTTTCTCCAACCTATGCCAACGGTTTGCCAACTAGTTTTTGCAAAGCCTTCTTGTTCTTATAGAATTCCAAATCATAGTCTAGTTGTCGTCTGTCAACTTTCAGGCCAGTTACTGCAGCAAAGTCCAATGGGGTCATTGTCATTTCACCCACTTCATATATATGAAAGGTGTGGGTTGTATCGCACCATTTCTCGGCCAGAATTTTCAATAGGACGCGATCCATCTGCCCCCTTTTCAATATATTTATATAATAACTAAACCCGGAGGCATCGACATTCCTTCTCACATTTTCAGGAAGCCTACTATACCATCGAGCTACTAGTGTAGTGTTCCACGATCATAGAACTCAGCCTAAGAAACCAAAATGTAAGTATGACTCAGTGAAAAAGGTGTGTGGAGAAAATGGTACTATAATCCCTATTATGACATTTCGTTGAACACCTTACGGGCAATAAACATACACTATAATTTTTCATCCAAAACATATATCACTATCAATAATCATATATTTCTAGAAGCATCACATAAAAAACACTCAGTTTTAAAAATAATTCAAGTATCTATTTGGTGTTTTAACAATATAACACATAACAAATTTTTTGTTAAGAAAACTTACAGTTTATCCTTGGATGGGATATAGCATTTCATCAAACATGTTACTGGAATTCATATAAATATAGTATAAAGCTCAATATGGCATTTTATCAAACACCTTATGGACAATGAAAAAACTATGTCATATAATTCATTATGACATTTTGTACGGGCACTCATGAAAATACTATAGTTTTACATCCAAGACATATATTTCTACCAACAACCATACATTTCTATAATCATCATATAAAAACACCAAATTTGCATAACAAATCAACTATATATTAGGTGTTTGAACAATATAACACATAAAATTCAAAATCTTTAAAGAAAAACTTACATCTTGTTTGCTTGGGTGAGATATATGCTCTGTTGGACAATTAAGATTTTGAATCTTTGGATGAAATATTTTCACCCCATAACCTGTGGCATCGTACGACCTTTTTGGGACGCTCGAGCTCGAACTTGGTTGTGTCGTTATACTCAATGTTTCCTTTATAACTTTATGCTTTCCTCTAGCCATTATTGGTAAAAAATACAATATTAGAAGGATATGGGGTTTGGGGTCGCGGGTTGGAGGGATTTGGTTTGGGATGTGTTCAATGGGAGATTGTGGGTTTGACTCATGTGTTGCAACAGATTTGGATCGGTTTTGATGGATTTCAAGCTATGAAGAGAGAGATGAAGATGGAGATGAAAAAGAAGGAACCCCACTACGTAATAGAGAGAGATGAATATCGGTTTTGATGGAACCCAATACGTATTTGGTGAACCCCTCCAAGAATTATTATTTTGTACGTATTTAGTGAACCCCACTACATAATTGTGAACCCAACTACATATTTGATGAACCCCCGTATGTATTTGATGAACTCTTCCAAGAATTATTATTGTGTATGTATTTGGTGAACTCCTCCAAGAATTATTATTGTGTACGTATTTGGTGAACTCCTTCAAGAATTATTATTTTGTACGTATTTGGTGAACCCCACTACCTAATTGGCGAACTCAAATACGTATTTGTTGAACCCCTGCACGAAATTGGTGAACCCCTCCAAGAATAATTATTTTGTACGTAATTGGTGAACCCCAATACGTATTCGGTGAACCCCTCCAAGAATTATTATTTTATATGTATTTAGGGAACGCCACTACATAATTGGTGAATTCCAGTACATAATTGGTGAACCCCAGTACATATTTGGTGAATCACTATGAAGAATTATTATTTTGTATGTATTTGGTGAACCCCATACGTAATTGGTGAAGCTCACAACGTATTTGGTGAATCACAGTACTTATTTGGTGAACCCCTCTAAAAATTATTATTTTGTATGTAATTGGTGAACTTCAGTACGTAATCGGTGAACCCCAGTACGTATTCGGTAAACCCCTCCAAGAATTATTATTTTGTTCGTAATTGGTGAACTTCATTACGTAATTGGTGAACCCCACTACGTATTTGGTGACCCCCTCTAAGAATTATTATTTTTGTACGTATTTGGTGAACTCCACTACATAATTGGTGAACCCCACTACGTATTTGATGAACCACACTACGCATTTGGAGAACCACTCCAAAAAATTATTAATTTGTACGTATTTGTTGAACCCCAGTATATATTTGGTGAACTCTAGTACGTATTTGGTGAACCCCTCCAAGAAAAAAAATTGTTATATGTTGGGCTTTGTGCGGCCCAGATTGCTTCAAAAGCAATGTAAGGACCACAATAACCCAGCATCAATGCTAGGAAATTATTCATGGCATTGTAAAGATCTCTAAATTTGTATCTTTTTTATTTGACTGTAAACATTTATCATCCAATCCTATAATGGCACCACGCACACTTAACACTGCATCCTCTCCCATTCTCCATCATTCCTTGGCCGCATATATGTTGTTCCTAAGGGTCAACCCGTGGGTGGTGATTTGGGAAAGTTTTATCATGTCGTGGAAAAAAGTTCACGGCATGTTGGGATATTGTGGCCCTTAGATTGAATTTGGAGTAATATGGGCCACAAAAGCCTAGCAGGTAGCATGTTTTAATTTTTTCTTTGGATCTTTTTTAGGTTTACCAAATACGTACACGGGTTCACCAATTACGTAATGTATTAAATACGTACAAAAAATAATTCTTGAAGGGGTTCACCAAATATGTACTGGAGTTCACCAATTACGTACTGGGGTTCACCAATTACGTATTGGGATTCACCAAATACGTACAAAAGAAGAATTCTTAGAGGGGTTCACCAATTACGTAGTGTAATTCACCAATTATGTAGTAGGGTTCACCAATTACGTAGTGGGGTTCACCAAATACGTACAAAGAAATAATTATTGGAGGGGTTCACCAATTACGTAGTGGGGTTCACCAAATATGTACAAAAGAATAATTCTTAGAGTGGTTCATCAATTACGTAGTTAGGTTGACCAATTACGTAGTGACCTTCACTGATTACGTAATGGGGTTCACCAAATACAAACAAAGAAATAATTCTTGAAGGGGTTCACCAATTATGTAGTGAGGTTCACACAATACACATAAACAAATAATTCATGGATGAGTTCACCAATTACGTAGTGGGGTTCACCAAATACGTACAAAAGAATAATTCTTGGAGGGGTTCACCAATTACATAGTGATGTTCATCAAATATGTACAAAAGAATAATTTTTTGAGGGGTTCACCAATTACATAGTGGGGTTCACCAAATACGTACAAAAGAATAATTTTTGGAACAGTTCATCAATTACGTAGCGGGGTTCACCAAATACATACAAAAGAATCATTTTTGAAGGGGGTCACCAATAACGTAGTGGGGTTCACCAAATATGTATAAAAGAATGGTTCTTGGAGGGGTTCACCAATTATGTAGTGGGGTTCCCCATACAATGAATAATTCATGAAAGGGTTCACCAATTACATATTGAGATTCACCAATTATGTAGTGGGGTTCACCAAATACCTACAAAAGAATAATTCTTAAAGGGGTTCATCAATTACGTAATGGGGTTCACGAATCATGTAGTGGGGTTCACCAAATACGTATAAAAGAATAATTCTTGGATGGGTTCACCAACTACGATGTGGGATTCACCAATTACGTAGTTGGGTTCACCAATTACGTTTTGGGGTTCACCAATTACGTTTTGGGTTCACCAATTACCAATCTATCTCGTCGGTTTCTCTAACCAATACCGACGGTTTTGGGCCCCATACCGACAGTTTTAGGCCCAATACAAGCAGTACTAGCATTTTTCCTTTTTCGCGGTTTTGTTCTTTTCTCGGTGATGTTGCATCAATACGATGGTTTTCAATACCTTTGTATGTTGGTCTTTCACCAAATTCAATTTTTTTAATTGATCAGGGTATACTAAATGAATCACAAAAAAACTCATTCATAAACGCTTAAGAATGTATTCTTGATTATGTTGTTAACATTTTACAACAAGTGTAAAGTAAAATAATCTTTTCCCACTACATTTTAGAAGAACACCTCGAAAAATGATTGATTTTGTACGTGAAATATTTTAATGAACTCCTCGAAGAATGATTGATTTTGTACGTGAAATATTTTAGTGAACTCCTAGAAGAATGATTGATTTTGTACGTAAAATATTTTGGTGAACCACTCGAAGAATGATTGATTCCGTACGTGAAATATTTTAGTGAACCCCTCAAAGAATAATTAATTTTATACGTTAAATATTTTGGTAAACCCCTCGAAGAATGATTAATTTTGTACGTGAAATATTTTGGTGAACCCCTCTAAGAATTATTATTTTAACGTGAAAGATTTTGGTGAACCCCTCGAAGAATGATTGATTTTATACGTGAAATATTTTGATGAACCCCTCGAACAATGATTGATTTTGTATGTGAAATACTTTGGTGAACCCCTCTAAGAATGATTGATTTTGTACGTGAAATATTTTGGTGAACCCCTCCAAGAATGATTCAATTTGTACATGAAATATTTTTGTGAACTCCTCCAAGAATGATTGATGTTGTATGTGAAATATTTTGGTGGACTACTCGAAAAATGGTTAATTTTGTATGTCAAATATTTTGACGAACCCCTCCAAGATTGATTGATTTTGTACGTGAAATATTTTGGCGAACCCCTCCAAGAATGATTGATTTTGTACGTGAAAATTTTGGTGAACCCCTCGAAGAATGTTTGATTTTGTACGTGAAATATTTTGGTGAACCCCTCCAAGAATGATTCATTTTGTACGTGAAATATTTTGGTGAACACCTCCAATAATGATTGATATTGAACGTGAAATATTTTGGGGAACCCCTCCAAGAATGATTCATTTTGTACATTAAATATTTTGGGGAACCCCTCCAAGAATGATTGATTTTATACGTGAAATATTTTGGTGAACACCTCCAAGAATGATTGATATTGTACGTGAAATATTTGGTGAACCCTTCCAAGAATGGCTGATTTTATACGTGAAATATTTTAGTGAACCCCTCGAAGAATGATTCATTTTGTACGTGAAATATTTTAGTGAACCCCTCGAAGAATAATTAATTTTGTACGTTAAATACTTTGGTGAACCCCTCGAAGAATGATTAGTTTTGTATGTCAAATATTTTGGCAAACCCCTCCAAGAATGATTGATTTTGTACGTGAAATATTTTGATGAACCCCTCCAAGAATGTTTGATTTTGTACGTGAAATATTTTGATGAACCCATTGAAGAATGTTTGATTTTGTACGTGAACCCCTCAAAGAATGATTAATTTTGTACGTGAAATATTTTGATGAACCCCTCAAAGAATGATTAATTTTGTACGTGCAATATTTTTGGTGAACCCCTCCAAGAATAATTCATTTTGTACATGAAATCTTTTGGTGAACACTCCAATAATGATTGATATTGTACGTGAAATATTTTGGTGAACCCCTCCAAGAATGATTCATTTTGTACGTGAAATATTTTGGGGAACCCTTCCAAGAATGGTTGAGTTTGTACATGAAATATTATTGGTTAACCCTTCGAAGAATGATTTATTTTGTACGTGAAATATTTTGGTGAACCCCTCCAAAAATGAATTATTTTGTACTTGAAATATTTTGGTGAACTCCTCCAAGAATTATTGATTTTGTAAGTGAAATATTTTGGTGAACCCCTCCAAGAATGATTGATTTTGTACGTGAAATATGTTGGTGAATACTACCAATAATTATTCATTTTATACGTTAAATATTATGGTGAACCCCTGGAACAATGATTGATTTTATACGTAAAATATTTTGGTGAACCCCTCCAAGAATGATTGATTTTGTACGTGAGTTATTTTGGTGAACCCCTCCAAGAATAAGGGAGTTTGTACGTGAGTTATTTTGGTGAACCCCTCCAAGAATGATTAATTTTTTAACTGAAATATTTTGCTAAACCCCTCCAAGATAATATTTCTTGGAAGGGTTCACCAAATATGTACAACCTAATTGCCATACCTAATAGATGAATCGTTTATTTTTGACCCCTAAATGTCATCCTGAAGGTGCTAATCGCATCATCAATGACAAGCGCTAGTTTTATACCTCCAATCGTGTATTTCATTCCTAAACGCCATGTATAAATAGGCGATCGCTAGTCTCACTCCCAATCACCAGTTGTTTTGGGTCTAATCACCATTTATATGGCTCTAATCACCATTATTCACAATCAACTATAAAATTGATATTTTTGTAATTATTTATCGTACTCTAGAAAAATCATCGATAAAAATAAATAAAAAAACTCGTTATTTCAATGCAAACATTCATGATAGTCACTTATTATGTGAAATTAGATTAGATTAATTAAGGATTCTCGATACAATTGAACACTTATTCATAAACTCTTTAAAAGTTGTCATTGATAATGTTGTTGTGCTTTTGTGACAGTATCGAGTGAGATGAGTTTTCACCACATATAATTGTAGGTCATGATTATGATGGTTAGTAAATCTTATTTATCGGTTTAACGAACACGTATAACCCCCAAGGTGAGATTCTATCTATAAATCGGACATATCCGCTAAAAGTTTGAAATTGAATATTAAGAGTAAAGGTGCAGTACACATAAATAAAAATAAAGAAAAAAAAAAGGTAAATAGAAGATTCAAAAGGCCCGTAATGATCAATATAAATTAAATATGAATGAGCCGACTTGATATTTTGGCATTATAACCACAAAGAATAGTTTTCAGATTGAATCATAGGATTAAGAAGCTTCAAAACTTTTTATTACACATATTTGTTACAACCGGTTAAATTTGAAATTTTAACCTTTGATTTTATAAGTTATAACCCCATAAAATTTAAAAAACAACCTATTTACGTTTTAATTTATAAGCATATAAAAAACCCTAAAAATTAAAAGATATATGAATTACGAAAAGCCCAAAATTAAGACCGAAACAGATTCCGGGCCTCTGAAAGTAATTAAGACCGAAACTTGGCTGCTACAAGTAAAAATGGTCACACACATAGATCCCTGAATAAAATTCAAATTGATATCTTACGACTCATGTGGTTCCACCCGAGCCAAAAGTTACGTCCTCCAGAAGTTGGCATGAGCGTGCCACGATCCAATATGGAGTAATAGGACCAAACACCAGCGATGAGTGGCGTTTATGGCCTATTGGTGGCTTTTGGCCTGTGTCACTGGTACATAAACCAAACGCCTGTTACCATGGCGTTTGGGGCCCAGACGCCACCAGTAGGCCCCAAACGCCAGTCTTGAATGGCGACTCGCCATGTAGTGATACTGTTTAGGTCTCAATTGTGGTGTTTGACCCTACTTATTTTGATACACTTATTTATTCTCATGCACTTAGCCATATTTTCACATTTAGGCATACATAATTAAGTAACATAATTATGTCTTTCTCCCTCTCATAAAATTCTAGATCTCTTTCTCCCTCTCATAAAATTATGCCTTGCATTTATCTTTTTCACACACTTAATAAATTCATCAACAAATAAAAAGTTTAATTCCAATTCTCTTTCAAAAAAATCTCATTCATTAGTAAAACTTTCTATTTTTCAATGACTATTTTTAGCTGCATCATTTTTACCCTCAAGATCAAGTTTCAATACATTTCTTGTCTTCGATGTACTCTTCTTAGAGGCCCTTCCATTTCTTCAAGATCTATCCGATAATATATATATTGTCACTCACTATTGCTATAAAATATACCATATTTATAAAAGGCTCTTCCATTTCTTAGTCATTTTCAGACATTTAACAATTATACACACTTAGTAATTTTTACACATAGTCATTTTCACACACTTAGCAATTTTCACACCTACTTGTTTTCAAACACTTAGTTATTTTCATACATTTAACCATTTTCATATCCTTAACCATTTTCACACACCTGGTCATTTTCATGTACATAGGTTTTTCACAACATAGCCCTTTTTGCAACTTAGTCATTTCACACACTTGGTCATTTCATATAGTTTATCGTTTTTATACACTTAATCATTTTCACACCCTTACTCATTTTCACACACTCAGTCATTTTCTTACACAGACATTTCATGTACTTGGTCATTTTTATGTACTTAGTCATTTTCACTCACTTAATCATTATCATATACTTAATAATTCACACTTAGTCTTTTTCCAACCCTTAACCATTTTTACGCAATTTATATTTTTATGCACTTGGTCATTTTCATACACTTAGCCAAAATAAAAAGATTCTCATTTAGAAAAAAAACATCTCATTCATTAGTAAAATAGCATATTCAAAATATTTTACATCTCACAGGGTATGATACAACATTGCTACATTGTTTTTAGTAATTGCTTCAGCTGCATCGTTTTACCCTCAATATCAAGTTGAGATGCGTTTCTCATTTATAATCTCTACTCTTCAAAAGTGAGAGTTTCTCCTCTAGACATGTCTCATGTCTTAGATCTCTTAGAAGTTCTAGGCCCATAGTCATAATAATCAGTCTCCAATTGCTCTGCATCACCTGCAAATGAAAAACAAGAAAATAAAGAAGACAAGAAGAAAGTTCACCCACTAATATTGGCTGAGAATTTTAGAGACAATAAGCGTGACATTCAAGTTTCTTGCAATTGCAACCATGTCGCAATATCTCCTGTGTGTGAGAACAAAGGTATGAATTAAATATTTCATTAGCAATTGCAACAATCTAGATACAGTTTAGTGCTTCCAGAAACACTCAATTTTAATAAGAGTTCTTCTATGAAAGATCTAAAGTCAGTATGTAAGTGAAAATTGCTTAAAAATAGCTTAAATTGCAACTAGTAACTAGATGTTCATACTAACGTACTATAAGACACAAGACACGAAAAATATGATTTTGCATAGTTGATTAACAAACTTAAGATGTGTTAAATCCAATACTAAGCAACAGAACATATATAAAGAACATGTAGAAAATGAGAAGAATTATCTGTTTGCGTCCAACTGCAAGTTATACTCACAAATCCATAAAATTCATTTGCTATTATTTACATAAGCAAACTACTTAACACATTAGTAGTAAAAGCATTTACAGTGTTTCAAAACAAGTAAGTTTCTTCGGTAGTAATTTGCATTTTCATAAACACATATGGTACATCAAATTTGACAAGTAAAGCAATGAACAAAGAGGTACTTAGTAAGATTTACAAGCCTTTACCAAAGAGGCACTCATGAGCTTCGGTTGTTCTGCAACGTTGGCAATATCTCTGTCAGATTATAAGCTGGTGGTTCCAGACAAGTAGAACACATAAGAGGAGAGGGATCAAGAAAGATGCACAATATGTAAAACCATAATATTTGAACTACCATTCCATTTATGAAACTCAAACAAGCATAATTCATCACTCTAAATGCTGTTAAAAGACAGAGTTCTAAAATATCTTACATATGAGTAATGTCTATCCTCTTTGTCTTTCTGAGACAAATTTTTCTGCCTTTATCTCTACCATGGTTGCATTAGAAACAAGTGTTCCAGATTTATTCACCACCTTTTAATCTACAAATACTTTGCCTGCACCAACAGATGACCAACGCATTATAAAAAAGACTTTAACGTAAAGCAATCCACAATTATCATTTAGCTCATTGGTCCGGATGTGCACAAATACTCATTCATCTATAGATTTATACATGTTACCTTGTAATAACCATGACTGTATAAAGGTTTGGCTATATTGCTAGAACCTTTCGAGACATATCTCGTCCAACCTCATTTTCCTGGTAATATAAAATTAAAAATATATTTACAGAGATTTACATAAACAAAAATCAAAGCAAAACATACAAAGACAGAGTAGAACCTAAAAATAAAAGAAAAACATACAAAACACAAAGCAAACAAGACACAAATATAAAATTAGAAATGTACCCATCCCAGATTTGGTTCCTCCTCTAAGAGTTTGACAAACCTAAAAACCTGTAAACCAAAATCACATCATAAAGATTACACAATCATAGAAGGCAATCTAAACTTCGGCGGAGTACTTTTAACAAATACCTTGTAGGCAATAACAATTTTCTGCATCTTTTCAAACTACATCAAGCATCGAATCAATAAGCTCAGCACCTTAGGTGTAATGCCCTTTAGCCTAGTTGTTTCTGACACCAGACTGGCCGAAAATAAAATTATCAGGCCTAAAGATCTGACCATAAAACCAGATATAAGACTATCCATGGTACCATGTTCAAGATCCATGAGAACACCGAGGAACAAACCTCCCACCATTTGTTTCATTGTAGTAGACATTAATCCTCTCAAGCTGTAGATCAGAATCAACAGAAGTACCTTGGTACATTGTTGGGGCTAAGCCACAAATTGCTTCACCTGGACCACCACCACCACCATTAATGGCGAAACCCAGACCTACTAGAGCCGATGAAGTCACAATAGAAACAGGAATTACTGTTGGGAAAAGGAGAACAACCATAGTAGAGAGAGAGACCACCGATGATGAAGCTTCTTAAATTTCTCCTAGAAGAGGAAGAAATTCGCCGTTCGCGTTGGAGGAGAGATTGATCTTCTCATACTCTAGGTTTGGTTGAAGGCGAATGGGAAGGGAAAAGTGAGAAAGATGAAGAAGATGGGAACCTATTCTATCGGTTTCAAAGGAAATTAAACTTAAAAATCATCTAACGACTGAGATTAATCTGACCATATCCTACGGTCAGAATTAATCCCAGCATCATTGCTGGGACAAAATTCTCAGCATTGAAGAGGGATCCGATAATTTGATGATTTTGTAGTGTAGCAGTCAACACGAGTTCAGATTGAGGACTGGTGATGTTTCCATCACTAGATAGTGCCCACTTGGTTGTATTTGGGTACTGGCTTTCATGCTTACTACAATCAGCTATATAACGTAATCACTTGCTTTGAATCTGAATAAACTCATGCATTTCCCCTTTGAACGTATCATTTCATCTGAATAGAATGTCCATTGTTGGTTGCGTTGTATTCCACATTCCTTTATTTCAATGGGAATGTCATCACATGTTTCATCATTTGTCAAATCTAAGCACAACCCATCTCGACCGTTGATTCTCGCTGTTGAAGGTTGTACAGAACACTTGTCTTCGTCAACTACAACAGCCTTAACAACCTCGTTGTTTGTAACACGCATTCGGATTACCATATCCGGGTGTTGGTTTTGATGCTGAACAAGTTTTGCGAAACATTGGTAGAGCAACATTGTCAAACCAGAAATGATAGGAGAGATGGCGCTCATGACTTGAAAGAGATCATCATTCAAGTCACGAAGCTCGACCACCTAACGAAAACCCCATTAAGATGGGTTGCTCGTTGGATTTCTAAAGAAAGATCAGACCAGCTATTCTCAAGGCTAATCATGGAAAAGTCAGGCTTAAATGGAACCACTTCACGTATGTTGTGATGAAAGCGTTGCCCAATGAGTTTAAATTTGGCAGACTCACACACCATTGGAATGATCACAAGAAGTGAAATAGCGATCGACTGATCCGACTTCTTTTTCCACAGCCCCTCAATGGGTTCATTTAAGGAGCGAAACCGAGTGCAATATCTTGCCTTGATTTATTTGAAACACGTTGGAGACTTTGGTATGTGGAGTTCAAAGGGCGATCGTGTTTTGTGGTGTTTTTGAAAAGAAATCGAAAGGCTTCACTAGGAGAGTCTTGGAAGAAAAATGAATGATTAGGTAAAGCGAAAGCCACCAACTTGACGTTCTGATTGTCAATTGCTATTGTGACAGTGTTGTTGTTATCACTAGAGAGATCGATTAATGCAAACCGATTTACAGTTGGTAACGATTGGCTTAATATTGGTATGTCATAAGCCAATCCGGACGACCCCTTTGTCAATACGGCTCACAAGTCGGACATGAAGCTTATAAAAGTGCTCGCGGTTGCAGTCCTGACCGAAAAAATGATATTGCCCTCCGCATCACCACCTTGGGCTTGAGGGATGCCCAAGTAATTCATGGCAAATATTATAGAGCATATGATAACCACTGTTATTCTCATACTTAATTTCCACTTTAGTAATTAGTTTGTGAGAATTAATATAAGTGAGAAAGAGAAGAGAGGATATATTGTGAAAAAATAAGCTTAGTTTCTTGCTATTTATAGCTTATAATTAAGATATTACGTTATGGGTATATTCGAATATTTATCCAAATCAACATTATTTTAGTGCAAATTTCACCTCTATTTGTATATGATTGAGTTAATAAAATAATTGAATAACAAAAGTGTCTCATTGAGTTAGAGCAAAGGCCACAAAATCGAATGTGTTACTATGTTTTTTTTGCCTTTTCAAACATGGTAAGTTTTATTTTAATTGTACAACATTTTAACAAGTTTCCATCGTTTTATTTTGATGCTGCCCTTCTAGATATATTAAGGCAGAGCAACATAATTCTAATTAGCACGTGAATTTGGAGCGTATTTAATTAAATTATTATCTTTTTTATTATTATTAAACCTACAAAATTGAATTGTCAATTGCTACAGCAATATTCATGAACTTCACGTGTTATTAATTTTTAAATCATTCAGGCAACATTCATGAACTTCACGTGTGTTTTTATTTTCAGATGTCACTAACATTATTACATTGTGAGAGTCATTAATTGATGTCTAGAGAATAATAAGAAGAATCACGTCAAACTACTTTGTTAACTTAGCAAAACATGTAACATGTGTCACACTGACTTTTCAGGATATGTTTTGGGTTGAAAACTAATTTTATGTCAGGTTCAAGATGAATATCAATACATATTTATTGAACTCGATTACATTTTCTTTAATGCCCCAACAATAAATATTTTTTTTTACATTTTGTTGAAACCCACAACATATTCGTTGAATCTCAATATATATTTGTTGAACCACACTATATTTTTGCTGAACCCCAACAAGAAATATTAATATTTTTACATTTTGTTGAAACCGACAATATATTTTTTGAACCCGACTAATACATATTTGTTAAACTTCACTACATTTTGGTTGAACCCCGACAAGAAATATTAAATTTTTTACATTTTGTTGAACCCCACATCGTATTTGTTGAACCTCAATATATATTTATTGAAGCACACTACATTTTTGTTGAATTTCAGCAAAAAGATTTTTTTTATATATTCGTTGAACCCTAGTGCATATTTGTTGAACCTCAACAAGAAATATTAATTTTCTATATTTAGTTGAACCCCACAACCTATTCATTGAATTCCAATACATACTTGTTGAACTCTACTACATTTTCCTTGAACTTGAAAAAAAAAAAAAGCAAAGCGACTCACTACCTGATTACTTACGTCATTGATAGAATTTTTCTCTCTCTCTCTATGTTTCTCTCTCTCCCATTCTCTATTTTCATTCATCATTAAGTAGTATTGCAATTCAGAACTATTATGGCCTTTGTTAAGTGTTATTTTCTAAAATAGATTAAACTCACTTTTTTAATATTCTAGTGAGTCTCTCTCTCCTAGCTACTCAGTTCATTCTCATGTTTTCGCTATGTTCTTGCTTTGTTCTCAATCTTTGACAGAAAATATTGATAATTAAAATTTGATAAATAGAATAATTGATAATTGATAGAATTTATCTTAAGAATATTATTTGTGATTGAATCAGATTTATGGTTGATTTGTGATTGAATATTATAATTGTCAAATATTATTTTATATCTTGGTATATCTCTTTCTCTCTCTAATATATACATATATGTATATGAGGTTTGAACATCAACATCTTCATTTACTTTTTTTTGTTTATATTTTTTCTACTTTATTTTTAGTGAGACAATTGTGTTTTGTGTATATTTTACATTAGAGCACTTTATTATAGGAAAGCAATTTTATTTTTTTACAGTAAAGAAAATTTAATAACTGAAAAATAATTAAATGATTTTTAATTAGAATTATATATTGATGTGAACAAAAATTTTGCTATACGTTAATAAGTCCCTGTTTAACTTTTCATACTTATATTACGTATAATAAATTTTAGTGTATGTTAATAAGTCATTATTTAAAAAATTTAACGTATATTAATCAATAATAAATTTTATAATACTATTTTATTGTTCAAATTGTTTTTCTCAAACGGAAAACCAGAACAATTGAAATATATGAAACGTTCAATTTTTTTTAAACTCAAATAATTACAGAAATAGATTTGACTACTATGATTTTGTTAGTACACCACAGCCCATGTCAAACCCTCAAATCCATTCATAGCCCAAGAAATTGGCACCTTCATGATTAAGAACAAGAACCGATCGACAACACCGTAAGGATGCTGCCAATCAGCTTCCATTATCAACTTTGAAACAATTTTAGATATAATCATCAACTTTGATACCACTTGTTATAATAAAAATTTCAATAAATAATAATAAAATAATATTTTTGTCTATGCTCATGGATATCTCGTTATATCACCATCATTACATATTCAATTTTGACACAACTACCTAACCACTCAACCCACACAATCTATACTTTGAAAACTAAGTAGTCCAGGCAAAAGTTATCACTCTTGATCAGACTTGAGCAACCAACTAACTTAAAAATCGTATTCAATACAGGCAAAATTCTGTGAGTAGCCTCTCAATATCATGGAGTACCCACTTTCATGATAGAGTCCTTTATCATCTTAAGAATGTTCTCTATCTCTTAGGATGGAGCCTCCTCACCACGGGATGCTCTTTTTAGAATAGAACAATCTCACACCCTCTATCGAAGCAGAACCATCAAATCCTAAATCAAAAGCCTCATACTTATTATAATTTAAAACCATAATATCATTTCTATTCAAAATAGGATTCTCGTTCAAAACTTACTATCACCATAAATCAAGAAACAAATATATTTTCTAACAGGAATCAAGTCATTCACCGATATGAGAGTAATCTTTAGTATCGGACGATCTTTTTCTAACATAAAAATGGTATATGAGCGACAAAAATAAATATAAAATTGATGTATTTGATTCCAAATCCAAATGGTACATTACAACATAATATTTTACATAATAATACAATATAGCACTACGGTACAATTTTAGGGATAGTCATTTTACAGAAATCAAACTAAGAAATGATTGTCTAAAATATGGTAGCTAATTCTATTTCAGTGGTCGGTTCCTTGAGAAAGTGAAACATTTCAAAAATTTCGGTATTCTATTCTAAAAAATTTAAATGATAATATACTATTTAGTATAAGTAATATATGCGTAGAAATTCGTTTCATTACTTATTGCTTGCATAGTCACCGGTATTTCTAAATAAAATACTACAAAAAATGAGTATTATTTAAACTAAAAAAATATGTTTTGGCATCATATAATTTTATTATATTGAATAGTGCGTCATATAATTTGACTCAAAATTAATTTATCTTTCTAATCTTCAACCTCTTTTCTATTGACACCTAAATTTTCTCCATCAATTAAAATACATTTTTATCCAAAAAATAACACCGATAGGGTAAATTGACTTTGAGTCAAAGTTTTGAAGGGTAATAGGATATTAATTCCAATATATAATAAACATTTATATCAAAGTTTTATCCTACAACACGCCTATTCCACACTTCTTCAACAATTTTTTTTTATATTTTTCTTGAAATAACCTTCTGGTATATGTGAATGATATCTTAGTCCCTGGAAGCTGTCCAAAAGCTGGTTTAACAATCATTTTAAATCTCAAAAATCAGAAATTTACTCTAAAAGGACATGGATCTTTGAATTATTTCTTGGTTTTGAAGCATCCAGAGATACCTCTGGGTGGTATCTTACTCAGACAAAGTATATCATTGATTTACTTAAAAGAAACAACATGATAGAAGCTAAAAACCGCCATATATACTCCAATCGTGCTCTTTTCAACAAAATTCTCTTCACAAACTGGTACACCTTTTGATGATCCAACTTTATCTAGGAGCGCAGTAAAATCTTTATATTATCTTTACAATGACGAGACCACATATCATCTTTTCAATCAACAAGCTAAGTCAATTCTTACCGTCACCTTCCTCTAGACATTAGAAGGCTTATAAAAGAATACTTAACTACAAAAAAAAAAAATAACACTTGCTTATGAACTGAATTTTCAACCAGCTTATTCTCTTACACTTAAAGGGTATAGGGATGCAGATTGGACTGCTTGCATTGAGGATAGGATGTCAACTACTAGATATTCTGTCTATCCTAGAAGTAATTTAATCATTTGGAGCTCCAAGAAGTAACAAGTAGTTGCTAGATCTAATGTCGAGTTAGAATATAGATTACTTGCTTGAGATGCCATTGGACTGCTTCCGCTTCACTCATTATTTAGTGAACTTTGCATTACTGTCAACTCTTGTCTCATACTATTGTAGAGTGACAATATTGGACCAAGCATGTTAGCATTAAATCCTGTTTTTTCACTCTAGGACTAGACACATAGAGCTGAATGTTTCCTTCATTAGACATAAAGTGTTTTCAAATCAATTACAGTTTCAGCATATTCCAACTGAAATTCAAGGTGTTGATGTGCTTACAAAACCTTTCCAAAAGCTCGAAGCAAGCTAAAAGTTTTAACGCCATCTCTAAGCTTGAGGGGAATGTTAAGGATATAACTAATATAATTGTTAATTAGCTTAAGCCATACTCGTTATTTCATTCTGTTATTTACATGTAGAAATTAGTTAGCAGTACTTATCTATTTAGATATTATTCATTTGTAATTATTCAAGCTAGTAATCTCCTTCAGTAATTCTTCTCTGAAAGATGAATTTATATGTCAAAATAAGTGGGTTTCAGAAAACAATATGACTATATCATTTTTTTAAAAACAAACAGAAAATGATCAAGAAATTTCATATCTCATATTAGGAGCAAGTTGGATGTTAATAGGATTCATCATGTTCTTCTTAAAAAGGCTTCAAAAGATAGGGCTTAAATATAAGAAAATTATATGTTACTATTTTGATTTTTCCTAAGTGTAGATAACTTTTGCCCTATTTCAAGTCCTCCCTCTCTCACTTCTACTAGAAAAGTCCATGAGAATTGATAAGCCATATATATGCCAAGTCCGCATGTATCAAAGGTAAGTGAGCAACCTAGTCAGCAAGCTCAAACCTCTTATGGCAACAAGGTGAAGTGATGTGGCATTCTAGTTATGCAAGAGTCAAGTTGTTGAGTTGTTAAACATGTAATAACAAAGTGGTTTCTCTCTTAGTTAGAGGTTAACAACTAGTAGTTTAGCTCAACCATAATCTCTCTTGTAAAACTCTTAGTATAAATGAAAAACAGTGATCAAGCCTAGTTGAATTAACGAAATTGATCTTCTTCTTCTTATCAGTTTCTCTCTCTCTTTTGTTTTCAATTTCTTATATGCTATCAGAGCCTATAAGGGCCAAAATACCATGGCTGAAAACTCAAACAATAACAGCAGTACAATACTATGTGCAATACATCAAGCTAGCATAGTGTATTCTCAAATACACTAAACAGTTCTCTGTCAGTAAAATTAGTCAGAAGAAACTACATCTTGTGAAAATCACAAGTTACTTCTACCATTGTAGGACACGATATAGAAGATATTGTATTTGGTGAAGGAGAAAGATCAAGGAAAATTGCAAATGGATAGAAGAACCCAAAATTTGTTGCGTGGGTTAGAAAATATCAACTGCTACTCAATTGGATTAGGCCCTCGATGACAGAAAGGGTCTTGGGCACTGTAACTCGCTATAATACATATGTTGAAGTGTGAAGCTCCTTAGAAAGAAACTTTGCATGTCAATCCAAAGCCAAAATGATGCAACTCAGGAATATGCTACAAGCCTACAAGAAAGGTCATTCATATATTACTGATTACTGTGATAAGTTGAGAAGAATTGGGTTAGGTCCTGAGTATGACTCAGTCATGGTTAACGTCACTGCAAGAACTGAAGATCTTGGAGTAGAAGAGGTTCAATCACTTTTATTATGTCATGCGAGTAGGCTAGAGAAGCAAATAGCTAAAAATGCGTGTATTATGAAACTAAGTGCTAATATGGTGACAAGCAACTTCAACAAGAAGTTTGGACATGGAGGTCAATCTCGTTCAAACAAGAATTATTACAAAAATGAACAAGGCTCAGTCAGGGAAATAACTTTCAAGGTAATAGAGGGAGTGTTAATCTAAAAAGGAAGGAGGCAGAAGTGGTAGAGGCAATACAAATAGGATTGTGTGCTAGGTTTGTGCAAAACCTGGTCATTTAGTGTGCTACTTCAAGTATGAAAGAAACAAACAATCAAACAAGCTAACAATCTTAGCCTCAACAAAACTACTCAGGATCCACTACATCTACTGCATATATGGCTTCTCCCTATGGCTTCATAGCATAACCATCTCACAGGAATACATTGGAACAAAAATTCTAGTAGTTGGAAATGGTAAGACTTTATTTATTTCTTACATAGGCTCTACTGTGCTACCTTTCAAAGCCTACCCTTTAAAACTAAATACTTTGCTTTGCTTAGAGTAACTGAGATTAAAAAGTATCTTATTAGCATATCTAAACTAACACAAGATAACAATATTTTCATAGAATTCCATGCTAATGCTTGTATTATGAAGGACAAGGAAATGGGAACACTACTCTTGGAAGGGAGAATTAAATATGGGTTGTATCTGTTGACCTATCC
Organism: Datisca glomerata; assembly: GCA_003255025.1. NCBI lineage: Eukaryota > Viridiplantae > Streptophyta > Magnoliopsida > Cucurbitales > Datiscaceae > Datisca > Datisca glomerata. The sequence continues at coordinate 145,423 of QANY01008345.1, forward strand.
TAGAGCTAAGCCTTATGCTTTAAACTGCTTTCTTCACTTAAAGTTTGCAAGGAATACTAGTGTTTACACCAATCTTAACAAAGTTTGTAAAATTTTACTTGTTTCTACTTCTGTGAAAGATTCAATGTTAGTCAAGTCTCAAGTCTTTAGTTCTATAAAAGACTCGTCAATGCCATGTATGTCTATTGATTCTAGAACTAAAAATACTCGTTCTGTCTAAACATAGTCTATGTTATACTGTTTCTGCTGAAAATGTCTCAAAAGATAGCTCTACCCATTCATTCCATGTACAAACCGAGCAAAAAAAACTTTTTTATGCTAGTTTAGACAATGATAGACTACTATATGGTTCAAAACACTAGCCCATCCCTCACCTAATATTTTGTGCAAAGTTTTGCAATCTACCAACATTAAAGTTCCTAAACAGACTATCTAATTCTGTAATGCATGCCAAAAGGGTAAGAGTCACACTCTTCCCTTTCCCAACTCAGAATTTGTAACCAAGAAACCATTAAAACTTATACATGTTGATATATGGGGATCAACTCCTATTCTGCCTAGAGATGGTTACATATACTATGTCAGTTTTTAGATGACTTTAGCAGGTTTTGCTAGATTTTTCCTCTTAAAATAAAGTCAAAAGCATATCAAACCTTTGTTATCCTCAAAAAAATTTATAGAAAAATAATTTGAAAAATTCCTATAAAGACTATTCAAATAGACTAGGGTAGGGAATCTAGACCTCTAGCCAAACTATTACGAGATCAATGAGTTCTGTTTAGACATCCCTGCCACGTGTGCACCAACATAATTGTAAAATTGAAAGGAAGCACAAGCATATAGTTGAAACAGGATTAACCCTACTAGCCCAAGCCAACATGCCTCTTAGCTTTTGGTGTGAGGGATTCCAAACTACTGTCTATACCATAAACAGACCCATAACACCAGTTTTACACCTATCTTCACCTTTGCAAGCTCTATATAACAAATTACCTGACCTCAAGTTCTTGAAAGCATTTGGATGTGCTTGTTTTCCTCACCCGAGGTCGTATAATAGTCATAACTTTGCATTTCACTTATATTTGTGTCTATTTTTGGTTTACTCATCAAACCACAAAGGTTATATGTGTTTGGGAAAGAGTACATCACTAGCACTACAACAAACATGACATTTTAAAGAGTTTAAATATACGGTTCGTAATCTTCTACTATAAAAAACTCAAAACAACAAGACTTTTTTTATAAACCATATAAAAAATTTCATGTTAAAAGTAAAAAATACGCGGAATGCGAATTTTTAGAGGCGCGAGGCTTAGTAGAAAAACACGCGTGACTTAGAGAAGCTCACATTCCTTCTCAAGCGAGACTCTCTCAGAAGCTTTTCTTCTCAATTTTCAAAGAGAAGCTACATTCCTTCTCGAGTCTCTCTTGCTTATTCTTGATTTTCAGAGAGATGCTCCGTTCCTTCTCTCTTTCTCTCGATTCTTCTCAAAATATAAAACACAGAGAACCTCTCTCTCACAGATTCTCCCTCTCAACATACAAATAGAGAAATTAGGACTAGGCCTTCATTGAAGAAGAGAGAGTGGAGCTCATTGATTAGTTTCTCTCTCACTCTCCCGTTCAAAAACAAAGAGCAAACTAGGGCTAGGCTTGTCGAATAAGTTTTTGATTCTCTGGTTTTCGTTAAAGAAGGGAACGTCAAAGAAGAGAGAGCCTTGACCCTCGTCGTCTTAGCCACGCTCAAGAACAGAGGACTAGGTTGCAGATTGAAGCTTTATGAAAGCCACTATTTCTAATTCTCTGGTTTGGTCTCGTTTTCTAATCACTGTTTTTGGTTTTCTGTTATTAGTTTTTGGGATTTAGTTCTTCTATGATGTGGATTTTCTTACCTGTTAAATATTTCTGTGGAGTTTTTAAGTGAATGCCATTGTTTACTTATTTATGAATTAAATTAGACGATATGAAAGACTATCTTGGGATTCTTAGGGAAACGGAAATTCTTTGAGTTAAGAGCAACGTTTGGAATTTTATCCTAAATCCTCTCTTTGGGTACATTTGGAAAGAAATGTATTATATAACCTGTTACAGGTTTGAGAATACTTTTACTCGAGGGATTGAAACTGAGTTTTGTTTTTACCCCCAGTTTTGCTCACCTTTTGGGAAAGAAAATTACTTTAGTCTCTTTTTCCCTATATATGATTTACTATGTCTAAAAAAAGCATAATCAGTATTATCTATGATTTTTTTCTAGCAAAATCCCAGTCGATTTGAGATATTTTCTGGCTGTCCAAACAATACCTTAAATAACTCAGAGATTTTTGAATCAAAGACGCTAGAATATAACATATCATCATTGGCAAGGACAAACATGTGATATCTAGCCACACACAAGAGTCAATGTTAAGCCAAATCCAAAATTATTTTGCTTTAAGGTGTTTAGTTAGAATCCATGGCAGTGATAATGTAATATCTAAGGTCTTCATTTTTCCTTCTTTTCCCACTTCGGCTCTCTCTTTCTCTTTCACTTTGAGAGTTCTAAAAGCAATATAGAATGATCTATACATTTGATTAAAATCCTTAATAAAAATATGAGTCATTTTTAGAATCTATTTGTATCTATAACAATTACATGTATGTGTTGCCTTCCTATTAAAAGATTTTCTGTTGGAGATCTATTATGTGAAAGCAAGACTACCTCTTGTATATAATTTTATTTGCTTTACATGATCATCTCGTCTGTATGAATTGTAATTAACCTTTTAGTATTTGTTAGTAAGTCCAAAATAATAGATTCTAAATGTTCATTCACAACCCATTATACCTTTTGTACATATATTATGTTCTAACAGCAAGGGATTTGGAGGAATGGTTTAGTGGACAGAGAAATTAAAGCCCTGTGCTGAAGCTTTACATATTGTATGAAAATCATAGCCAAGTATGTCGCATCTAATTTTTTTGATTATTCTGTTTTTATTATATGCTACTTGGAGTTCAAGTACTCTTTGATAATTTTATTTCTTTGAAGAATTTGTGTGCTTATATGGTCTTAATTGTTACATTCTTTTGGTGATTATTTTGCATATGTTTACTATGAGCTCTCTTACTACCTAAATTTTAAAGAGTAGTTAGTCTTATCATCATTTAAGGACAAAAAAGTCTTCGTTTGATGGAACCGAAGAGAAAGATAATGCTCCTAGAGTCATGACTCGAGTCACCTCACCATCGCTCCATACCTTAGTGCCTTTGTGAATGATTTCTTCATAAACATTTAAGTATATGGTTTCAATAATAAGTCTATGTCTAACATATAACTTGTCACAATAATAAGTCTTGAGCAATGTTCTCAATTTTCTTCCTTTTTTCTTCTTCTAGACGCACCATACAATATGAGAATAAAAGAGAAATTAAAAATAAATTAAAAAACAGTTTTTTGCTTAAAAAATCTTAGAACAAAACAACATCTGAAAAGAAAGTAGATGGAGGAGGAGAAGAAGAATGAAGAAGATGAAAATGAAAAGAAGAAAAATAAATAAGAAAACGCGTACCTTAAACAAATCCTCGAATAAATTTTACATGTTTTATTTAACGCCTACAAGTACTAACCAAATGTATGCAATTAATACGTTTCTTATATTCATAGTTGTAGTTTCACATGATGGATAAAGATTGGGTGCATTGTAACAGGTAATGAAAATTAATTCTCACGTTAGTTCAATCTTAGTATTGACAAAGACAATTTAAATATTAGATTTTACTTTTGAATTAATAGAGCTTCAAATGAGTACATGCAAGGAACAAGACTATTCATTAGAGAGGCCATAAAGAATGCAGATCATCCTGAAAAAATTCCATGCCCTTGTAGAAAATGTAGGAATATGAGTCGTCATTATCCTAATGATAATTTTGAGCATTTAATTATCAAAGGCATGGATCCTACATATACAAATATCATCATGGAGAACCTATTAGGTATGATGAAGATGATGAAATGGATGTGGCTGGTGATGCTTATTACTTATACAAAACCACATATGAACATGTTGAAGAGTATGTGGTGCCTTTTGAGCGAAGAGGTGATGACTTTAGCAAAATATTGGATTATGTCAGGACTCCTTTATATCCAAGTTGTACAAAGTTCATAAAGTTATTAGCTATTATGACTCTTTACAAACTAAAAGTTGTTTGTGGGTGGACTGATAAGAGTTTCAATACTCTTTTAGAGATTTTGGGTGAAACTATCTTCTTTTTTAGGTGTTATTGTCCAAGAGGTTGATCCTGTTACACTTTTGGATTGGAGGAAGCTTCCTTCATAGATGAGAGACATTTTGTGAAAATCTGTATAGGTACTATCTTGTCTTGTTAAGTTTAACTTTATGTTTTGTTTATTGCTCTAGTAATGACTATATTTCTGACTGTGATACTAGGCACGATACCAGATTGATGGTACATGCGAAAAGAAAATGATACAACAAATGGGTCACATTTGGTCATGTTCTAAATCATTGCTTGTGAGACAAATAAGAGAAGTTGGGGACGATGAAGGAAAATTACTTAGTCTTAAGCCTGGTAACATCAAATTAATTCATTATCGGAAAGATTTCATCATGGAGAAAACAAGTTCAAGATTTAAGGTAAGTACCACACGTATTTTTTAAAATTCAATCATGACTGTGTTTGATATTGAATATTTGTTAATATGTAGGCTACATGTGATAAGTTCAAGAATATGAAAAAAAAAATCAGATCCCTAATACTTGTAGCCGTAAAGGATATGCCCAACTAATTGATGAATTGGTAACATGTATGTAATTTTTTCTGTTGAAGTTGTAAATTTCTACTTGTAGTTAAACTTTTTTTCTTTTGTTTAGAAAAAGAGTAGTCCTAATCCAAGCTCGGTAACGAGATTTGATGTTTGGATTGAAGCACATAAGAGAAGAAATGGTGAGCCAGTGAATGCAGAAGCTGCTGAGGCTATTGTAAGTACGTTTTTATATGTGAATGGTTGGGTAGGTTTCATAAATTTGATGCTAACATTGCATTTTCGTTATTTTAGCATAAACTGAAACAAGTTCAGGCTGAGCATCCTGAATCTGTAACACAAAATTTGAATGATGAAGGTCTTGGTAAAGTTTTTGGCAAGGAAAGACACGAACGTGTGAGAGGCCTTGGCGCGGGGGTTACATCAACACCATTTACTGTTTTAAAATAATATGATTCTAAGATGAAGATGTTAGAAGATACATGTCAGAAGGTTCATGAAGAATTGATGGAGGTGAAGTCTATGATCAGTAACTTTTTCAAAAATCAGAATCAGGTAATCAAAAGAAGTTTGATACCATTAGTGATATAATTAATTGACCTTCTTCACTAGTGTATTTTTTATTATTTATTAGTGTCATTTGAACCAATCAAAGTGATTCACAATCAAATTCTGCTATACCTTCTCCTGTGGTAAGGTTTTTCTAACAATAATTTAAATCGTGGTTATTTGTGTTTTTTTATACTTACACTTGTTTTATTGATTTATTGATAGAATTTCAATGCTCATATACCAACTTACTTGAGTAAATGTAAATTGTTGGATTAGATTGGTTCGGGGGAAGTAGTCGCCGAAGGACGATGATCATCAAATGATCTTATGGACCTTGTTCATCACGTTCCTCTCAGGCCTAATGTTGTGAGAATATTTGTTGATGTGGCAAAGAAACATGAAGTTTTTTTATGGAGAACAAATTCTTATATGACTCGCATTGAAGATGTTTTAGGATCTACAGTTGCATGGCTCGCTGACAAAGTTCATTGTGGTAAGATTTAATCATTTTTCTGGTTTCAATTTGTACTATTGTGCTGCATTAGGAGTTAAGATAGCTACAATAATTGTGTTATATATGATCTGGATTTTCTGTGAAGTGTCAAAACATGGTAGTTGTGTATATTTTTTTTGTTTCAATTTGTACTATTGTGCTGTATTAGGAGTTAAGATAGCTACAATAATTATGTTATATATTATCTTTGCAAAGTTGTGCCTAAACATGGTAGTTGTGTGTATTTTCTGGTTTCAGTTTGTATTATTGTGTTGTATTAGGAGTTAAGATTGCTGCAATAATTGCGTTATATATGATATGGATCTTCTACGAAGTTGTGCCAAAACATGAAAGTTGTGCCAAAACATGGTAGTTGTGTATATTTTCTGGTTTCAATTTGTATTATTATGTTGCATTAGGAGTTAAGATTGCTGCAATAATTTTGTTATATATGATCTGGATTTTCTACGAAGTTGTGCCAAAACATGGTAGTTGTGTATATTTTTTTGTGCTTTCACTATTTAATGAAGGGCATTCTTCAATAGACACGACAACTCTTTGTTAATGGGGATACAACTTAGACAAGTGTTGTAAATTGAAGATTCATTGCATGTATGGTCAATTGTGGTACCCTCAATACTTAGTAATTTGAGAACAGTTAGAATGAGAGTTGTGGGAAAACATGATATTTTGAGCCATACGTCTCATTCTTGATTTTTCATGGCAGTGTTGCTATTTGTTGAACTAGTTACCATGCCAAAGTCTTGACTTTTATATTACTATTATTTAGTTGTCGATGAGTCCTGGAGTGAAAAATTAAAGGAACAAAATGATAACCCAAACTCTAAAAGAGGTGCAGCAAAATTAGATTTGTATATGTGGATTAGAACTTGAGTATTTCTCGTTATGGCCCACTTTCATACTTCTAATATATATGATAAAGCAATGATCTTGAACCAGTCATCTGATTAAGGGGGATAGGAATTAGAAGCGGTTGATAATTACTTGACAGATAATTTAGCTTAAAGAAATCGGTTCACTTCGAACAATTGAAGGGCTATTACGTCTGATACTAATAATTTTGCATATAATTTTTCCTATGAAGATCGAATCAGTTGACTGTGTTTAAAACCTTGTGAAGTTCTAGGTACTGGTGCCTATTTCAAAACTAACTAAGCCTTGATTTGTACGATTTGAAATTAGGGGGTGTTGAGTGATTACAGTCTTCATTGGCTCTCAATATTTACACTAGGCTTCACTACAATTGACTGAGATAACTGGTTCATTGTTAGACAATTTTCCTGGTTTGCAGAGTTTCTAGGAAGCTGTTGAGAATGTCAATTATCATATTTGAATAGTAACATTAAGTGATGATTAGAGTAATCTATTTGCTGCATTAGCTTAGTCTTCTTAGAAAATTTGTTATGGACATCGGTCATACTATTTTTCTGATAAAAAATGTTGTATAAGAAATCTCAAAGCACTTGAGACTTAGTATTTTATATTTTTGTAATTTTACATTCATATGACATTGGATTCAATTCATTATATTCCTTTCGGAATTTGTAATTTTTGAAAACAAAAGTTCATTGGTGAATTCATAACACTTTTAAATTTAACTAATTTGTTAGTTTTGTATCAGGTTTTCGCTACGTAAGGCTTACTATGTTCATCTTGTAGTTGTAGTGTATATTAGTTGTGAGAAATTTAAACAAGTACAGTGACTATTCTCTTTAAAATACAGAACCTACAATGACTTGAAGCTCTTCAACATGGCATCAAAGTTTGAAGAGTTGGGATATGAAACTGTCAGTGAAAATTTGAAGTTATTTTCTAGTGTTTGTGAAACTTTTATATGCTTTTTGTTTTTTGAAATGAATGATGATACTATTGTATTAGTAAACTAAGTACTAATACTTTTAAATGATACTTATGAATGATCCTTTTGGATGATGTTTTATGGGAAAAAATGATGTATGAATGCTTTTAGTCTAGTAATGTATTAATTTTGAATGCTTAAATAGATATGTAAATAGGTACATATAAATTGATTGGAAAAAAATAACATTTATAAAATGCCAGGAAAAACTATTTATAAGAGGCATAATTTATAACCAAAAACTATTTCGATGAGGTTCAAAAAAGCTTATGGTATTCGATTTAATAGGATACAAAATACATGTGAATTTTAATTCATAAGTATTAAAAACACTTGTTGAATACATTCAACATGGGTTCAAAAACTCTATTAAACAACGTTGTACATGAATAAAAAATCATGTAAAAAGTGAAGGCCACAGTGTTCGTCACAGGGTGCAACGCGTCTTGTGAAAAACGTAAACTTTTTACATGATCGGCTGTCACAGGTTCCACAAGAACCCTGTGAATTACTTTCACAGGGTTTCTATCTCCTGTAGAATGTCATACTTGTTGTAGTGTAGGAATATGGTTTTTAATGAAAAGGTTTTCCCTAAGAAATGTTCACAAAAAGCTCACAATACTCTAGCCTGGTATCTTGCCTAATTTGTTTTCCTCTATTCATACCATAATCAGAAATTGTGTACCTTCTATATCAAATCAAAATATGGATATTATTAACAGATCCCCATCTAAAGACTCAACTTCAGCAGCTGTTTTTCAGAAATGAACATACTTCACATAGTGTGCATACACAAGGTAATTCTAACAATCTTTAGTTATCTTGTGTTCAAAGTTTGAATGCTAGTGATTTTCCTTCTATTGATGATGCCTTAATTATAGATTTGTCTATTATCCAATCTGTTGCTCCAATTACTGCACAAACCACACAAAATACTCACAAAATGACAACTTAGATCCAAAAATGGGGTTTTTAAACCCAAAGCCTTTACTGCCACTAAGCATCCCATGCATGAATCCAGTGTCCCCTCAGAACCTAGAGCTTTATATATCATATATGTACCTTCAGCTGAGCAACTAACTGACTTACTCACCAAGACAGTATCAACTCCACGTTTCTCTATCTTAAAAGCAAGCTCAAGGTGTCTCCCCCCCCCCCCCCCCCCNCCCCCCCCCCCCCCCCCCTCTAGCTTGATGAGGGATGATAAACCATATGTCAAGTCAGCATGCTTCAAAGGTGAGTGAGCAACCTAGTCAACAAGCTCAAACTCTTATGACAACAAGGTGAAGTGATGTGGCATTGTAGTTTCGCATCAAGTTGTTGAGTTGTTAAGCTTGTAATATATAACAAAGTGGTTGCTCTCTTTGTTAGAAGTTAACCAACTAATAGTTTAACTCAACCATAATCTCTCTTGTAAAACTCTTAGTATAAATGAAAGCAGTGATCAAGCCTAGTTGAATTAACGAAGTTGATCTTCTTCTTCTTATCAATTTCTCTTTCTCTTCTGTATCTCATATTAGGAGCAAGTTGGATATTAATTGGATTAATCACATTCTTCTTAAAAAGACTTCAAAAGCTAAGGCTTATATATAAGAAAATTTATATCTTAATATTTTGATTTTTCCTAAGGGTAAATAACTTTTGCCCTATCGCAAGTCCCCCTCTCTCACTTCTTTCCCTTTGTTTATTTTCTACAAGAAAAGTCCTTGAGAATGAGATAAGTTCACAGTTAAGTCCCTCCATCCCCCTTCATTATCTCTCATATTGCACGCACATGAAGTCAATGTGTTTCCATTTCATATAATGATATGAGTTTTTATGCAGTATAATTGTATCGTAGTTGATGAGTTAGTGAGGTGAAGGAGATATATACATCTAACAAATCATGTGAAAATGATTATATTATCTTATACAAAATACTAATTATGTATGCTTGCAGCATTTAAAATATGGAACATTAATTGGGGAAGCACAAATAATTGAGTTTACCTGAACATACACATGGGTTAATAGCTTAGATACAATAACAGAATAACTTTTTGTATGATTAAATACAAACTACAAAGACAATCTCTGCCAAATCTATTGAGCAAGGATCGAACCTCCATGATGATACAATGAACATTAATGCTTATTAATTAAACGAGTGCATGCTTTGATGAAGACCAATAATTGGCCCACTCTCTGCAGACGCAAATATGCTAATTAATTTACTGCTTTATTCATTTTGACAGTTGGAGGGTAATAGCAATTGGAAAATGATTTTTTCCCTATTCGCTACTATTCAAACCCTAAAAAGACACATGCCATGCAACTTAGACGTACTATTGTCTTAAATCTAAATTTTACGTGGCAAAAAGGAAAAACCTATTTCTTATCTCTTTTTCCTTTGGTAATTAATTTACTTACATATGTCACATAAAAAATGTATGAATAGTCATCTACTAAGGGTGAGTTTAGGAGCACTTTATCTACAAGCACTTTAATGTATTAAAAATAATATTTTAAATAATATCTACGTAACAAATATTGTTATTTGAAACACATTTTGATATGTGGAAGCATTTCTACAAAAAAAACGCATTCTCTAGTGTCTTCTGAAATGTTTTTATATGCACACAATATGTTTTGAATATATGCAAGTACTTCTTAGAAAAATATGTGTGGCATAATTATTAATTAAAGTATTATTATGTCAATGTATAAAACACTTCTAGTCATAAATACTGAGAAACACACGCTGATTATCGTTTTGATAAACAACAATTTCTCTTTATTGGATATTTGTGTGAGCCAATTTGAACTCATTATAACCTCTTCTCCGTCTCTTCTTCTCCCTCTCTTCTCCTTTCTTTCCCCCATTTTTTGCATGCTTAATTTTTATGCAGTAATCTAGGCTGTAGCACTGCCTATATCTCTATTTTCTAGTTCTCTAGTTTTCTAAATTCTGCTCTCTTGGGCCATTGTGTGGGGAATATTCTCTGTGTATTTTTTTTTGTTATAATACTTTTACCTTTAATCAAAAAAGAATGTCTTTGTATGTGTTTTGTATATATGAGCCAATTTGAACTCATTATAAAGTCTTCCTCTTCTTTCTTTTTCCATTTTCTTTGCATGTTTTTTTTTCTTTCTGCAAGAAGATTAAACTATCAATTGTCTATGCAGAGAATATCTGCTATAAATATATTACACAACTAATAATGTCTATATATATAAGCACATTAGTTGCACAACTAGTAGAGCTGAAACTCATATAGAGCTGAAACTCATGCAGGTACCAGCTGCAATGGAAGAGGGGGTTTTAATTACTTTCTATTTAGTTGTGCAAACTGATGTTTTTCATATTGGTGCCTAAAAGAAATTTAACAAGCAGTCTCCTATAATATATTTAGTTGTTTTGGAGATCATTACATACATAATGCTCTAATTCCATCAGGATACGTAATTGTTAAATATAGTTCGTATTTTCATTCTTGGAGATTCAAAATCATAAAATTAATCATGTCAGTCTCTCGTTCTAGCAATGTTTAATATTAATTTCTAGTTCTGTGGAAAAGGACATTTTCAAATATAATTCACTGCTAAATTAGTTTATCGTAACATACAAACTAGATTTCCATAAGATTATGAGTGGCAATATTCCAAATTTCGAAACATATTTTGTGTTATTTTTTAAGACAATTTGTTAAACATTTCAAGGTTCATCATATATATCAAAAAATGTTGTAAAAAATAAAACCCATAGAAAGGTAAAATCTTTATGTTGCACTTAAAATTCCTGCCTGTCAAAGCAAACTAGTGTATGCTTTACTTAAATCAAATTATTATGCAAGAAGGTGCAATGTAGGCAACTACTATGGCTGAAATCGGATGCCAATAGACAAAGTGAATTCCTTCATATCAAATGAAAATAAAGTGTAATGATGTTAGTATATAACTTAGAAGGGTTAAAATCGTGTCCCGAAAGTATTAAGTCGTTGATTATATACTTGCGATTACGCAACGATAAGACTTAGTTAAGCAACTTGTAAGAAAAAAAATGGTTAAAGCAATGATTTTGTTCATTGATTATTTGTATGCTTTAGTTAGAGGATTAGTATACATATTCGTGCCATAAACAATATAAGCTATATCGGGAAAACATGGGATCAATTAATAGTCTTTTGAAGGACAGTTCCTAGGCCATAAAAAAGTGAATGTATGTGAAGAAGCATATATTAAATTCAATCGAAAATGAGAATTTCATGAAGAAATCTTGAACAAATGAATTTGATCCGAATACGTGGTAGCATTTCTAAGGGTAGATTGGGCCAAAGAACAGGTATTCATTCCTTACTAGGCATGATTAGTTAATACAAATTCTATGTTAGACATAGACATATTAATGAAACCTATTCTTAATTAATTAAGAAAATTTCTCATCCGTATATAAATGCAAGGACATCTAGGGTTATGATAATAATCTAGATATAGATGGTAATGCATGGTTTCGATTTATAGATTATTTAATGGACCCTTATATGCATGTATAAGACTAGAAAATTCACTTTAATGAATTTCTAAGACAAATCCCCAGTCGTCTAACCATTAGGTTTGTTTGATAATTCACACAGTAAAAAACATGTTTTATGACTCCATCTCCTAATCAAATTGTCCATAATTACTTCTATATTTGATTAAACAAAGTCGTTCATGTAAGTGAAGGAAAAGGAGGAAAAAGATTGATAGTGAGAAATGATGAAAGTCACATGCATTTTTCTCTTTGTGGCATTCATGAAGAGTTATAATTTTACCTTAGAGAGGTATTTAATACTACACCTACAAGAAAGGGGGGGGGGAGAGAGAGAGAGAGAGAGAGAGAGAGAGAGAGAGAGAGAGAGAGAGAGGAGTACTTTTAATGGGAGATAGATTGTCAAGTATAGGAATAGCTTTGGAAAGAAAATATCATAATGAAGGTATATATGTCATTGATGTTTGCAGCTTTGTATAGTCTTAGAAAGCAAGCACCATTTAACCAATATCCTTTGCGTTGTAGGGAAATCATAAGCTATCCCTCTGCTAAGAATTTGAAACATTATTTAAACTCCAACCATACCATTTGATTTCTTCCATTGTATGTAGAATTAGATCAATGACTTCTCTTCAGTGCTTTTGGGGACTAGTTCTCTCCTTCTCACTTTTTCTTTATTCTTCAATATCTAGTACACCACATGTAAACTTTCCTTCCATTAAACCTAACTTATATTATGCTTTTGTAGTTCAATTACTTTTATTTTAAACTACATTCCCTCTAATGATAATGATCCCAATTATCGTCGTCTTGGAATTTTGTTGTTTTACCCACACAGGTTTATATCGTTTACTTAGGTCTCAACCGTGTTAACAACACTGCCCTTACTTCAAAACATCATCTACAACTACTTTCTAATGTTTTTCATATGTAGGTTCACTCTAATATTTCCTCTATATTTAATTAGTTTTTTGTTTGGTTAAATATACACTATATTTATGGATTGGTTTGAATGTAAATTTCAACTTTTCAGCAAAGAAGATGCTAAGCAAGCCATGTTATATAGCTACAAGTATAGATTTTCAGGGTTTTCAGCAAGGATTAATACAACACAGGCAGCAACATTGGCCAGTAATATAACTAACTAAGCTAATCATAAGTTAATGTGCTTAATTTCTTCTTTTTAAATATTCTTGTATTACCTAAGAAATATATTAATGATAAAGAATTAAATTGTATGCAGAGATGAAAGGAGTAATATCAGTATTCAAGAGTAAGACACTACAATTGCACACAACAAGAAGTTGGGACTTCTTGGGACTTACCTTAGATACAACATATGATCAACTTTCTCCTTTTCAACTTGCTTATGGCGATGATGTTGTTGTTGGCGTTTTTGATACAGGTTTTTTTTTTTTAATTCTCAATTTCCAGCTATTGATTTTGTTTCGTATTTTTATAGTTTATTGATTATTTTTCTTCTTTGTATCTTTTTAAACAGAATAATTAAGAATATTTAAAGGATTTTGTTGCTTATTTATAAGAATCTGTTTACCAAGTGTCAAGTTTTCATTTTGGTTTATTGGTTTTTTATGTTTTAATTTTAGTAAAGACATGTAATTTTTCTATGATTTATTATTTTCTTAATTTAATCATATGTTTCTTCATTTATTTTTCACGTTAATTAATAATTATTTTACTAATTTATTTTTCTGGATCGCTCATATATTATGCATGAACTAATAGGTGTATGGCCAGAATCTGAAAGTTTCCAGGAAGAATCGTGCATTAGGCCAATCCCATCAACATGGAAAGGAGAATGTGTGAAAGGAGAGAGGTTTAATCCTTTAACAGATTGCAATCGAAAGCTAATAGGTGCTCGCTACTATCTCAAAGGATTCGAACATGATTTCGGATCATTAAACGAGAGTGGAAACCCTGAGTTTCGATCGGCTCGTGACTTTCTAGGTCACGGGACACATACGGCTTCGACAGCGGTTGGATCAATAGTCCGAAATGTTAGTTACTTTGGTTTAGGAAAAGGAGTTGCTAGAGGAGGGGCACCTAGGGCAAGATTAGCAGTATACAAAATATGTTGGGGTAAAGAATATGAATCAAAATGCAGTGAAGCTGATATTATGGCAGCTTTTGATGATGCTTTACATGATGGGGTTAATGTAATATCAGCATCAATTGGGGCTCCTCCTCCATTGGCTCCCTTTTATGGATCAGTTACTCAAATTGGTTCATTCCATGCAATGCAACTTGGAGTTACTGTTGTTTTTTCAGCTGGTAATGATGGTCCTAATCCTTCTTCGGTACAAAATGTTGCGCCTTGGAGTATTTGTGTTGCGGCTTCTTCTACCGATCGAACATTTCCAACCAAGTTAGCTTTGGACAATAAAATCACTTTTATGGTACGTAATAATTCATATGAAGTTTCATCTAAAATAACATTTTTGTAATTTTTATATAACGCTCAATGATAGATGTACTCATTATGTTTTTTTCCCTTTTTTGGAGGGTTCAGGGAGAAAGCTTCATAACGACAAAGATAAAGGGAAAATTAGAAGATGCGAGTGATTATTTTTATGACGGGTTAGTGATCAAGTAACGTGAGTTAATTATCATAAATACATTTTAATTATTTGAAGTAGGAAAAACAAAACTAGTCTTGCATCAAGAAAGCTAGTTAGCGTATAACTTGTAATTAAACGATGTGGGACAAAGTCTCACTTTACTTCAATTTTGAAGCCATCTGCTATATAACAGTGATAATATATTTATCTTTTAACCAAAAAAGAGACAATATTGTTTGTGTAAGTGAGATACATATACACAGTAATTTACGTATGTTTATTACATCAACTAGGATATGCGATAGGAATAAGAAGATAGCAGGAAAATCAGCAAATGGAAGAGTGATCCTATGCTTTTCAACCGTAGGATCAGTAGTAAGTGGACAAGCACAAGCTGCTGCCAGGAAGGTGAATGCATCAGCTTTGATCTTTGTGGAACCCATGACAAGACAGCTTCCTGAAGTGGATATCATCCCCACCCTCCTTATTGACTTCAATCAAGGAACTCAGATTCTCAATTATCTATATGAATCTCCCAGGTAAATAACACAAATTCCCAATCTTATATATTTTTTTAACCCGAAACATATACTTTCTCCTAATATGTTATTGTTACATGTTACTGTAAATTGTAATGAAGGATGCCAGTAGTAGAGATAGAGGGTGCAAACACAGAGGAAGGGAGAGGAGAAGTAGCACCAAGTGTAGCATATTTTTCATCAAGAGGACCAAGCTCTTTGGAAAGTGATATACTGAAGCCAGATATAACAGCACCAGGGCTTAGCATAATAGCTGCATGGCCTCAAGAAACTCCTCCCACTGTATTCCCAATCAATAGGGGTTTGGTGTCTCATGTTAGATGGAATTTTCAATCAGGCACTTCTATGTCTTGCCCTCATGTCTCTGGTGTTGTTGCCCTTCTCAAATCTGCTCATCCTCTTTGGTCTCCTGCTGCCATTCGTTCTGCTCTTATTACTACTGGTACTTTTTTTTTTCTTTAATTAGGTAAATTAGACAAATCACCCCTCTAGTATTTCTTAATTATTATTTAATCTTGGATGCAGCCTACACAAAGGACACAACATATGACAGTATATTAGGAGGAGGATCAATGAAAGCATCAGATGCATTTGATATGGGAGGTGGGCATATTAACCCACTAAAAGCAATGGAACCAGGTCTCATTTACGACATGAAAACAAGTGATTACATTATATTCCTCTGCAACCTCGGCTACACACGAGAACAAATAGACATTCTTGTTCTAGTGACTGATCAGCATCATCATCAAACCGACACAACATGTCCTTCTCAATTACCGAACAAAATAAAAACAAGTAACAGTTTGATTAATTACCCATCAATTACAGTTTCGAATCTTCAATCTTCAATGACAATAAAAAGGACAGTAAGGAATGTAGGACAAAACAAGAATGCTATTTACTTTGTGAGTGTCGTTAAGCCTCAAGGAGTGGAAGTCGTGATATGGCCAAGGATTATGATATTTTCATGGTTTAAGGAAGAAAACACTTACTATGTCACACTGAAACCAAACAAGAAATCAAAAGGAAGATATGATTTTGGAGAAATTGTTTGGTCAGATGGTTTTCACAAAGTGACAAGTCCATTGGTTGTTCGTGTTAACAATACTCATGCGCATGATGATGATGACGATGCTGATGAATCAAAGTAAAGCAACACAATCTGTTTCTCTCAAATATACTGCCTAGCATCTAGAGAGTGGGGAGGCTTAGTTTTTTGGAATTTAATCCGCCTTATGACTTATGTGTTCACCTATATTATATGCTTGTGTTATATTATATCTGTTTCTGAAAACGGACAGCAGCAACACACCAGCGTCAACTCAGCAGCAACCAGCAACAGTAAAAAAAGCAACGGACTGATTTGCAAGAGATTTTACAATAAAGAGCAACAAGCGTATTATCTCTTACCTTTTAGAAATATTTTTCCTTAGAGATATATATTTTTTTATGATTTTCAGTTTTATTTTCTTTCCAGTGAGATCTCTTGTGTGACATACATATGGGTTGTATTCCTGTTTCTCTTGAAGGAATATGAATTTAAAATCTCTCTCTCTCTCTCTCTCTCTCTCTCTCTCTCTCTCTCTCTCTCTCTCTCTATCTATCTATCTATCTATCTATCTATATATATATATATGCTTATGGTATCAGAGCATTCACGAGAGATCAAAGAAAGAAAGAATTTCCATGGCCAACCTTGAAATCTCTATTAGTATTCAATCTTTCCACCAATGCGCTAGCCTCGTCTCCATCAAACTAAACACTATAAACTTCTTGCTCTGGAGAACACAATTTCTACCATTAGTTCGTAGTCTCGGGCTAATGCATCACTTGACTAAAGATGTAAAACCAGATGAAGAACAACCTTGGAGAAGATGGAAAGAAAACACCTTATCTGAAATACATTACTTGGCTAAAAAATGATGGCCTATTAAACTCATGGTTATGCTTGATGGTGTTGATGCTATATATATCAGGTATGAAACTCTCTAGATCAAGAACAACTTCTCCCTATTACAAAGGAAAAAATAATTTTTGTTAACTGATGATCTTATGTCTCTAAAAGTGAAAAATTACACCCTAAATGAATACCTTGGAAAATTCAAGAGCATATGTGATGGTCTAGCAGCTTTGAAAAGGCCAATGGACGAGACCAATAAAGTCTTTCAATAAGCTAGAAGTCTTGGGCCAAAGTAAGATGGCAATGTTCATTCCTACGGCATGTTTTGGAAACCAAAACAACCAAAGTCAGAATAACAATGTTGGTTCCTCTTATTCACATTGGAGAAACAATCATGGTGGAAATCAACAATACACAGGGAACTTAATTTGTCAGGTCTGTGGTAAAGCGAATGACTCAGCCTTGGACTGCTGAAATAGATTTGATCTCAATCTGATGATCTCCCTAAGGCACTAGCTGCTATGAACCTGAGGAATGAAGCACATGATCCTACTCTCTACGCCGATTCATGAGCCACAACTCACATGATTAATGATCCAAGTAAAATTCCTAAAGTAGCTCCTTATAAGGTAAGGATTCCATCATTTTGGGAAATGGAGAAAGTCCAAAAATTTCTCACATAGGAGAAGGAAAAATTAAAACAAAGCATGGTATCTTAAACCTTAAAAATGTTCTCATAGTCTCGAATATTAAAAAGAACCATATATGTGTTGGACAGCTTACATCTGATAACACATGCTCTATTGAGTTTTTCTCTAATTATTTCATTGTTAAGGATCAACATGGTAAGATAGTAGCCAAAGTATATAAAAATGATGATTTGTATGCTCTTGAGGAAGCAAATCAACAGGTTCTTGTTGCCATCTAGAATTAGGCCTCTCACAACATCTGGCATCAACGAATGGACACCCTCATTCAAAGTTTTTAAAATTATTGTGATCTAAACAACTTATTGATATATCAAGCTGGAATAAACCTGACATTATTTGTGTTAGTTTGCCAAATGGGAAAAAGTTGTAAACTCCCATTTTCTTTATCAAATAAAATCTCTCAATCTGCTCTTGATAAAATAAATTGTGATTTATGTGGTCCACCTCCCATTTTATCTTGTCAAGATTTTAAATATTGTGTTGTTCTCTTTGATGATTGCTCACATTATACATGGATATCTCCTTTAAAGAAGAATCTAGCTTCTTTGAGTGTGTTCTTAACTTTCAAAAACTGGTGAAAAAATCAATTTAGGAAGAAAATTAAAAAATTTCAAAGCGACGGTGATAGTAAATTCTCATCCTTGGAATTTGAAAAACATTTAAATCACAATGGTATTCATCATCGGTTTTTTGCTTAAATACTCTTGAACAAAATGGTGTTAGCGAAAGGAAACATCGTCATATAGTGGAAACCGAGCTCACATTACTCTTTCAAGCCAATATGCCTCTAAAATAACGGGTCGATGCTTCCTTAACAATTGTGTATTTAATAAGTCTCATGCCTTCTACTACCTTGAAAATGGAGAAACCTTTCTTTAAAATCATTTTAAAAGAATCCTGATTATGGTAGCTCACTAATATTCGAATGCAGATGCTTTACATATCTTAGGCATCATGGGAAAACCAAATTCTCAAAGAAGACATATTATTTATAGGTTATAGCACTTCACACAAAGGTTATCAATGTCTTGATTCTTCAACAAATCGTATTTACTTGTGAATACATGTTATTTTTTATGAAAACGATTTGTTTCTAACACGAAAAGTATCTTATAGAAAAATACAAAAAATGTTACTTTCTCTGACATAAAAACATTGCTATGGGAAAAGGAAACTATGCCATCAAACTCAAGTAATCTTGAGTAAGAGGATATTCCAATAAAGTCAGCCACCACGATAAAATTAATCCAGAGATGAGCATGAGACAAACAAATATCGAGCCAACAAACTACATGGAATAGACAAATATTGAAACAAGCACAAATCCACCTCGCGATTATGAAACTGTCTAAGAGTTAGCTTTATAGGATAGAAGCCAACATGAAGATATCATTTTAGAATGACAAGAGGACCAATCCACTGTGTAGCTGCGAGATATAAGTGAAAGTCTATTCATTGACCTAAATCTTTCTAATATAGATTCTTTACTGCAAGAAAGCATGACACTGCCTCAAAAACACCATATTATCACAAGAAGAAGATTGCATGATGATCCATAGTTAGATTCATCTCTTGCCTTAATAATTTTAAAAGTGCAACAATAAAAATCTCATGCAGCTCTAGTCGTGTCCACTGATTTAGCATAACCAAAGACCTACAGGGTAACTCTTACCATTCAACATTAGCATGATGCTATGAAGGAAGAAATGAAAGCCTAAACAATTATCAAACATGGACACAAGTGCCTCGACCAACAGACATAAATGTTGAGGATTAAAAATGGTTATTTCTGAATAAAGCTCAAGGACAAGTGCTCGATAGACAGATTCAAACCTAAATTAGTAGTAGAAGGCTATATATAAATTGAAGGACTAAATTATGAGGAAACTTACAGCCCGATCATAAAGGCTACTACCATAAGACTAATCTTGGTCGTTGTGATTACTTCTAGGTGGACGATGACACAACTCGATGTTAAGAATGCGTTTCTTCATGGTTTTCTCAAGGAAACCGTTTATGTCGAGCAACTACTGGGTTTTAGAAATGAAACTCTTCTAAATCACGTTTGTAAACTAAATATATTCATTTATGGTCTAAAACAAACTCCAAGAGCTTAGTTTAATCAGGTATCACAATTATAACTTCATATTGGCATCACCTTTTTATAAACCAAATACATCAAAGACGTTTAAATCGAGACAAAATGCTAGAGTGCTCACGCTTCAACACTCCTATGGCTCTCAAGTCTCAAGTGATGACTCAAGACACTAAGGAAATAGATGCAAAGAAGTATAGACAATTAGTAGGAGCTCTCCAATATTTGACATACACAAAACTAGACATCATTCAAGTCGTAAACAAAGTGTCAACACTTACAAACACCAATAAAAGTGGCATGCTTGGAGTAAAAAATATTCTATGTTATCTTAAAAGGACTATGGATTATGGAATCATGTTTTTATCATTGAGTCCTCTAACATTTAATGGTTCATGTGATGTAGATTAGGAAGGATGTTCGGATACAAGAAGAAGCACTATTGGATATTGTATATATTCGGGAGCTAATTTTGTCTCTTGAGCATCTAAAAAGTAGCCTACAGTCTCAAGATCAAGCTCTGAAGCCGAATACAAGTCCATGACATCTTCCATACCCGAATTAACTTTGATAACCTTCTTACTTCGTGACAAGGATTAAATTGAATTAACCACCACAACTATTTTGTGACAACATGAGTGCTCTTCACATGACACTGAATTGTGTCTTCCATGCTCGATCAAAACATATTGAAATGGATTATAATTTTGCTCAGGAAAAAGTTACCATATGACCTTTGATCATAAGATATGTCACATCCACTAATCAAATCACTAATATTTTTACCAAGGCGTTATCCAAACTACCATTTCGATCATCAATTTTGAGACAAGCTTCAAGTTTGTTCCATCACTCCTCTTGTTTGAGAAACAGTGAAAACGAACAGCAACAACACACAAGTGCTAACTCAGCAGCAATCTATGCAGCAACGATAGAACAGACTGATTTATAAGAGATTCAAAAATAAGGATACTAGTCCTAGTAAGCCATTGGCACGTCAAGAAGAGCATCATACACCAGATCATCATTCTTCATGTGGCTAAAGTTGAGTGTGCATGCAAGGTGGCCATGCACACCTCACCTCCCTTTCTCTCAGCCCGTAACAATAATTGGTTACAAGATTCTCTCCTCCCTCTACGTGTTATAGTGCACGAGTAACTGATCATTAGTTTTTATGATTAGCAAATGATTTAAGCTTCATATACATGTAGTAACCTTTTTTCTGTAAGAATTTTGTAATGAAAATACAAACTAAATTACATTTCTAGAGTTTAACTTGGTATCAAAGCCTTCTTTTTCCTTCTCTCGATTTTTTTCTGCAATGGACTCCTCTGCTTCTTCACTGAAAAACAAGGATGCTTCAGAAACCATTAACATGTAGCAAGTTGATCTCAATCCTTTCGCAAATTCTCTTCGATTAACTCTTTCCATTAAATTGATAGGGACAATTACATCTTATGGAAGTCTCAACTTGTTCCAGCCATAATCAGGCATGGACTGACATATTTTATTCTCAACCCAGACACGAAACTAGCTCAGACTCTCGACAGTGGGAGTCAAAATCTAGAATATCTTCATTGGATACATCAAGACCAGTTATTACTAAGCCGGTTGCACTCCACAATGAGTGATAGAGTATTGGGTTCCCTTCTTTAGTATGAATCCTCCTGCTCCCTCCGTATGCTCTAGAGAGAACATTTGCTAGCAGGCCTAAAGCTAAGCTACTTGAGTTAAAGAACTCCATTCACAAAACAACAAAAGAAGATAAATATATCTCTAATTACTTTGACATCATAAGAAGGATTAGTGACAATTTACTTGCAGCTGGAGATCCTGTTCAAGATCTTCACATACTGAATGGACTTCCCCCAGAATATGATCTTGTTGTTGTCAATGTCACATCCAGGACTAAAACCTTGTCTCCTAAATAAGTTCAATCTCCTTTAATGATCCATGAATCTTAATTAGAGAGCCATCATGGATTATATGGAGAAGCATGATGATATCACCTCTTCTTTTATTATTTTATTATTCAATTATTACTCTTTGTAACAACTTAGATTCATTAGATTTCATTTAAAGTATTAGTGATGATGTAATTCTTTATGATGATCAATAACAATTCTTGAGAAAATTCCTTGAATTATCATTTTCTTAACTTGGTATCAGAGCTAGCATCCCACTACATCAATGGCCTATATTCCTGAAGTAGCTGCCAACAAAGTAGCTTCTTGTAAAGAAACAACCATTGCAATAGCACCAAATTCTTCTCCATCTATTATAGTTTCTAGACCATCATCCTCTTGTTCTTCCTTTTCCTCATTACCACATGTAAATTCTCTTCCAATGCTACCTGGCATGCTTCCTACGAACATGGTAATTATTTCAATTATACTCGATTGGAATAACTATATTTTCTAAAAATATAATATTATGTCCATAGCTCGTGCATAGGATCTCGAGCTTTTTTTACTTGGAACATAAATCATTCTGACAGAGTTCATTAAAACCTCCATGTCATTTCTAAAAAATTAGCTGAACAAATTCCTATAGTTGAAGCTCCCTTTATTTTAAACCTAATATGTGTGTGTGTGTATAAAATCACGCAAGACATAAGGATATATATATATGTTGTCAACTGCCTAAGTTCCTATGATGTTTGGAAAACCTTAGAGAAAACTTTTATTTCTCAGTCAAAGACTCGAACTCTCCAGCTAAGATATCAACTCCAAACCATTAAAAAAGTTTCATCCAGCATAAATGACTATGTTCTCAAAATGAGTTCAATGAAAGACACTCTTTCTTCTACTGGACAAATCATCATAGAAGCTCTACATTCTTGGGGGTCTTGGGTTTGAATATGACCATGTTGTTGTTAATACCACTTCCAAAGGAGATTTAGTATCATTGCAAAAGGCTTAGTTTATGTTGTAGAGCTAAAAAAATGAGGATAGGATAACTCTTAAGCATCAATATTCTTGAAAGCCATCATCCCTCAGCACACATTGCAAACACTTCGCCAAGAATAGTTAATTTTAGTTCATCTTAGAAAGTCCTTCTCAAGGCTTTCATAGAGGTAACTCTACCAATTTTAGAGGTGGATGAAGAGCGAGAGGCAGAAATGACAACATGCCAATGTGTCAAATCTGTAGGAGGACAATATACTATGCCTCAACTTGCTATAGTAGATTTAATCCTGCTTTTCAACCTGAACCTCAATAGAACAACACACAAAGTTCATTTTCAGGAGCTCAAACACACAATCTCTATTAAAGAACACAAAATGAATATGTTATTTCTCTAGGTTCTGCAGAAGACAATCCTTGGTACCTTAAAAGTGCAATGAATCATCATATAACACCTAATTTCAGTAATCTATCAATCAAAAGTGATTTCAAGGGTAAATCAAAGTTAATGGTTGGTAATGATAAGATTTTGAATATTACTCACATTGGTAAAAACTCCATCATTACCTTAAATGATCATATTACCTTAACATTAGATGAAATATCATGTGTTCCTTCTTTGTACCAAAAAATTGCTTAGCATATCCTGTTGATAATCTTGTAATAGTAGAATTTGACTCAAATAGTTGCTATGTGAAGGACAAGAATTAGAAGAAGGTACTGCTTCAGGGTGTGCTTAAGGAAGATTTTTACTACTTTCCTATCAGAAAATATAAAATCAACCAACTCCAAATCAATTTAGAAACTCATGCTTACTGTTTTCTAGCTGCTAGTGTAAAAAATAAGGCAAATATTTGGTACCAAAAGGCTTGGACATCCTTTCTTCCAAGTCATGAGTCATGTCCTAAAGTCTGTAAATGAATCTAGTTTAAGTTTAAACGCTTTGTCCGTCTATGACTTTTGTTCCTTAGGAAAAACACATCAATTTCACTTTCCTGCATCAAATAAAATTGTTATTAAACCTTTATATCTTGTTCATGTTGATGTTTAGAGGTCTGCACCCCTTCTTCTTACTGATGGATATAAGTTTTATCTTAGCATAATTGATGATTGCACAAGGTTTTCGTTGGATTTTCCCTCTGAAAGCAAAATCTAATGACAAGCTCATTCTCTTACAGTTTCTTACTTATACTGAAAGAAAGTTTAATGTTAAACTTAAATGTGTTCAAAGGGATTAGGGATGGGAGTTTAGACATCTATTACCTATCTTAAACTAACTTGTAATCAAATTTAGGTACTCATGCCCACAAACACACCAATATAATGGGAGAATTGAAAGAAAATATAGAAATATAAGATAAAAAAGACTATCATTAATTGCGCGTGCCAAAATAAAGACCTTTGAAACTTTGGTGGCGAGCGTTTTCAACTGCCACTCACTTAATAAATCTTCTCCCTACTCATGTTTTAAGTCACAAAAGTCCTTATGAGAAGTTATTTAACAAAGCACCAAATTACATTTCTCTCAGAATCATGTTTGGCTGTGCATATGTTCCATTCTTAAGACATCATAATGCACATAAATTTATTTCATAGTAATAAGTGCATCTTTCTAGGATGTAGCACATAAAGGTTACTTATGCTTTGGTCCTCTTTCTGATAAAACTTACATCTCTCAAAGTGTATTTTTCAATGACATCTCAAAATGATATTAATTGATTTTTACTAATTGTCTACTAGAAATCACATCTCAAATGATAATTATATATTGATTTTTACATAGAGCAAGTAAAAGTAATTTATCCAAAAAAAACTAAAATCTAGTATAAGTTCACATCTAAACAAATCCTACAACCCACCGCTTAAGTTTTGTAGATTTACGGTCATTGGCCATAAGAGGAGATGAGTTGGCAATCCTCTAAGTACTGAAGGTGGATGTACCCTAGAAGGTCCACTTGGTGATTTTCCTTGGCGAGGAGGTCGTGGTGCAGGTTGTCTTGGTGATGCTTCAGGAACCGTTGTGTCATTGGCTGTTAGAGTACGTTGTGGCTTGCTTGATTTTGTTGGGTTTATTTTGAAGTATAATTGCAACTACAGATTTTTGTGTTGTATCTGGCCATAGGACAAGATCAAAGTGTTGTAACAAAGCATGGATGATCCATTCAAATGAAGGAGAAAGCCTCATATTCTAAATAGTACAATATAAATTATCAACAACTAAGAAATGACTTATTAGATAAGAAAGTTAGGAATTAGTGGTAGACTTACAACATTCCATGATATAATATAGTCGTTGGTGGAGAACAACCAAATTCTGACAGAGGGAAACATTATAAGCATACAATCAATGGAAGTAATTTATAATTGACAAAATGGAGTTAGTTGCCTCCAAATACTCTTAATATCCTCAGTAAGAAAAAAAATTGAATGTCATATTTATCTTGTCACCTTCGACTGAGGCTATTGAAAAACTAGATAATATTAGAATGTATAAACATATAAGATGAAGTCCATAACAACATTTTCTACTCTTAACTGCATTTCTACAAGTGGTACCACTTGTCATGACTCATATTACAGATGTTGCAACACAACAATTACAAGATAGGTGTCGTAAAAATATTAAGTCATGCTAGATTCAGAATTCCTAATAATTAATCAAAATATAGAAAGTAAAAGTTAATTAAAGCATAAAATCCTCGTACATGAATGACTGTCGCTAGGCCTACACATTTTCAACTAGTACAGTCCTCTAGATTGTCTTACAGAAAAACATAGAGTACAACACAATTGATTAAAATTATAAATGATTGTGAACTAATTGTTTAACATGAAGCTAAATTTAGATCGATATACAATATGCAAGTACAAATATATCTAATTACCAAAAATCAATCGTGGAGAAAATGAAAGGGGATGACCATTGTGCATCAAGATGGAAACAAACTAGCTCATCGAGACATGCATCAATCAGGACAGAGCAATACATTCTATGTTCTAACTGGTGAATTCTAGAGGCTATGGAAGACTTAAGATTTTGTTTGGGAATACCAGAATGGTGAACACATTATTATAATTAGACTAGAACAAAGGTGGAGAAAATACCATAATTCCCAACCAAGAAGCCAACATCTACTGCCCTAGCAAACGTACAAGCCGACGCAACAATACGATCTACATGAGAGAAACAACTTCAACCTGTACAACAGAGCAGACACTTTACAAAGTTAAACCAAAAGTAATTAATACACGCGTAATTTTCTTAAGCAAATTATTTCAAATTTACAACAATTTAAATAGCATCTTACCGGTCTTATATCATCAAACTTATAATAAATGACAGTACCATGATTTTTACTATATATTAAACAGTAACACTATATATTTCATTTTATAGCTTGATCAAAGCAGATTGAATAAGTTACCACCAAATGGAGTAAAATTATGAGTTCTAGTTGGTACTCCAGAAAGAAAAACAATAATGAGATGTGACAACACCCCATAAGAACTTTAGACAAAAGTACTTACAAATCGGGACTTATTGTATGCATCTAGGACTTATTGTGCTTACAAATCAGGACCATTTGGCTTATTTTCACTATTATGTATGTCTCCATAGATAGCTCGAATTCATTAATGTCCACACATCATAATAAACATATAGATAAGCTATTATATCTATGTCAGTCTTCTCTTGGGACTTGAGATTCTATAATGTCTTGATGACACTTTTTAATATCCCATGATTCTCTTTGGCGTACTTTCTTTTAAGCTATTCAACCATTGCCTAGTGAAATACTTTATCAACCCACCATAAATTTTAATAGTTCCCACACTAATTCGATGTACTTAATCGCATTGTACATGCTAACAAAACCCCACTACTAACTTTTAACATGAACTTAGAATTATGTAGTAGGACAATCCAAGAGAAATGAAATGAAAAGGCATAATCAAGATGAATTTCCATGTGTAACATTAGCTTTGTTACTGAAATTCAGAAGCGAAGTACAAAAACCTTAAAGCCAGACCTATATATTGCAATTGCAGTTGATTAGAACTGTGGATAATCCTTCAAATTGGAGATAAAAAATGATCTTCCAATCTGTACAAATTTTAGAATATGATGGTATAATCTAAAATAAATAATATGAAACCTTATCACAATCAGGGATAAGTTAAAAGATTTAAACAAAAATAGAACATACGCACTGACAAAAATAAAAAGAAAAAGGCTCTCAAAGTAAAGAAGAAGATATGGTGAATACTTGTTAGCTATGTCCTTGAGGGAAGTAATGCACAAGACTCCCAATCTAAGGCAATGAAACAAGCGGGCCATGTTTTCAAAATAGAGCTTCAAAATTATGTGGCTCATAATGCACCTAAACATATGGAATAGATCCAAAAACTACAATGAAGCCCTAATTAACTCAGACAGAACCCACAAAATCATAAAAATTAGACAAAAACCATACATAAATCTAAGATTGAAACACACCTCATAAGAAAAAACCATTACCTCTTGTTTTGAGTTGTGAAATCAAAGTAGGAGAGAGCTGGAAGATAGAGCTACACATAGAGCTGAGAGAGTGAGGGTTACGAGAGAGCTTGTTGGGAGACAAAGAGCTATGAGATGAGAAAGATGCGAGAGAAAATTGTGAGAAAGAACCTGGGACGGGGCTGAAAGAGAGAGCTGCAAAAGAGCCAAGAGAGAGCTTCTCAATCTTCTCAAGAGAGAGTTGAGAGAGAGAGAGAAAGAGCTTTGTAGTGAGCTCGCTGGTAGAGGTTCACAATAGCTTAGAAATCGAATGAGACGTTGAAGAGAATGTTGTTGAAGAGAGAATTTTTGAAGAGATGTTCACAATAGTTTTATCATGGCGATGTGCTGAAGAAATTCTTACTCAAACACCTTCACCTCCTTCATTTTACCCATAAGTGAGCCATGCTCAAAGCTTATCTTTCCTACATGTGAAGGATCATCCCAGAGATTTGGATTATTCATCTCCTCTAACAATATTTCAAACTCTCAACATTAAGAATGCACATTAGTACACCATAAAAAGCATAAAATGGGTGTGCAAATAAATCCAATATCTCTATTTCATTCAGAATTTACTCCAAAAAGATTACAACAAAATGCAAACTAAGTGGAAACAAGAAAAATAGAACAATCGAAGGACATTTGTGTGGCATATTTCAGAAAATCTGTGATATATTAGAGATGGGAAATAGAGGGAAACCTTGAACCTGAAAGTGTAAGCCATGGGAAAGAAAAGGGCAAAAAATTGAAGGACCTGATTTATGAATTTTGAAAATGTAGGAGAAGAGTTTACTTGAAATGACAGAGCGAATAATTTTCTCACAGAAAATCTTCAAACCAAGCATCATCGATGTATAATGGATAAATGACAGTTAAGTTATTGGACTCGTTCTCCACTGAAGGGCCACAACTTTTTAATGTGTCCCAAGCCCTAGCCTATGAAAATCACATAAGAGAACGGTAAAAATTCTAAGCCACGAGATGATTCGAGATGACACGAGCTACTCCACAAACCATAGGAACTGAACAAAATACATTTAGAAGCCCATCAAAGGAAATTTAAAGCATAACATAGAATTAGGTATTTACCTCAGAGAAGCTGGGATTGGGAGGAGTTCAACACGCTTTGTCAGCTTCGTTGCAGAGAGATGAGAGAACAAATGCGCTTGTTGCAGAGAGCACAGAGGTGCTTTAAAGAGAGAACGTGAGATTCGGTGAGCCCAAAGATCGGTGAGAGAAAGAGAGGTTGAAGCTGAGAGAAAGAGAGTTAAGCTAAGAGAAAGAGGTTGAAGCTGAGAGAGAGAGGTTGAAAGAGGGAGTTTTGTTTTTTATAGAAGTATCATAGGCTCTCTTTAATATTTAACACTCACAAGTTTTGATATCTTCTATGTTGTTAATAAGCTTAGTCAGTTTCTCTCTTACGCAAGTATTGATCATTGAAAAGCTTGTAAATGTGTTCTACGATATCTCAAATGGACCTCTCATTATGGTTTGATGTTCACTCCTGCAAATAAACACATATTAGAGGGATATTTTGATGCAGATTGGACATGTTCTCTTGATGACAGGAAGTCCATACATGGTTTTTTTTATCTTAGTGGCAACTTGATTATTTGGAGTTCTCGAAAGTAAATAGTAGTTGCAAGGTTTACCACTAAAGCTGAATACATAGATCTCTCTTTTGCCTATACAAAATTACCTTGGATATTGTCATTATTCAAATAATTCAGAATTCCACTTCATGCCACTCCTCTCATCTTTTGCCTGCACAAAAATACCAAAGTGCTCTTGCACTTGCTACAAACCCTATCTTCCACTCCATAACACCTTGTCTTCCACTCCAGAACAAAGTAAATTGAGCTCGATGTTTATTTTATTATAGAAAAACTTATGTCCAAGATCCTAAAGTGAAATATGTTCCATCTTCCTCCCAAGTTATTGATGCTCTCACTAAAGCACTATCACCTACTCAATTCATTGTATTTTGCTCCAAGCTCAATGTTTTAGCTTCCACATCTCACTTAAGGAAGGTGTTAGAGTAAGTCTCATTCATATACTGCCATGTGATCAATAATGACTAAGTCGAAATCTATTGGTAGCTCTCCAACAATCTTGGATACTAATCATGCAATGATTGGTCGATCATTAAACCAATCATATGCCTATCTAAGATGCTCAAAATATCCTAACTGTATTGATTACTTCATGCATGGATTGCATGGAGAAGCATGATGATATCACCTGTTCTTTTATTCTTTTATTATTCTTTGTAACAACTTAGATTCTTTAACTTCTATTTAAAGTATTAGTGAGGATGCAATTCTTTATTATGATCAATAACAATTCTTGAGAAAATTCCTTGAATTGTCATCCTCTCAACTAGGCTAAAGACCAATAGTAAATCTAAGAGTAGTAATGACCTACCTTAGTTTTCAGCGATCATTTACCCGATTTTCTGTGAGACCTACATGCTCTTTACCTTTGATAATTTTAGTAAACATAGGTAATCAACAAAAGCAGTAGTCAATACCTTCCTTATTTTTTCCTTTACCAAATAGTAAACATACTCTCAGCGGGTGTTTGTTACATTAAAAAAAATAAATTTTGAACATTATCGCAATAATAACATTACTGTAAAATAGGATAGTATCGTTATCCTTTAAAAATGAGTACGTGTTATCTAAAATTGTGAGAATGTATCATTACCACATCGTAAGAATGTTACCTTTATATTTTCTTTTGAACTTATTCAAAAAATATTATATAGGATTTTAAGATATATTAAATAATAAAATAAATATTATTATTATCTAATTGTTTTATAGTGAATATCTAATTGTTTTATATATGAATATATAATTATTCAACATAGTATTATTTCTTATTTCTTATTATTTATAATATTTTTGAAAATATAAATTGTATATTACCAATATTATATTATTATTTGTATGTTTATAATAATAAAATATTTTTTATAAATTATATCATAATCATATTTTTATGAGTATAATATTAAATTAACATAATATCATCACCCATAATAATATAAATAATAAATTGACATATAAAAATATTAATACATATAAATTATGGATAATATAATTATTATATATATTTAAGTTTAACAATAATAGAATTGTATCATTCTATAAATTGAATTAATTTATATATAATATAGCATTTCAAAATATTTTGAATAATAAATACAAAATGATACATAAAATAATATTTATATATGAGATAATAAAAATATTAGGGTACAAAAACCAACACCATAATATTAGTTTTCTACCGTTGTGTTACACATTTTCTGAGTAATGCTTCTTATAATTTCTCATTTTTCAGTAATATTTACTTTTCACAATAATATTATATGTCATGAAACGAGCAACCTCTTCAAAATAATTAGAATTCAAACTAACAAAAAACCGGATAAAGTTAAAGCAAAACCAAACAATGAAAATGTTCTATAGTGAACCAATGACATAAAATTGGCCAAAACCCCATCATTTTTTAAAAATATTTTTAACAAGAGATTATTTTATTTTTTGTTGTTTAGAGAATACTTTAAAAGAAAAAAAAAAACATGAAATGCATCGGGCCAAAAGCGTCGTGTACCAAGTGAGAATATGCATGGCATTTAATTTTTTAATTCACGTAGTCTTAAGGAAAACAGAAAGCAAGTTGGAAACGTGTCGCGTGTACAAAGAAAGATGAAAAGAAAAGAGATAAAAGTGGTCCAACACATTATTAACAATTGACAATTTGGCTGGGTGGAGAGATGATGGCCGTCTGTGACTCCCTATGATGTAAAACCTTATCTCTAAACGTACGATGTTCAATAATTTTTTATTATATTGATAATCATTAGCTAAGATTTTATAAATACATGTGATCAAATAAGGACAGATTCTCGATAACATTATTTTAGTTTATGGATTATTATCTTGATTTTGTTTTTTTATATGATCTATAGATAACACGATTTGTTTCATTTTAGTCTTTATGGTAAAATAAAAAAAATTGAAAACACCCCTTTCAAAAGAGTTCCATTATTGGGCTGGAGTTTTTAACATTTTTATGGTAAGGATTAAAGTGAAAATGTTTTGTTAGTTTGGGATGGAAGTGGCTATAAAAAGGAGGTATGTAATTGTAGAGCATGAATATATAAGCAATTACGTACATTGCCTCTCAAACTCAATAGTTTCGTGAGAGTAAGAAATCAAAAAAAAAGAAAGATGAGAATGAATATTGTTTTTCAATGGCTTGTTCTACTGATCATTCCGGCCATTAGCTTCCATCCTCGTCTTTACATTGCTAGTGGTGCGGACGCGAGCTTGTCTTTGACAGGCGAAATCTCTGATTTTCCAAATTACACGAGCTTCATAAAATCAATACGTACCATCCTCTCTAAGGGTACAAACAAGGTACAAGATCTTCCAATATTGAACTACACTGCACCAGATAAACGCTCCTTCCTTCTGGCCGATCTCTCAGACTACAACCGCAACACTGTCACTGTTGCAATTGACAAAACAGATGTTTATGTGGTTGCTTTTCTCAGTAAAAACGACTCTTTCTTTCTAAAAGACATTCCTTCAGCTGCTAATGACACTCTCTTCAAAAAGACTAATCGTACGTTTCTTAATTACCCAGGCAGCTACGTAGATCTACAAAAATATGCAAAACAAAGTAGAGAGGATATTCCTTTAGGAATATATGCATTAGAGCAAGGCATTACCAACTTATGGAGGCATAGCAATGATCAGACAATTGCTCAAGCACTAATTGTTACTATTCAGATTGTATCAGAAGCCGCTAGATTTGATTACATTCAACAAAAAATAAGTGGCAGCTCAAGTGGTGATTTTAAACCAAGTCCTAAATTCATAAGCATTCAGAACAAATGGTCTGCACTTTCCAAATCCATTAAATCTGCCACATCCCAAAAATTTACAACTGTTACTCTCCAACAAGAAGATGGAAAGGCAATCAACATAACGTCTGTCCAACAGGCTAAATCCTTCACTGGTATTTCGTTGCTTACCAATGATAAAACTGCTTAAATTTGTGTTTTTTATCGTTTATGTGTTTCAATAAGCTAGCTAGCTAGTTTGCTTCGACCACTGTACACATTTTTATGTGTTTGAATAAATGATCTGGAATTATGTTTAGGAATCTTTAAAGCATGCTGTGCCTGCTTGGCTGCTTCTTTTAATAAATAATATAATTTCTCTCTGCTTTCAATAATTTAAAGTATATGTATCCGTATGTTTTTGTTTTCAAAAAAATAAAAAAAAAATGAGCTATAGATATTTAGAACTAATCTCTTTATTAGTCCCATGTTATATGTTTTGAGGATTAGGATACTCTTAGTCCAAATGATTTTTCATGTGAACCGAATTTTGATTCTCGTAAAATTTCTCTTTTTTTCTTTGACAAAAAACACAATGTTTTGTGAGAAACATATTTTATATAATAATAATAATAATAATGACAGTTTTGTTCAATATTATATATATATATATTTAGATGGATTTTACACCCAATAGTATGTTAAGACAACGTCTTCAGATCAGATTAGAGGAATTCACATCAGCGAAAATCAGATTCCTCATGGTATTTATGAATCCACCATACACAGAAGGCCAACGAGCCCAACCGCAAGTGACATGCAATTTAACATTTAGATGGATTTTACACCCAATAGTATGTTAAGACAACGTCTTCACCAGGATTTTATGCAACCAAAATATAAGGATTTTAGAGATTGGTATTTCGCCAACCTTAATCCTCAACAGCTCTTATATTTAAAGAACATGTACTACTTCCAATTAGAACAGGATCAACGCCTTCAGTCATTCCCTGAATGGTATTACCAGCTCACTCAAAGAGTCAAAATTAAATATGACCAACAGTTACAAGTTCTGACCCATATACAGAAAACGTGGATAACCACAACTGGTAGAACCTACCAAGCTATTCATCCACCACACTTATCCTTAGAGCTTGCTCCAGGACAAGGCAACCAAAAACCATTGGTCATTAACCCTTATACTGAGGTTCCAGACAAGACCAACCATCAAGATATTGTTAAGGTAAAAAATATTCTACCCTTAACCAAACAGAACAACTACACCAACCTCTTCCTTCAAACTGTAGGAACACAGTTAACTAGGATTGAGGAACAGGTTTCTCAAATCCAGGAGATACAAGCTAAAACTCATCCACCAGAAAAACCCAAAATCACAATTGAACCAGTAACATTTAAACCTCCTTTAGATATTCAAAATTTTAAATTAAAATCCAGTAAGAAGGAGGATGATTTCATGGAAACCATTATGGATAAGATCAAGAATCTGAAGATCTCAACACCTGATAAGACCTCCACACCTGAATCATCTTCAGGACAGTTGAACATGATGAATCAGGATGAGCCACCTAATCCTGAAGAATCTGAAGAGTATTCCCTCTCTCAAATCTTAGATATTCAAAAGAATTTTGATGATTCCATCAATAAACTCTCTTCTGGCTATTCTAAAAGGCCTACTACTCGTATGGCTTTAACTGGACCAAGTAGGTATTATTATCCCAGACCTACTCCCCAAGATATATTATATGAAGAAGACTTTCTTCATTCTCAAAAATCTTACCATGGCAAAACCATTTATGAATGGAATATAGATGGTAAAACAGAATATCAGGTCTTCAAGACCATTAATCAAATGATCATGTACTCTTCTGTGTGTAAGCAGAATGAGAATACGGATCACCAGATCTGCAGGTTCCTGGTCAATGGCTTCACAGGAACATTGAAAGGCTGGTGGGACAATTGTCTCACTGAAAGTCAATGTCAAGAAATCTTAAACTCTTTTAAAATAAATATTGACCCAATTACTGGTACCCATACCAGAACTGAAGATGCCTGTTATACCCTGGCCCAATTCATTATTCACCATTTCCTTGGCCCAGGACTAGTCAATACTGATAGACACAGAGAACTTCTCCAAAACCTGAGATGCCCTTCTCTGACTCACTTCAGATGGTATAAAGATGTCTTTCTAATGAAAGTCATGCAGAGAAGTGATGCAAAACAGTGAACACTGGAAGGCAAAGTTCATTGATGGCCTCCCAAGTCTTCTTGCTGAAAGAGTAAGAAGAAAACTCCGTGATAAACACGATCAAATGGATATTCCTTATGATCAATATACTTATGGACATCTCATTGCCCTATTCATTGAAGAAGGACTAGGATTGTGCAATGATATGAAACTACAACATATGCTGAAAAGTCAGAATCTTGACAACAGAAAAGAATTAGACGAATTTTGTAATCAATTTGCCTACGATACTAAAATCTAATACCCAACCACGTCTTCATCAGCCAAACCTCATAGGACTCCCTCAAAGCTTTCTAAACCGCATAAGAAATACTTTTCGAAAAAGAAATTCATACATAAAGAGTCCAAGCATAGATCTGAACCACACCAGAAATCTCATAACAGCAAAGTCAAAGCCATTTGCTATAAGTGTGGCTTAAGTGGATATTTTACCAACAAATGCCGATCTAAATTCAAAAGGAAACTTCATGAGTTAGCTCTTGATGAAGAAACGTAACAAAAGATTATGAACTGCCTCTTTGACGACAGTTCTACTACTAATTCAAATTCAGATGATGACGTTACATATATTTCTGCATCTGAATCTGATTCTTCTGCCACATCGGAATAACCTTATCAACCTTGCTGCAGCTCTAAGAACTACAATACCATAACAGAAACCAATTATTGGAAGGCAATAGTTGAGATGAACGGTTTAGATCTGAAAGGACCAGGTCTAAATGTATTAATTGACACTCAACGATCTCTTCTTACCATAGCTGATCAAATTACTGATCCAGAAATGAAACTCAAGTTCTTAGAAACATGCTACAAGGAATATTCCACTCCTGAGATAAAACCTGTAGAAAATTACAGTATGAAAGAATTATTAAATCGTATTCAACAGGATTATATACCTCACAAACCCGTAACTATTTCTGATCTGAAAATGGAAATTAATATTATTAAATTTGACATCCAGCAGTTAAAGACTGCACATCAAATCCTTTCACAGGATCTGAATCTCTTCAAACAGTCTACAGCCAAAGGGAAAACCCTTGTAGTCTTCCCAGACCTGCCTTCACCAGATCAGCCAGGTCAAAGTCAAGGTCAACCTTTGACTTTACCAGATCAGTCATCTCCTAGTCAAAGTCATACTTTGACCTCCCCAGATCAGCCTTGTCAGATCTCACCAGATCATACAAAGGATAATTATCCGTATCTATTCCTTCTAAACCAGGTCACCTTCCAGAAATGGTATACAAAGATTACCTTAGTAATCAAACCTGATTTTCTCATTACTGACGCCATTGTCTTAGTAGATAGTGGTGCAGATATGAACTACATTCATGAAGGATTAATCCCTCTAAAATATTTTCATTCAACCACTCAATCTCTCAAAAGCGCCGGTGGAAATTCTATGAGAATTCCATACAAAATACCAGAAGTACTTATCTGCAAACAGGGAGTTTGCATGCCTGCTTCATTTGTGCTCATTAAGAATATGACACAAAGTATTATCTTAGGCAATCCTTTTCTCAATTCAATTATGCCTATTACCAGAATTGATACCTCTGGTATCCATACAGTTGTTGACATTACTTTTAAATTCATCACCAAACTATACTAAGGAAGTAGATATCATCAGACATCTGATTGATAATAAGACAAATCAGATTAATTTATTACAAAAAGAAATACATTTTTTGACAATTGACCAACGTATTCAACAACCCGCAATACCAAAGAAAATTTACACTATTCTTCATGAATTCCAATCTGAAACTTGTAGTGATATCCCTAATACCTTTTGGGATAGAAAGAAACACATTATATCCTTGCCTTCCAGCCAGACTTCAATGAGAAGAATATTCTTACCAAATCAAGACCCAGCCAAATGAAAAAGGTATATTTAGAACTTTATAAAACTGACATTGAATCTCTGTTAGCCAAGAAATTAATTAGACCAAGTAAATCTCCTTGGAGTTGTACTGGTTTCTATGTAAATAAAAATGTTGAAATAGAAAGAGGATCACCTAGATTAGTGATCAATTATAAACAATTAAATGATGCATTACAATGTATTAGATATCCAATCCCAAATAAAAAAGATTTACTTGATAGACTTTATTATTCTGTAATCTTTTCAAAATTTGATCTGAAATCTGGATTTTGACAAATCCAAATAGCTAAAACAGACAGGTATCCAGTTCATACACCTACCATCTCTAAAGGTGCATTGAATGTTGGTGTTCTGTCCTAGCAGAGTTAAAAGTTTTAATGCAATTTGCACTAAGCCTACATGCACATATTTATATTTTTGCATGAATGGATATAAATCATGCAAATGCAACAGATATAAAACATCATCATTATGCTGTAATGGGATGGCATATTCAAATGTTTTAATGATTTTACGGCTAGTGAAATCAAAGGTTCTAATTTTATATATTGTTTCAAGTTTTACCTTAGGTATAGTCCATTTATCTAAGGCTTCTTTTACATCTTGATATGCAATTAATTCGGTTATCTCGGATGTGGAGGTTACTATATGAGCTACGGATTATATAGATGCAGAGCTAAGGTCAGACATGTGTGTGTGCGACCATGTATGCCTAATCTAAAGAGGATATAAACAATACTATAACCAAGACTAATCATGGCTCTGATACCAACTTGGGGCTAAACAACACGCACCCATCATGTGAGGAGGTGAAACACTGTAGGTCCAGTCAGTTCAGATAGCAAAATAACTTACACTGAGCACGTCTGTCAACGTTTTACAGGGTTCAGTGGTCTTAACGCAATCTCTGCTCAACAGACCTTACCCAGACGCGACTTGGGTGACGTCCCACTCAGTGTTCATTGATTGTTTCCTGAACTTACTGTAGTACAGCGAGTACTTCCTCAACCATAACAGTTACACATTGAGTGCCTTTGAGTTAGCAACAGGATCATGACTAGTAGAGCTTATAGTCATGGTTATATACGATTTACATTAGTACATACATGGTCTCATGAACATAGAATATGGGGAGTTAAAGAAACTTACGGTTAGGGAGCACTGGAGCATCTGAGCACAACAGCGTTATGTATGTGCAGGTGTGAGTAGGACAGTATTGGAGATAAGAAATGAGAGAGAATTTAGAGAGAGAATGTTAGGGTAAACATAAGGGTTCAACACATGAGCATTCTATTCAACACGAAAGGAAAGCTTCTGCTTCTCAACAAGGGTGAGAGGCCCTTTTATAGAACAGAAAAGTAACTTAACTCAAAATAAAAAGTAACTATAGTAAACTAAAGTAACTACACATAATTATTACATGATCACAAAAGTGCATGATTACAAAAGTTTTGATAAGGTAGGATAGCGTGGAGTGACGAGCATCATCCACTTGTGCGGTTTGGCGAAGCTACAGTGGAAAACTTTGGTTACTTTTGTTTAGTGCTTGATAGCTGGTCGAGTCATATTAACTTAGTTTTCCTTTTCCCTTATTGTCTGTTTTTCTCAAGCTGGTCTGAGATAATGGACGCTAATGAGTCCCAAAAGTCAGCAATGGTTGGCTCTGGTGGGTCCACTTCTGGTGTCAGATCTGGTAAGTCATCATTGGGATCTTGACTCTCGCCAGCAAGGATGCTAAATGCATTGTGCTAAATGATGTCAAGGCTGAGATCAGTGGTAGGCTCAGTAGGAGGAGATACTGATAATGGCCGTTGTGGACTCGGATTGGTGCTTGATGTGGCCATGGAGGTTGTGTCAGATCCAAACACATGTAGGAACTGGTTTTTTACAAAAGCCATGGTTCTTACAGCTAACTCTTTTTCACTGATTTGGGGAAACTGTTGTTTAATCATATTTTGGGCATTTAAGAATGGATTGCCTCTTGGTACGGGTACAGGCTTTGGGACTGATTCATAGCAGGCTTGTCCATGGGTCTTGATTAGTTTAATTAATTCAGTTAAGTGGGGGTTCATGCCTTTGTCCCACCATTTGGTAAAGAATATACGTTTTAATATGGGTATTCCATTCTGATAATCACATTTAAGATCTCATTTCCAAATCCGTGAGATATTAAATCGGATGGTAAAGTGTACCAATGCTTTGGATACGGTACTATTTTTATTGATGAGGGCATATTGTGAATGCCATTCTTTAAACTCAGTTTATAGTATTTCCGGTAAAGTATCAAACGTAAGACCAAATTTATCCCACCAAAGGAGGAACCAATTTGGTAAGCCTGCGTCTAATACCTCAGGGCATATACGAATAAACCATGTATGGTTTCGTATCGGATTTTGATAGTAGAAAGTATTGGTAAAGGATTCTATGTAATCCCAATAACTGTATTTTATAGTTTTCTGATGTATCTTCATAGTTCTGGTAGTTGAGGATGTAGACCCCATTGATTGAATGGAATGTTTTATCATTTGGTGTCAAAAATGCTCTATCTGAATTCCAGCATATCATGAATGATATTTTTAATGCTTACACTGCATTTATTATCTGTTACATTGATGATGTCTTAATCTTCTCATCATCCATAGACCATCATTTTAAACATCTTAATATTTTTAAGAATGTGATTATCTGAAATGGTTTAGTATTATCTGCTACTAAAATGAAATTATTCCAAACAACAGTTAGATTCTTAGGCCATAACATTTCTAATGGCACGATTATTCCTATTAACCGTAGTATAGATTTTGCATCTAAATTTTCAGATGAAATAAAAAATAAAACACAATTACAAAGATTCTTAGGAAGCTTGAACTATATCCGTGACTTTTATCCCTAACTAGCTCAAGATACTGCTCTGTTGAATAAGAGACTTCAAAAGAAACATATACCTTGGACATCAGACCTTACATTAACAGTTAAGAATATTAAAGCTAAAATTCAGCAATTACACTGTTTAGCTTTACCACACCCGACATGGCATAAAATTGTAGAAACTGATGTCTCTAACCTAGGTTATGGAGGTATTCTGAAACAGCTAAATCCTCAAACTCATAAAGAAGAATTATTAAGATTCGCCTCTTGTACCTGGAAAGGACCAGCAAAAAATTATCCAACAATTAAACAAGAATATTTAGCAATTGTGAAATGTGTATTAAAAATTTTCAAGATGATCTGTTAAATCAACATTTTCTTATCCGTGTTGACTGCTCTGCTACGAAACAGATTTTCAAAAAAGATGTACAAAACCTTGCATCAAAACAAATATTTGCATCATGGCAGAGTATTTTATTTGTGTTTGATTTTGATATTGAATATATTAAAGGTGAACAGAATTCTCTTCCTGATTTTCTAACCCGTGAGTATTTACAGGGAACAAAATCCAATGATGAATAACCGACGAAGAGGCCGCAGCTCTCGTGGGCGCGGACGTGGCAGAACCAATCTGCAATATCTGAATGATGGGATTTTCTGGCAGTCAGAATTCCCCAGTGTACAAGAGGCTACTTGCAAGAGTACAAAAGAAGTCCTCTTGACACCAGAACAGTACATTATTAACTGAATATCTGAGGAAATAATCCTCACCATTGAACCGAATGATGAAAAATGGATGGAAGATCCATGGGAGATAAAAACCCGTTATCTCTCCACACAACAGTATCCAACCAGATTTGAACACTACAGATACATTTATGAAGCTATAGTAGTTCAATCTGGGAGCATGAAAATCAGACATACATTCCATGACTCAACCGTAATACCAGCCCGATTACTTTTAGTAAGGCTGTAATCTAAAATTTCATCTTCATCAATCAATGGGGTCTACATCCTCATACCACCAGAACTATGGAGATACATCAGAAACCTATAAAATATAATTATTGGGATTACATAGAATCCTTTACCAATATTTTCTACTATCAAAATCCGATACGAAACCACACATGGTTTATTCGTATATGCCCTGAGGTATTAGACGCAGATTTGGTCTTACGTTTGATACTTACCGAAAATACTACAAACTGAGTTTAAAGAATAGCATTCACAATATTCCCTCATCAATAAAAATAGTACCGTATCCTAAACATTGGTACAATTTACCATCCGATTTAATATCACATGGATTTGGAAATGGGTTCTTAAATGTGATTATCAGAATGGAATACCCATATTAAAACGTATATTCTTTACCAAATGGTGGGACAAAGGGATGAACCCCCACTTAACTGAATTAATTAAACTGATCAAGACCCATGGACAAGCCTGCTATGAATCAGTCCCAAAATATGATTAAACAGTAGTTTCCCCAAATCAGTGAAAAAGAGTTAGCTGTAAGAACCATGGCTTTTGTAAAAAATCAGTTCCTACATGTGTTTGGATCTGACACAACCTCCATGGCCACATCAAGCACCAATCCGAGTCCACAACGGCCATTATCAGTATATCCTCCTACTGAGCCTACCACTGATCTCAGTCTTGACATCATTCAGCCTAATGCCTTTAGCATCCTTGCTGGCGAGAGTCAAGGTCTCAATGATGACTTACCAGATCTGACACCAGAAGTGGACCCATCAGAGCCAACCATTGTTGACTTTTGGGACTCATTAGCATCCATTATCTCAGACCAGCTCGAGAAAGACAAAGACAATAAAGGAAAAGGAAAACTAAGTTAATATGACCCGACCAGCTATCAAGCACTAAACAGAAGCAACCAAAGTTTTCCACTGTAGCTTCGCCAAACCGCACAAGTGGACGATACTCGTCACTCCATGCTATCCTTATCAAAACTTTTGTAATCATGCACTTTTGTAATCATGTAATAATTATGTGTAGTTACTTTAGTTTACTATAGTTACTTTTTATTTTGAGTTAAGTTATTTTTCTGTTTTATAAAAGGGCCTCTCACCCTTGTTGAGAAGTAGAAGCTTTCCTTTCATGTTTAATAGAATGCTCATGTGTTGAGCCCTTATGTTTACCCTAACATTCTCTCTCTAAATTCTCTCTCATTTCTTATTTCCATTACTGTCCTGCTCACACCTGCACATACATAACGATGTTGTGCTCAGGAGCTCCAGTGCTCCCTAACCGTAAGTTTCTTTAACTCCCCATATTCTCTGTTCATGAGACCATGTATGTACTAATGTAAATCGTATATAACCATGACTATAAGCTCTACTAGTCATGATCCTGTTGCTAACTCAAAGGCACTCAATGTGTAACTGTTATGGTTGAGGAAGTACTCACTGTACTACAGTAAGTTCAGGTAACAATCAATGAACACTGAGTGGGACGTCACCCAAGTCGCGTCTGGGTAAGGTCTATTGAGCAGAGATTGCGTTAAGACCGTTGACTCCTGTAAAATGTTGACAGTCGTGCTCAGTGTAAGTTATTTTATTATCTGAACTGACTTTATATATATATATATATATATATATATATATATTTGTGTGTAAGCATGGTTTGAGTTGCAAACTTTTGACAGTTTTGCTTTATACCCAAAATAAATGAAAGTAGATAAAATATGTTTCTTCTACAGTACATATATACAAATATAAGAAAGGAAAAATTATCAATTTGGCCATCGTAGTTTACACATGTTTTCAATTTGACCATCGTAGTTTAAAAAATTCCAATTTAGCCATCATAATTTACTTAATGTCTCAATATAGTTATTCTGTCACACTCCATTAACTAAATTTAATGGACAAGCTGATTGTTGGTCGTCGCGACGCGTGTGCGACGGAAGCATGGAGGCCCTTGGCTTTTTTAAAAAAAGTAAACTTTTAATAAAAATCGAATCTTTTAATAAAATAAAACTTGCGCAACGCCACGATAACCAAATAAAAAATTTTATTGAAAACTTTTTTTGAATTAGTCAGGATCCATTATATATTTATAAGTTAAATCTATAACATACAAGGTTATGAATCATATACCTCTTGTAGTCTATATCAAGTGTCCTTGCAAAAACTTATCGATCCTCCGTTTCTACGAAATCGTTTAAACGATCAGTAGATTCCGAGATCCACACCAAGATCTTCCAAGTTAATCCTCAACGCACTAGGACGTGTGTGGGCACATAGAATATTACAAGACAATTTTTCTATCTTTAGATGTTCTCAACATATGAGATCTTGAGATTTGCTGAGAATGACTTTAGTGAGACGATTCTCTAAAAGAACGTGATGATTATTGTTTTAGAGATTTGATTAACGTTTCATCACAGAAAAAAACTCTCTGACACCAATCATGTTCTCAATTCAACTTTTGATTGACGAACTGATGATCTGATCAATTGATTCTCTCCTCTTCTTTCAACAACCAAGGCCATTAGAATAATATTTGTATATATTCTAGATAATAGTGTGTCAGGTTTTGAAGGATAAATTGAAATAATATTTAATTATAAGATTATCAATTGTAGGGGGACTCACTGTAATTATAAACAACTACAGTGTCACATGGCACTGCAATGTACCGTGAGCCAGCACTGTGCCTCACGTTACTGCGAATCAAATATCTATTTTAATCAGATAATTATCTAGATATTAGTTAATTCAAAGTTAACATATCTGATTATCATTATCAACTAACTTATCTGTTATTTCACAAATAACAGATTTAGTTGATTTAAATTATTATTTGATAATAATTTAATTATCTAATTTCATAAATTTGATATTCTATCTTACTTACCGATAGTTAAAAAATTGATAATTATTTATATATATGTAATTTTTGAAAATTATATTTAAATATATAAATAATTCAATTAATTAATTAGTCACACATAATTACTCATAATTATGTACTTATCCCGGAATAAACATTTCTTTTACAAGCTCATGTCCTGAAATATTCACACTCTAGACAGCGTAGTATAGAGGTGACTTGAGGACCATGGACCTATAATCCTAAGCTTCAATAAATCACATTATTAGTTAAACTCTTTAATTAAATAATCTTATTTATTAATTTCATTATTACTCCACCATAAATATGAAATTGCAATCTTAGTGATTATAGAATGTATTTTTAGAGTATTATCATGTAGTCCATTGACATAATCATTTTATGTAGTTATGTCCTCCAATTATTGGTTCATAAATTAGAGCTGATCAAAATTATCATTTTATCCTTCTAATTATCTATTGATCCTTAAATACCATTAATCAACTAGTGAATAAGTAGTTTATAATCTTATTATAAATTTGAGCTCAATAACCATTCAATTTGAGAATTAACACTTAAGGGAACCAATATACGATCCATTAGAAAGGCTTAGATTTCAAATGTTGTAAGATCATGTCCCCAGCCATCCACATCACCGAATCTCCAAAATAAAAGTTATTATCTTGATTAACAAACAAATCTTAACTAGTGAATCAAAAGATCCAGTAGACATGGATAGGAGTTCATGACTACTTAGGATTCAAACTGATCTACATATGATCATCGAATTGATGTGTATTAAATTTTTATGATAAACGATATGTTAATAAAGATATTAATTCACATCGGTTCTGTCATATATAATCTTATTATATAAAGTATATTTATCCATATCAATGATTCGGATCTAGATCATACGCATTCATAATGCTTAGTGAACCGTACTACAATCATTTGATTAAATATTCTCTACTTTAATACGTTGTTGTAATTTTATTCATCATCTATGATCTTAATCCTCTCGTACTAATACAAGATCATAGTCTCATTAATGAATATATAATTTTTAGATATTTATATAAATTATTAAATAATAATTTAAAAGAACAATTATAAAAAAATGTAATCCTCTTTAAATTTCATTTCAAAATGTCAATATACATGTTTTGAGGGCATAACACACAACAATCTCCCACTTCTCCTAAAACAAATGTGGTATCTCTTGTAATCTCATTTTACGCACATGACCCTCAAATGACT
The DNA here is from genome assembly GCA_003255025.1 of Datisca glomerata. Classification (NCBI taxonomy): domain Eukaryota; kingdom Viridiplantae; phylum Streptophyta; class Magnoliopsida; order Cucurbitales; family Datiscaceae; genus Datisca; species Datisca glomerata. The sequence continues at coordinate 189,883 of QANY01008345.1, forward strand.
TTGTAGGAAGTATCTTTGTAAAAGGATCAGTCATGTTTTGTTCCAATGTTATCTTCATAACAGTCACATCTCATCGATTCACGATCTCTCTTACAAGATGATATTTCCTCTCTATGTGTTTACCCCTCTTGTGACTCCTCACTTCCTTGGAATTTTCTATCGCCCCACTATAATCACAGTACATGTTCAGTAGTTTGTCCATATCTGGAACTACTTTCAAATCAAAATAGAACTTTCTAAGCCATATTGCCTCTTTCGCAGCTTCATAAGCCGCTATATATTCGGCTTTCATAGTGGAATCTGCAATGATGGACTGTTTAATACTTCTCCAAGTTATAGCTCTTCCACCTAGGATGATATTGATCCAGATGTTGACTTCCGACTGTCTCTGTCTGATTAAAAATTACAATCAGTATATCCAGTGGGGTTCAGGTCTCTACTGAATAAACAAGCATATAGTTTCTCATTTTCCTAAGATACTTGAGAATGTGTTTTACTACAATCCAATGTTCCAAACTTGGATTCGATTGATAACAACTGACAATTCTCACTGCATAACAGATGTCTGGTCTCGTACACAACATGGCATCCATGAGACTTCCAACTGTTGAAGCATAGGGAACCTTTCTCATATCATCCTTCATCCTTAGATGTCTTAGGACATTGTTCTTTGGAGAGGACAATTCCATGTGTGGTCGGTTGTTGACCTTTCTTGGAATTCTCCATAGAGAATCTCTCCAGCACCTTATCAATATAAGATGCTTGAAAAAGTACCAAGAACTTGTTCTTTCTATCCCTTAGGATTTGGATGCCTAGAACATAGCTCGCTTCTCCGAAATTTTTAATTTAAAATTTCTCATCTAACCACTTATTTACCTTTGACAAAGTTTCTACATCATTCCCAATGAGTAGAATATAATCAACATAAAGAACTAAGAAAATCACTATCTTGTCTTTATGTATTTATAAACACAGGCTTCGTCAAAAAATTGCTCAAAGTCATAAGACTTTATAAACTCATCAAAGGTAAGATTCTAAGATCTAGATGTTTTCTTTAATCCATAAATGAATTTAAGCAACTTGCATACTTTCTGATCTTGCCCCTTTTGTAAGAACATTTATGGTTGCATCATATAGATGCTTTCTTCAAGAGAGTCATTCAGAAAAAATGTTTTGACGTCCATTTTGTCATATCTCATAGTCAAAACTAGCGGTTATGGACAAAAGGATACGAATGGATTTTAGCATGGCCACAGGGGAGAATGCCTCTTCATAGTCGACTCCCTCCCTTTATGTATAGCCTTTGGCTACTAGCCCTGCCTTGAAAGTCTCTACTTTCTCATCTGCACCTCTTTTCTTCTTGAAGATCTATGTACATCCAATGGGCCTAACATCTTCAGGTAGATCTACAAGTTCCCAGATAGAATTGGAATACATAAATTCCATTTCCTAGTTCATGGCATCTTGTCATTTCTCCTTTTGAGAATCATCCATTACTTCTTCATAAGATAATGGATCATCTTTATTAGTGTCTAACACGAGGACATGTGTCTCTAGTTCGTAGCAAACTGGTTGTTTCACAACCCTCCCCCTACGACGTTGCACTGGAGTTTCCTTTGTAGGAACTGTGGTTTCTTTGGTTTGTCGTTTATCAGTAGAAATTAAAGGTGATCTCATCTCATCAGTCGTTAATTTCTCGAGAACTATTTTGCTATGAGGTTTGTAGTTTTTCATATAATCATGCTCAAGAAAGGTTGCATTTGTCGACACAAACACCTTTTGATCATTGTGACATAAAAGTACCCACCTCTAGTCTCTAAAGAATAGCCAATGAATATGCATACCTCAGACCTTGAGTCCAATTTCTGGTCTTGGGTCTAAGAACATGAGCTGGACACCCCCATATATGGAAATGACGTAAACTAGGTTTGGTGCCATTGCATAACTCTAAAGGCGTCTTGCTTACAGACATAGAGGGCGCTACATTCTAAAAGTTGCCATCTGTAGTGCATATCCCCAAAATTTAAGTGACAATGATGAGTAGTTTAACATTGACCTAACCATATCCAATAAGGTTCGATTTCTCCTCTCTGCAACATCATTTTGCTATGGTGTTCTATGTCCCAACCTAAGATGCCATAAATATGTGTTATCATCTTGTTCTTAACTATATTGAAGAAGGCTTTTGCTTGACAACATTTGCCTCGCCCTCTTTGATCATTCTAAGGTTGAGTGACTCAAAAGTCTGCAATTATTCAACAATTAGGTCATATTGAATTGTAATTTGTTCATAACATAGTTAATCGTGAACGCAGAAAAAACTGGTGTGAGCGACTCTAGTATGATGCTAACTTGAGTTTGTTCATCAATGGTCGTCATTTGTACTACTTCCTCGTGCATTATGTTGATCATATTCAAAACATATTCTAGAGAATAGCCAATGAATATGCATACCTCAGACCTTGAGTCGAACTTTCTGGTCTTGGGTCTAAGAACGTGAGCTAGACACCCCTATATACGGAAATGACGTAAACTATGTTTGGAGCCATTACATAACTCTAAAGGCGTCTTGCTTATAGACTTAGAGGGAACTACATGCAAAATGTAAGATAACCTGTGTAGTGCATATCCCCAAAATGTGTGATAATGATGAGTAGCTTAACATCGACCTAATTATATCCAATAAGATTCGGTTTCTCCTCTCTACAACACCATTTTGTCGTGGTGTTCTAGGTGCTGTAAATTGGGATATGATTCCATACTCCATAAAATAATCATTAACTTCTAAATCCAAGTATTCACCGCATCGATCGGATCGATAGATTTTCAATGATTTACCTAATTGCTTTTCAGCTTCACCCTTGAAGTCTTTAAACTTTTCAAAACTTTCAAACTTTTGATGTATTAAGTAACTATAACCATATCTTAAGTAGTTATCAATGAAAGTAACAAAATACTTATACTCACCTCTAGCTTGTACATTTATAGGTCCACATACATCACTATGTACTAACTCAAGTGGTTCATTGACTCTTTGGCCCTTTCCTGTAAAAGGTTTCTTAGTCATTTTATCTTCTGGACAGGATTCACAAACAGGAAGAGTTTCACTTTTTCACTCTCTCAAAGCACCATGCTTTGTTAACCTGTTTAACCTATCTAGATTAATATGTTACAACCTAAGATGCCATAAATATGTGTTATCATCATGAGAAACTCTTTGTCGTTTATTATTTTTAGATTTTACAACTTTAAATAATTCAGAATTATTTAACGCGCGTTCAGTCAATTTAAGCATATACAGTCCGTTTATAATTTTAGCATGACAGATATCGAATCCATTCTTAGAAATAATAAACTCTTTATTAATGAAAGAAACTTTGAATAACTTTTCTTACAAAAATGAAAGAAAAATCAAATTTCTCAAAAAAAATAGGAATATAAACATCATTCACAACTAAGTAATTATATCTAAAAAGTAAACAGACTGTCCCTAATGCTTTAGCTGACACAAGCGCACTACTGCCAACTCTCAAAATGACATCTTCATCAGCCAGCTCCTTAGACGAATTAAGCATATGCAAAGAAGAACATACATGGTTAGTGACTACTGAATCAAGTATTCAGGATGACAAATCATATTTCACTAAACAAGCTTCAAGTACAAGTAAATCATATTTACCATCTTTTTCAGCTTAGAGAGATACTTATTACAGTTTCTCTTCCAATGACCTTCAACCCCACAGTAGAAACAATTTCCTTTGGGCTTGTTGTTTTCTCATTTTTCTTGGCTTTCAGCGATGTCTTAGCTTTCTTTACTATTTTGTTCTTACTCTTGTCCTTACTATTCTTCTTCTTCCTTTTATTGTTCTTAACAATATTAGAAGAAGGCTTTTGCTCGATAACATTTACATCGCCCTCTTTGATCATTCTAAGGTTGAGTGACTCAAAAGTCTGCAGTTCATTCAAAAATCGGATCATGTTGAATTGCAACTTGTTCGTAACATAGTTGATCGTGAACACAGAAAAAGCTGGTGTGAGCGACTCTAGTATGATGCTAACTTGAGTCCGTTCATCAATGATCGCCCAATGTACTTCTGCCTCGTGCATTATGTTGATCATGTTCAAAACATGTTCTCGAACAAAAGTACCATTTCTCATCTTAGTTGTCATATAGATCCTAGTGGCCTCATGATGACTTTGATCGGACTGCTACCCAAAGACTGCCTGTAAAGACTCCATAATCTCATAGGCATTCTCCATACTTTCATGCTTAGTTCTCAGAATATCAGTCATGCTCACACGCATGTGGCACTTCTTCTTATTGTTTGATATGATCCAAGCATCATATTTGTCCCTAACATTCTTAGGGGCGTTAGCAGCGTGCTCCTCAGGACATTTCTCAATAAGAAAAAACTTATGGTTCTCACAAATCAGCATTAAGTTCATATTTGATTTCTAATGTACGAAATTATCACCATTTAATTTTTCAAGAGTGAGTAAACCAGTAACAGTGTTGCCCATGGTAGACATAATATGGATAACTAAAATTTAAAACATACATGATTCAATATAATTGATAAATATCTAGAATTCGAAAAGTAAACGTGATGCATGAATGCAATCATAATAAACACATTAATTTAACATTTACTAATCACGATAAAATAACCCAACAATCAATGTGTCACCTTAGGGCCGGTCAGATTAACCTTAGACTGTCTATGAGATATTCTCATCCTTATTAATTAAAACTTTAAATAGCTCATATTATCTTTTTTAACAATAAGATATCGCTTGTTCGGTCAGGTCACAACTATCCACATGAAAGCTTAATTGTGACTTTATGAGTGTAACCCATCATTTAAGATTTTATTACTTCATTTAGGATAAAAATAAAGCCAATCTTGGTAGTGGTACAGCTTGAAACCTTCCTTAGGGGGATGAAAATAAAGCCATCTCGAGACCCTAACTGCACCTCACGGTGTTGTACTAATGATGAAAACCATAGGTTACATTGACATGTCAACCTTCTCTCACTCACTATTTTAGGATAATGTGTTTCTAGTTTAACTAATCAATTAATTACAAAATTAATTACTAATTAAAATAATAACCTTATGAATATTTAATTATTAGTTAATCCAATCTCATTGGTCTAAGTTCATTTAACTTTCTGGAGCGTCTAAGTCATAATTAGGTGAACTTAGATTAACTAATTAATTATATTCATCAAACTTTAATAAAAATCTTTTACTAAAGTCGATTAACCTAAAAGTTACTATAGCCTTTAGTAACTTTTAGGTTATTGTAAGAGTACTGATGTGGGACTATTTCTCATTTTATTAACCTAAACGTTATTGTAAGAGTATAGCCTTTAGTAACTTTTAGGTTATTGTAAGAGCATTGATGTCAAATCTCCTCCTCCTCCTCCTCATTCCCCTCTCCCCTAATCCAAAAATGTTTTTAATTTTTGTCTTCTAGGGTTAGGATTATTTCTCATTTTATTAATGTATTTGTCAATTGTAAATTACGTTTTTCATAGGAAAAAGCCACACAAGCTTTTACCTTTCCAATAACTAGAAAACCTATTTCTTATTCATTTATTGGTTTTTTCCATCAAACATGTGAAAAGTAATTAAATTTTAATTTTTTTTCAAAGTCTTTGTCAAAATTGACTATCATTAGTAGCACAATTATTCGTAATGAATTTTTACATTCATGTGACCTGAACTTTGGTATTTACTGATCTAAGGTCATTTTATTATTTGTAATAGTGTGATTGAATTATACTCGTTCGTGAATGTCTCCCTCTCTGGATAGAGGGGATTGCCCTAATCATTGGTTTAGTTCACTGCTAAGGGTAACAAAACCTAAGTTCCTAGGCTGGTTGGTAGTAGGTATAGAGCTCCTCCTGAAGAATGAGCTCGAGCCATTGTTAGTCATAAAGTGAGCTAATTTGAGAGAGCGCACATAATTTAGGTCAATATGTTTAGGCATACAGTCAACCCATTACAAGGAAGAAAAAAGCCAGGGCTAAAACTCGTTAGATATTTAAGAGATTGTCTCAATTTAAACGAAGTGTAAAAAACATGTGCTATCTTTTCCTTTGGCATTTTCGTTCTCAAAAATGGATCTGCTTAATAAATGATATGAAGCCAACTCTATAGACTTCATAGTATTTGAGGTATTTAGGCATTTTAGAGAAGTGAAATTGTTTTATAATTAATCATTTATAATAATTAGCAAAATAAACAACTTTATTAATGTAGTTTTATAATAAATCAATATTTTTAGATTTAATTTAGGCTAATAACTCTAATTCCATATTTAGTTTTCTCTTATAATTAGTATTAATATTAAATTGAATATTCCACCATATTCAGATAATTTATGTTTACTTTTTATAGGGTTTATTTTGGGCAATCCATTGTTTTGGAAATTAAGATGGATTGATGTTTTTAGATCCCATATGAAGTTTTATTCTATAATTACTATGAATCTCAAATTAAAAGTGATATAAAATGTAATATGCATTTGATATTATTTGGAAATGGTGTACATTCCATTTAATTTTTGTTTATAGTTAGCGTGAGATTTAAAATGAAATTGATTTGAATCTTTTACTAAATTTATTGTTTTTAAAAATTTTCCAAATCTTGACAAAAAGACCATGCATTATGACTTGGTAGGAGGGTTTATGAGTGTTTAAGAGAATATAAAAGTTGTAGTATTTAACCAAAAATATAAAAGTTGTGATAGTAATTGTATAATCATTTAATACAGGGATGTGAGGTTTACCCGTCGTAGTTCAGTTTCGGGTCTAAAAATATTATTTTAAGTACTTTCGGAGGCTCAGAAGTTGTCTCGGTCTTAATTTTAGGTTTTTTCGTAATTCTCATGTCTTTTAATTTTTAGGGGTTTTTATATGCTTATAAATTAAAACATAAATAGGTTATTTTTCAAATTTTATGGGATTATAATTTATAAAATAAAAGGTTAAAATTTTAAATTTCAATATTCAATTTCAAACTTTTAGCGGATGTGTTCGATTTATAAATAGAATCCGACTTTAAGGGTTATACGTGTTTGCCAAATCGAAAAATATGATTTACCGACCATCATAACATCACGCATATATATATGGTGAAATCCCGTTTCGTTTGATATGTATCACGAAAGTACAACAACATTATCAACGACAATTTTTAACGAATTTATGAATAAGTGTTCAATTATATCAAGGATCTTTAGTTAATCCAATCTAATTTCACATAATAAGTGAGTATCATGAATGGTTTGCATTGAAATAACGAGTTTTTTCTATTTTTATCGATGATTTTCCCGATGTACGGTAAATAATTATAAAAATATCATTTTTTTATGGTTGATTGTAATGAATGACGGTTAGAGCCATATAAATGACGATAAGCCCAAAAAATGGTGATTGGGAGGGAGACTGGTGATCGCCTATTTATACATGGAGATTGGGAAATGAAATAAGCGATTGGAGGCATAAAATTAGTGCTTGGCTTTGACGATGCGATTAGCATCATCAGGATGACATTTTGGGGTTAAAAATAGGCGATTCACCTATTAGGTATGGCGATTAGGTAGTACATAATTGGTGAACCCCACTACGTATTTGGTGAACTCCTCTAAGAATTATTATTTTGTACTTATATGGTGAACCCCTCTATGTAATTGATGAACTTCGATACGTAATTTGTGAACCTTTTTAATAATTATTAATTTGTACATAATTGGTGAACCCAATACGTAGTAGAGTACAAAGGGAATCTTGAAGGGTTCACAAAAATATTTTACGTACAACCAATGCTCCAAAATATTTTATGTACAAAATTAATAATTCTTGGAGGGTTCACCAAAATATTTCACGTAAAAAATTAATAATTCTTAGAGGGGTTCACCAAAATATTTTACGTACAAAATTAATATTTTACATACAACCAATGCTCCAAAATATTTTATGTATAAAATTAATAATTCTTGGAGGGTTCACCAAAATATTTCACGTACAAAATTAATTATTCTTAGAGGGGTTCACCAAAATATTTCACGTACAAAATTAATAATTTTTGAAGGTGTTCACCAAAATATTTTACATACAACCAATGCTCCAAAATATTTTATGTACAAAATTAATAATTCTTGGAGGGTTCACCAAAATATTTCACGTACAAAATTAATAATTCTTAGAGGGGTTCACCAAAATATTTCACGTACAAAATTAATAATTCTTGGAAGTGTTCACCAAAATTTAAAAATTAATTTTTTTCGAGGTGTTCTTCTAAAATGTAGTAGGGTTCACCATAAATCTAAAAGTGTTCACCTCCAACATCAGGGGATTAAATAGTGAAAATTATAAATCGATAAATGTAAGACATAATAGTGTGTAAAATGATAAATTATATTGATACAAAACCGCCAATAAAAGGTCTTAAAAACTCTTGTATTAATGCAAAACCGCAAAAAAAAACAGAACATCCAAAAAATGAAAAAATAGCCAGAAACCGCCGTTATTGTGCCCAAAACTGTCGTAATGGGGTGAAAATCGCCGAAATTGGATTAAAAACCGTCGGTATTTGGATGAAAACCCGCTAGTATTGGTTAGAGAAACCGCCAGGATAGATTGGTGAACCTCAGTACGTAATTGGTGAACCCCAGTACGTTTCTTTTGTGAACCTTCCAAGAATTATTATTTTGTACATATTTGGTGAACCCCATTAAGTAATTGGTGAACCCCACTATGTAATTGGTGAACCCCACTAAGTATTTGGTGAACCCCTCCAAGAATTATTAATTTGTACGTATTTGGTGAACACCACTATGTAATTGGTGAACCCCAGTACGTAATTGGTGAATCCTAGTACGTATTTGGTGAACTCCTCTAAGAATTATTAATTTGTACGTATTTGGTAAACTCCACTACGTAATTGGTAAACTCCACTACGTAATTGATAAACCCAAATACGTATTTGGTGAACCCTTCTAAGAATTATTAATTTGTACGTATTTGGTGAACCCCAATATGTATTTGGTGAACCCCTCTAAGAATTATTAATTTGTACATATTTGGTGAACCTCACTACGTAATTGGTGAACCCCAATACGTATTTGGTGAACCCCTATAAGAATTATTAATTTGTACATATTTAGTGAACTCTAGTACGTAATTGGTGAATCACAGTACATAATTCGTGAACCCCAGTACGTATTTGATGAACCCCTCCAAAAATTATTAATTTGTACGTATTTGGTGAACCTCACTACGTAATTGGTTAACCCCAATACGTATTTGGCTAACCCTTCCAAGAATTATTAATTTATACGTAATTGGTGAACCCCTCCAAGAATTATTAATTTGTACGTATTTGGTGAACCTCATTAAATAATTGGTGAACCCCACAACGTAATTGGTGAATCCCAATACGTATTTAATGAACCCCTCAAAGAAAAAAAAAAACTTATTACATGTTGGGCTTTGTGTGACAGAGATTACATAAAAAATCATCTAAGGCCACAATGGCCCAGTATCAATGCCATGAAATTATTTTCGACGTTGTAAGTTATCCTAGGAATAATAATCAAATTTGAAAATCAAATGAAAATTCTAAGAAAAAATCCAGAAAGATCCATACCAAAAAAAGGTAATGTCTCCTATGTATATAAATTCTCATTGTTGAGCTTCTTCTCCAAGTAGCAATGGATAAGCTCTCCTTGAGATAGAGAACTTGTGAATTATTTTTTTTTCTTCCACTTCAAAATAATAATAATAATAATAATAATAATAATAATAATAATAATAATAATAATAATAATAATAATAATAATAATAATAATAATAATGGACAAGCTCTCTTCCACTTCTACTCTCAAGTTGTCCTCTACTTCCTCATATGGAAGAGGAAAGCTTGAGAAATGCCGGAGATTGTAGGAAGCGTACGGGATAGAGCTGAAGAGGAGGAAATCCGTTCAAAAGGCAAGAGAGTAATTGAAGCTGAAGTTATGGAGGAAGGTGGCAATATGGAAGTCATTGCCACGGCTGGACTGGAGGAGCAAAATAATGTCTTCAACAGCAAAGAGTTTAGGCATTGAATTCATTCCTCTTGAGGAAAAGTCTCAAGAAACTGTTGAACGCTTGAAGGAAAACAAGTTTATTTCTTTTGAAAAGTGCATTTTTTGTCTCTCAAATTGCTTTTAAATAAGCTCTATGCTAGAAAGGTCTTTTTTGCATTTTTATTGTTTTTTTTTTCTGTAAAGGCATCTAATGTTATATTTCAAATTATTATTAGAAACACTCCATGATTAAAAAAACCAAATATTTGGCAATCATTTACAAAAAAAGAACTTAGGTTTTTTTTTGTCTTGTTTTCACTTTCAGTATAATCATGTTTAAATAACAAACTAGAAATTATTTGGTGTGAATTGAATCCTTAACTATATTGAAAATATGTGACATTTATGTAAATAAAACGAATAAATAAATTAATAGTGGCTTATAAGAAACGATTCTTAAAATAGGGGATTAATTTTTGTTCATTTTAAAAATAATTAGTTTCAATAATGCGAGTTACACGTGATAATATTTAATTAAAAGTAAAACAAAATCAATTATCAAATGTCATATCTCTGCTCTAAAACTATAGATAATTGGAAAACCTTTTATGGATAATTATATCTAATGATTTTAGTATAGTGCCCGAAACCATTTCAGATCCTTTAATTCAATGTTTTAAACTATGAGTTGAAAAACATTTAAAAGAAAACACATTCATATCCTTTAATTCAATGTTTTAAAAGATGAGTTAAAAAAACTAAAAAATATTTAAAATATAAATGATGAGGAAAGTACAAATCATAATCAAGATCAACAATATTAATTTTAAATATGATTTTTTTGAATTGATAATTATAAATCTAGAATTTATCCATTACAGGCTTGGATGGATTCTTCTTGAATTCTAGATTTCGAGCTTGTTTAGAGATCAATCGAACTCGTTGTGTAGTTTGAATATTTTGAACTTGAGATGAAACTTTATAGAATTCTTAAAATTCTTCTTTTTGTACTCTGGAGTTTTTTCAGATCTTCTAAGAGCTTTTTGTGTCTCTAGGAAAACTTCTTCCATTGTGAAATGTGACTCCCACCTATTTATAGAGATTTTGAGGCAGATCTAGTCACACATGGCTGAATTTTACTAGTTATTTAAGATGACACATGTCATTATTTTATTTGATACGTTGCATCGTTAAGACACCCGACATCTTCTCATTTGCTATAAAATAAAACTTTGTCAATCATTTCTTGACAGTTGACGTAATTGACAGATCCTTAAAGATGACACGTGACAACTTTTAATTGATCAATCATGAGCCCACCATCTTAAGACGTGGTGAGGTTTGATTGATCCAAAATTTCATATCCAACAAATACCCCTTCGAGGCTTGATCACGATATGGTTAGAGCGTGATGAGTGAAGGAGCCTCAAATTTTGAGATAGAATTTGCCTCCTTTTTTTATTGATTTCATCACCAGAGAGATCAATTCTAAATATATAATTTGAACAATTTGGAAAAGTGATAAGCATATGAGTTTTCTTAGCAATTTGAACAATTCGATAAGAGAAAAATGTCATCGTCTTTAAAAATAAATGTTTGATGAGAGGAACAGAGAGAATAACTTAAAATATGTGTGAACAACAACTGAGACAAAAATTCTATGATGCTAAACTTTAAGAAACAAGGACCTCAAAGTCCATTGAAATTCAAAAACATTTAATAAAAGCTCCATCATTAGTACTCCATGACCAAGCGCGGTACGTCTTATTCTGGTTTTTATTTGGGTTTTTAATCAATAATTTTATTGACGAAAGACGGCAAATAGAAAGGTTGCTGAATGAATCTCGGAGTTGTAAAATTTCAAAAGGGTCCTTTTGAGTTACTGTAATTATCTTCTTCTATTGCGTGCATTGATTGGGAAAGCAATTCAATAGAATAGACTTCACTAAAATCTTGGAGATGGGTGATTTTGAATAGGGTATCTATCTAGTGTGTGTGTGTGTGAGAGAGAGAGAATTTGTTAAACATCTATGAGCTATTTAATTTTTATTAAAGAACAAGGTACGTATGAATGATTTTGAATTGGAGAAGTTGATACTTGATAAACATCCATCCATTTGATAAGGTAAATCTAATCTTTAATTTTTAAACGAGTCTCTCTCATATTGTTCATCAGCCACGTATTGAAGCCTATAAATAGGCTTCGGTATAGAAGAAATTGAATAAGGCATTAGCATCCAAAATTCATGTTTAATTCTTCTTGCCAAATTGTTTATCTGGGAGGTATTGGTTTCCAGCTCTTAACAAATATATATGTCAATTTAATTGAAGTTCATACATGCCAACTATTATTATATATGACACTAGGCAGCAACTGCCATATGTTCCTTCAATGGGTGCTATTGTTTCTTGGGTCCTTTATATCCTTTCGTAGCCATGTTCTTGTGCCCTTTACTCTTTTGATTGCTTGATAATATTGTTTCATAACGCAAACTCATTCTGTTTTCTGAGGTTGACAATCATACGTCAAAAGTTGCCTCTTTAAATGTTTCCATGCCTAAGATTTTTGTTTTGTTTTGTGTCTTGACAGCAACTATATATATCAAAGCATTGAGGTTGACTTTCATCTTCACATTCCAGGTGATTCCTTCTTCCTTCAAATCTTCTCATTTTAATTCCACAAATTAACTAGTTTATCTCGAAGTTCATAATTTTTGAGATATATATAAATATTATTTATGATCTATGGATGGATTTTTAAAAGAATGATGTAAGGTAAGGCTCACCAAAACATCATTCAAGGCAAACACTTCATCAAAATTAGAACTATTACCTATTCACAACAAATTTGGACATTTAATTACGTCAAAATAGTTGCACATTGCATAGTTTCTCATAAAAAATATAACTCTTTGATACATATTAAATGAATGTATTAGTGATAATCTCAAAACATATTATTCAAATTATCCCCTATACGTATCTTGTATATAAGAATGAATTGTCTGACAGTATATTAAAATTATCCTTAAATATACATGGTATAAAATTAGATTTATAATTAGATATGAAACAACAAAAACAAGACTCTTTATGATAATCAATCACACATGTTAAGATAATTCCCCCTATCAACACTTGATAACAACACGTGGAAAAACATACCAACTTCTTCAGTTCAATTCTTTTTTAACATTACTATTTATAGAGAGAGAATCAGTATCTTTCTCATATGAAAATTGAACTTTGGAATCAGATACAATTACTCATCAATTTGATCTAAAACGATAAAAGAACAAATATCAATAACAAAAAAAGGATGGCATTTGTTTAGGGAATTAGATAGACCTATTTGAAAATCATATGCAAATTCTAAAAAAAATCCAGAAAGATCCATAACAAAAAAAAAAGATATTGTCTCCTATGTATATAAATTCCAAATCATATGAGAGTTTTAGTTTACCATTTATTCAAGAACTTCATTGATCTTCAGCCAATCTTAAAGTTTCTGAATCTTTTCATAGACCATTTATTTGTTCGGAAGAGTATGAGATGATGGAAAATAAGAGAAGAATGGTCAATTCCAATATCCCACCACAAATAGAACAAGAAGATACTACTGCAGAGGAATTTTCATATGATGAATCTGAAGAAGAACAACAAGTGTTTAACATTGAGAATACTGACATAGACTATCTTAGCCTATGTCCACCTGGCTTTAAATTTACACCTAGTGATGGAGAGCTTGTCCATTATTACTTGGAAAAGAAGGTCAAGAAGGAAAAAGTTCCTTACAATAGATTCAATGTGGTCAACCTATATGACTCTGACCCACAAACGCTTACTGGTAATATTTATTTCTTGATCTTCTCTCTCTGAAAGAATATCTTTAGAAAGAAAATCTCAATTAATATTTGTTTGATGTGTAGGAAAATTTAGGAAATACGGAGGCTATTGGTATTTTTTCACTCCTAGGAATCGGAAGTACAAAAACGGACAGCGACCAAACCGAGCTGCCGGCTACGACTACTGGAAGCCCACTGGAGCTAACAAACCAGTCAAGTTCAACAAGGTGGTTGTAGGATCCAGAAAGTCTTTAGTATATTATGAAGGAAAATCAACCAAGGGTGCTAAGACCGATTGGCTTATGCATGAGTTCTGTGTCAGTAGTCCTCCTAATCGGATTAGAAAGGATGCAAACGATATGAAGGTACAGATATACAAATTCATTTTCCCCCACATTTATCTCTTTAGATACTTTTTTTATTTGCATGACAATCCTCGTGTTATTTATTAAGTGTTCAGTGTTAAATGAATGTTTCTTGTACCAAGACATAAGTAACAATATTTTGTTTTTTATTTTGAAGCTCGATGATTGGGTGTTATGTCGAATCTATAAAAAAACCTAAAAAGTCATCAAAGAAGCGAAAGCCAGGTCAAGACGATACACCATCACCGAACTCAGTTCTTATTAGTTCACCACATGTAACACGTTTAGCGGAGAATCCGAATGGCTCAGGTGATATTATAGCAAACGATTGGGATGAGGACTTGATGGTCGATTCGGACTGGGACATCCTTGCACAAATTCTCAACTCTGACTAAAGGCGTGATCCATGTTTATTTTAAGTGTTAATGCGTCGAATTGATGTTGGAGCCCGCGTGCCACTTTCCTTTCTTTCTTTCTTGTGACTTTTACCTCATTTTTTCTTTTTATTAATTTGATTAACTTAGTTATGGTCATTGTTTTATTCAGATTATCTAATTTTTGGAGAAGATTATTGAGGTTTAGTTTTCAAAAGTAAGCAGTTATTTTTAGTCTATAAATTCATACATTATTCTGTCATGTGCATTCCATACTCTAATCAAATTTGCAGCTATTTCCTCTCATCCAACCAAACAAAAATAAATGTAGAATATTAGAAGATAAAATCATAATCAATGGATCAGATAAAAAGATAGTGAACAAAAAAAATCACACGATTAAGATTATCCTTATCTCCTAGTCTCATCCAACTATAAGATTCATGCAGCGACGCTCCTTTGGCCATCGGCCTGACGGCGCCTTAATCCCGCCAACCCTCCAACCGACATCACCTCTCCCTTCCCAACAGAAAAGCCTCAAGAGCTTCTCCCATGGCATTCCACTTTGTAACAAAGAAGCATCAAGACCAAGGAGACGAGCAAGAAAGAAATCTCCTCCGCCTCGTTCCCCTCTCCCCTAATCCAAAAATGTTTTTAATTTTTTTCTTTTAGGGTTGGGATTATTTCTCATTTTATTAATGTATTTGTCAATTGTAAATTACGTTTTTCATAGAAAAAAACCTTTCCAGTAACCAGAATTTTCCGTATATGCCCTTTTTCTTTTCTTTTTTATTGCTTGGTGTTATTACCAAAAATTAATTTATTCTATTTTGTGGTTACGTTCCTAGAAAATAGGCATTTTATATCAAAACAATAACTTATTTTAAATTCTACAGACGATAATATTTTTGGTATCTTTCGAATTTTAGAACAATGGGTTTGTTTGTGTAGATGATTGCCTATATATTTTTTCTTATATTTAATTTGATTATGTTTTTAATGTGCATTAAATAAAAAATGAGATGGAATTAAATATTATGCACTATGTAACATTAATGAATCATAACTATGTTGTATGAGTATAGATTTAATAGCATACAATACATTAACAATCATCATAAAGAATACAATAATTATACACGTTTACTTTTTGAATTAATAATTGAACAATATTTTGTAAATAACTATTAACTTTATTTCATCGCAATCAATGTTTATTTAAACATTTATTTTTATACACTAAATTTTCAATTAATTAATGAGTAAATTGGTCTGTCGAATATTGTAGTTGTACATTTTAAAATGATAATAGCTATTAAACTATCAAAATTGAACTATGTATTGTAATTCAGAAGTAAATCTTAGTCTCATCTGAAAAAAACTTAACAATAGGAAACGAAAATATATAATAATGACCGTAATACTTACAGAATATTGTTGAGGTTTATTTAATTACTAAAAAATTCAAAAGTAATTAGTTAACTTTAGTCTAAAAAATCATATAGTATTTTGTCCAATGCATTCAATTTTGTTAGGATAGAGCATGTATCCACTAAGGTACTATAAGATGTAATTAAGAAACTACTTAATAATTTTAGGCTAAGAATTATTATAAACTATAGTGCTTAAGTTAGTCTTTACTTATCAAGGAAATACAACTAAAACTCTCAAATCTTTGAAATTTATAGTAAAGAAAAATCCATTTCTTGAAGTATAATTACAATTACATGATACTGTTAAAAATAGAAGCACGTAATTATTCTTTTACTTTTTCAAACCATTGGAATTTTAATTAAGAAAAATCTATTTCTTGAAATATAATTATAATTGCATGATATTGTTAAAAGAGAAACACGTAATTGTACTATTAATTGCTTACCGTCGTAAATGGGTTTGTACTCACGAAGATATAAGTTTATAAAATTATGAAAACTTATCTGTTCTATTTCATGAGGATAGTAATATTTCGTAAGATAAAATAATTTTTTACGATAATGTTTTTAAAGTGTCATTTTGATCCTCATCACCATAAATACATATAACATCGTGAAAACTTATCTGATATATTTCACAAGAATATTTTAAAAATATCGTAAGGGAAAATAATCTTTTATGACGGCGTTTTTGTCGGTGTCGCAATTCTACGTTAATTAAAATGGCGTGAAAGTCCAATGACGTTGTTTTAGGTTCCACGAAGCCCTTAGGACTTTTAATCAAACGGCGTCATTTTGTAAAACACCTAAACCCCCTTATCTCCTCCTATTTGCAACGATTGTTCTTCATTTGTTCAGCTCGTGAAGCTTCACGATGCCTAGAGCCCGTGGTATAGTGCCGTTTTGCAAGCTTCGACGTCTTTCCTGGTAAAGCTTTGTTTTGGGATTGCGAAACCATAGGTTCCCGACGTCGCTGAACTTCGCGCCTCTCTCCATAGACCTTGTTGAGCTTCGCGACGCCTAGGCCTCTCACAAGTCATTTTGTCAAGCTCCGGCTTTTCTTCTCAGTGAAGCGCCGTTCGAGTATTTCCTTAGCCAGGTAGATCGATTTTCACCAAGATAGGTTTCGGGTCAACTTTTTCTATTTCTCGAAGCTTCTCTGTCACCGAGCTAGTTTTAATTTTGCTGAAATATTTCCCTGAAATTTGTCTGCAAAATTCTCAAATGTTGTGGAACATACATGTCTCCCAAAGTTTGTTTTTATGTTTATATAGTTTTGTGGAATATATGGTCTCCATTCGGGATGAATATTGTTTAGGAGGAAATATTTTGTCTTCTACCTTTGTCCATTAAAGTATTTCATTTATAGTACGAAAATGCATAATTTTGTGGTCTCAAGTATTTTTGAAAAACTAGAAAAAGAAAAACTTTGAGATTTAATTAATTGGTTCTTCAATGGAAAATGTCCGATATTTCTACAAGGATAAGAAAGTGAATCTTTTTCTATAAAGAACAAGAAAGTGATTTTTTTCTAGATATACTTGTTCTTGAGGTCCACACAAAAAGTCATTGGCTATTGTGTGTTGATTGATTTTTCTTAGAACAAAAGTTGTGAACATAGATGCAATTTTTGATTGAACAATTTTTGTCATATGTCAGCTTTTGTTATATTAGTTGCTAAGTAAAATATTTAGCACATCTTTCAAGTTAGTATAATTGTTGTAACATCAAATTTCTGGCTTTTTGAATATTTTTCTGTCTGGTTATGTTTTGGAACTGTTACCTATAATTATATTCTATCAGTGTCCACTGTTTGAGTAAATATGAATTCATATATTTCAGCACTTTTGATTGTGTGTATAGTAAAATCCCAAGAAAGAAGAAGTGTTTAGCACAGATTACTTTGAGAAAAAAGTTTATAGTCCAGTTGATCCTTCATTTTTTTCAAGATCAATTTATTCCTTGAAATTTAAAATGGATAACAATTTAGTTCGTTTATAAAGGATGGATCTCAAGCCTTATTCTAGTAGTCTTCTGTTTATTATTGGATAGAATTTTGTGTTTGTTGTGAATTTAAAACCTAGTGGACTGATCTGTAATCTTTTCTCTTATTTTTTTATATCAATTTTTCTATGTATTATATGTTTTCTTTTAATTTTATAACTTGTCGACATAATGTTTGAAAGCTATGATGGATAAGGTGATCAAGAGGGTGATCAGTTGGACAGTGAGAGTACAAAAATTAAGAAATGAGGAAAAAAGAGAGGGTCAACAATGATGTAAAAAATCGATAATAAGGAATAATCTCTAGGAGAGAAAAGTCAGGAGCTACAAAGTTATGTTGAGATTTTAGCACGTTCAATAATCCCAACAACTTACACGGGTTGGAGCGAAGTGCCAGGCGATCTCAAAGAAAATATATATGAGATTATCGAAGTATCAAACTTGACAAGTACTTATTAGTTATGTATTTACACAATCTACTTAATTGTTTATATTTTTTGGTGTCGCGTCATGTGTTTTAGAACGTGCTTATTAGAGGAAAGAGGAAGATGGTTTCATCAATTACTTTCAAATGGTGTGACTTTTGGTCTCGTTTAACTATTAAACATATTTTTCTTTTTTTTTGGATGAACCTAAGGTTTTATGGCACCGGCCTAGAGGTGAATAGTTTCTTTGAACAAAGTCATTATGTTGAATATGTAAAATCTTGTCTTTTAATGAGTTTGGGGTACTGTATTTATTTTATTTTGATTTTAAAATATTATCTTACTATATTTACATACCTCTACGTTTCAATTGTAGTAATTAAGGAAAGCCCAACAGAGTAGACGCAACAAATACAACAATCATATGTCATGAAAGGGGTATACTAGATTAGAAGAATAGTTGTAATGTGTTTTGTTCTTTAAAATATTTTTCCTTTCACTTTAATCATCATAAATATGAAATTAACCTTACTATTATTTAACACAGAAAACAAAATTAAGCATCAATGAAGATTAGATCGTACCACTTTATGGAAGCATACCCACCAAAACAAAAACAAGAACTCCAAAGACTGACACTTAAGAATGTGGAAAAAGATTATAAGTAAAATTTACTTTTCAATTCTTCACTCTATAAGCTTTTATAGTAGTTGAATTCTCTATTTGTTATAGGCTTATATGGTAGTTGAATTGGTTTAAGGCTATTTTTTTCTTTGAAATTTGATACGTACTTATTCCTCAATTTTTTTATTGGAGTTAAGACTATAGTACTTGAATTCTTTACTCTATTTTTTTCTTTATTACAAGAAATCAGATTGAATGAATGTGTAGATAATTGTGGGGTTAATCAACTCTTTAGTGTTGCCACTGTAAATCGTACATTTTATGACAACCTTTTTTTCTATCATTGTGAAAAATGATAAAACATTACTCGACACTCACGTAGATGGCGACAATTTCCCACCGTCTATGGTAATAGACAACATAATTTTGTCATCCTGAAAGGTCATTTTTGTAGTAACAAGTAATGGTTCAAATTTTCTTGATTCAACCCATCTTTGAAGTTCAGGTAGTTGTTCATGTTTGTTTGAAAGAGTCCGGAAATGGTTGCAAACAAAGGCGGAAAGGTTGAATACATTTATGCCATAAAAATTTCATAAAAGAGAATTGCGCAGAAAAACTTATTATATACCATTTTATTACCAAAGGAACAAAGACGTTTACGGTAAACTATACACTCTTTTTATCCCCACAAAGGAACAAATAGAACCCATTACATCGGTAAATTATACACTTTTTTTAAATAAGACATAATATCTTGGTTATGGATATCTAAATTTTCAAGCACGAGTAATCAAGTCCCCATTACGATAGTGATAAAGCTTGCAAATTATCCCTTCTCTTGAGGTGAGTTGAGAATAGAAATGTTGAACAGTAAATCAGTGTGAGCTGAACCTCACTACTGAGAAGCCAGCATATATATTACTCTTAAAGGTGAGTTTGTCACACTAATGATTACAAAGGATTACGCATGAAGTGCATGAGAGAGAGTAAGGCTAATAACAGCTAGTAACAAGACATGATGCCTTACTAACTCCTCCATTGGTGATATGTGCTGACGTGGCATTAGGGTTTTGGGACTGCATATGTGGAGACTGAGGTGGTTGAGTATGTGGCTTAACATCCCTCCTCATGCTCAAGGGGCTGGCAACCACATTGAGCTTGTCCTTTCAACAAAGAAAATGGGTGCCTGAAAGTGGTTTAGTGAAGATGTCAGCCACATGTTCTGCAGAGGGGACATATTGTATCATGAGTTGCTTGGCTGGAACCTTATCTCGGATGAAGTGAACATCGATTTTGATGTGTTTGGTCCTGGCATGTTGAACAAGGTTAGAAGCCAGTGAGGAAGCACCTTGATTATCACACTAGAGCACGGGTGGAGAGAAGACAGTGACATGAAGCCCAACCAGAAGAGATTGAAGCCAAGTTATCTCAGAGGTAGCATGAGAAAAGCTCAATACTCGCTCGCAGTACTTGAGCGGGCTACAACTTGTTGTTTCTTGGAGGACCAAGATACTAGGTTATCCCCAAGGTAAACAACATACCCCTAATTTCTGTCATCAATGCTTCCAACCCAATCCGCATCAGAAAAGGCTGTGACTGACTAGTGAGATATTGGTTTAAGGAGAAAGCCCTCAGCAATTGTGCCTTTAAGGTACCTAAGAATGCATTTGCAGGCCTGTCAATGAATTGTGGTGGGTTTATGCATAAACTGTCTGAGTTTCCTCACATCAAATTGTATATCAGGTCTGGTGATGGTGGCAAACTGTAGGGCTCCCAAGATGTTCCTAAACATGGTTTCATCAAAAAGTAACTCTCATTCACTTACTGAAAGCTTGATGGAAGGAGATGTTGGTGTAGAGCATGCCTTGGCGGCAGTGAGAGAAGCTTTATGTCAAAGATCGCCAATGTACTTGGACTGAGAGAAGTGTAACCCAGCAGTGGAGGAAGTCACTTCAATTCCAAGAAAGTGATGGACTTGGCCCATGTCTTTTAGAGAGAAAGCAATATGTAGGTCAACAATGAGCTGTGTAATAAATCTGTCATCACTCCCACTCACTAAGATGTAATCTACCTAGATTAGGATATAGATCAGTCTGTTGTGTTTATGCAGGACAAAGAGTGAAATGTCTGAATGAGTGGAGTGAAAACCTCGTTGCACAAGGGTGGATTTGAGCTGTTCATACCATGATCGAGGAGCTTGTTTGAGCCTATAAAGAGCTTTTTTAAGATTATGGACATGGTAAGGTTTTGTAGCATCAAGAAAGCCCTCTGGTTACTCATATACACTGTTTCTTGTAACCAACCATTTAGAAACGCATTGTTAACATCAAGCTGTCTCACCTGCCATTTGTTAGTTAGGGCAACTGTCAAAATAACTCTAATGGTAACAGGCTTCACTACAGGGCTAAATGTCTCAGAATAGTTAATCTCAGGAGTTTGGTGAAGCCCCTTGGCCACAAGATGAGATTTGTGCCTCTGCACAGTACCATCAGGGCTGAACTTTAGCTTAAAACCTCATTTGTTGCCAACAAGGTGCATATCGGGTTGGTAGGGAACAAGATCCCGTGTATGGTTCTATAGAATAGCAGTGAACTCAGATTGCATAGCATGCATCCATAGAGGAGAAGATAAGGTTTCCTTAACAATAATTGGTTCTATAGTAGAAAACAAGTCAAAGGAACTAACAAAGAAGGATTTAGGCTTGTATATGCCAGCCTTCGATCTGGTAACCATAGGATGAACATTTAGTGTCGGTGTGGGTACAAGAGAGGTTGATGGGGAGGGATGAAGAGTGTGTGTTGGTGTAGGTGAGGGGGGCGTAGGGAGAGTAGGAGAGAGAGTAAGAGTAGAAAAATTACCAGTGTGATAAGTTGTGTAAGAACCTATGCCAGACGAGGAGCATGGTGCTACTGGTGGAGCAATATCTCTAGCAACATGGAAGACAGACTAAATAGGGGAAGAAGATTGTATAACAGACTCAGACGGGGAACGAGAAAGAAAACCAGAGGCAAAAGGAAACACATGCCCATTAAAGATGACATTCATAGCAGTGTACACTCTGCCAGAGGGGTGAAGACACATGTAACCCTTATGCAAAGAGGAGTAGCCTATGAAAATGTAGAGATCAAATCTAAAAGTCAAGTTTTTTGGACTTATAAGGCTTTGATGTGGGAAGCATCCACTGCCAAAGACCCTGAGAAATGAGTAGTCTGGTAATCTGTTGAAGAACATATGAAATGGGGATTTGTTATGAAGTATGGGTGTGGGTAATCTGTTAATGAGAAAGGAAGCTGTAGTAATAGCTTCCCACCAAAAAGATTGAGGCATGGATGCTTGAGAGAGGAGGGTGAGGGCAGTTTCTAGGAAAGGCATGTGTTTTCTTTCTGCCCTACCATGTTGGTTGTGTGTGGGGGGGCATGAGTGTATAAATAAGACTCATTCATTATCAAGATGCTTTTGAAAACTTCTGTATTCTCCACTACAATCTGACTGAACTACGTTAATGGGCAGACCAAGTTATTTTTCAAACATTTTTAGGAAAGTAGGTAAGGCTTTGAATTTGAGTTGCAATGGGTAGACCCAAGTGAACCTAGTGAAATCATCTAGGAAGTGAATATAATATTTATACCCAAAATTAGAAGCAGTTGAAGCTGGACCCCAGATATCTCTGTGAATAAGTTGAAGAGGCTAGGAAGTTCTTGTTGGGTTAGTGGATAAGTCTGAACATGACTTTTCCCTTTGATGCATTAGTTGGAGAATTGTGGGTTTTGAGGGTTATGCTTAATGTTGGCCATTTTTAGAGTGGCAAGAGTGATTTTGGATGAGGGGGTGTCCAAGTCGATAGTGCCAAGTTTGAGTATTAACATGATTCACATGAGTCAGAAAGGAAATAGATGGAAAAGCTTTTGTATTAGACGTAGTAATTACATGATAGCTTGGAGCATGTTTACAGACATCAGACTCACTAGACTGTAATACGGAGACAGCACAACTAGGGCACTTGGACTCAAGACTTAAAACATGTAATTCTTTATTGACACTAGACATAGACTGCAGTTTAAAGGTGGATGAAGGAGGGTGACCAGTTGGTGCTAGGAAGACATTGCAAGAGACAACAACAGCTTGTCCTCTCCTTGGCAGGAAGAGCTCATATAGACCATCATTAAGCCTCTCATGGAGAAGAGTAATCCTTGCTACTAGGTCATTTATAAGACAAATGGTGGAGTAAAAAAGCATAGGAACAGAGTTATCTTGTGTTATTATAGAAATGCTAATCAAGTTTTTAGTGATAGCAGGTACCTTAAGTAATTGAAGCAGTTTAAGGGGATATGGGGTAGAGCTAAGGAGAGTATAACCAACATGACTGAAGTTAGATTGACCTTGCCTCTTGGTTCCACCATGTTGAGCAAGATTGGGAGTGACACGAAGCTGATCGATTCGTTCTGTGTTTTGTCTCTCAATACGACTTTCATGACTCATGGGTGAGGCTTAAACTTCTTCAATGGTGACTAACTTAGCTCGAGAGGTAACATTGACCACAATTGAGTCATATTCGGGCTCAAACTATTTAGAATGTGAAGCATCGGGTCTTCTTCACCCGCTGGATTACCAACTTCGAGGAGGTTGTCTGCCATGCTTCTCATTTTGTCAAAGTAGTCTGAGATTGTCATCGAGTCCTTTGGAATATTGTTCAAGACATTTTTCAATTGTAGGAGTCGTGCTTTGGAGCGACTGGCAAATGAACTTTCAAGGGAATTCCATAGGCTTTTCATACTATATACTGCAGCATTGATTCGAGAACTCTCTCACTCATCGAAGAGCGAAGCCAGCTTAATAGGAGCTGGTCACTTTTAATCAAGTCCAGAAATTATGGATTGATTGCACCCTCAGGTTGAGTCTGTGGAGGAGGGTTCTGAGTTCCAAATACAAACCCACTCAGCCAATGTCCAATGATTGTAGGTACTACTTGAGATTTTCATAGGACGAAGTTGTCGCGGTCAAGCTTTATCGACATAGTAGCATTCAAAGTGTTCTTGAATGGATTCAAGCTATCTAGGGTTCTGTTCAGAACTCTTGAGGATTTGTCACTGTTTTCTGTGCTGGCTGCATTGATGGTTTGCGCTGCAACTTGGGGAGCATTGGACTCCATTTTTTTATCATCGAAGGTGAAGAAGATGAGCATGCTTTGATACCAAGTTGAGAATAGAAATGTTGAACAGTAAATCAGTGTGAGCTGACCTCACTACTGAGAAGCCAACATATATATTACTCATGAAGGTGAGTTTGTTACACACAAATGATTACAGAGGATTACGCATGAAGTACATTAGAGAGAGTAAGGGTAACAACCAGTAGCAAACAAGGATGCCTAACTAACTCCTCCGTTAGTGATATGTGCTAATGTGGCATTAAGGTTTATGGATTGGAAATGTGGAGACTGAGGTGGCAAAGTATGTGACTTAACAAGGTGTGAAGTTGTCATATTTGTAGACAACATGATCTGCATAATAAGTCCATATAGACCAACACTTGTTAAATCCTGTAAAACTAACGGTGCATGATAATTTAAATTCATAACAGAAAAAAATCATGTGTAAATATAAATTTAATAAAACATCGACTAATTAATCTACCTTCCTTACATAAGTCATAATTCTAAGCATTTTCTATTGAAGCTCATATACTCTTTTTCCCAATGAGTATGTCACAGAAAATTGTTTTCACCATCTCGTCTGTTAAATCAAAATCGCATAAAAAATATTAGTAAAAAATAAGAATATTGATACAAAATACATCTTAAAAAATATTGAATAATAAACTTTGAATCAACAGAAAGAAGAAGTAATAGAAAAATATAAAACACTGGTGGCCATCAATAGCCAAGAAATAGTTGTGTTAACAAAGTACAAGACAATTTTTCAAAAGATCCATAAACAATTGTTCATTCATTTTAATCCCTAAACTAATGTCTAAATCACTTACAGCTCTCAAGTCCTCTTAAGACTCTACATTGTAAGTACAGTAATGACTACGACGTTTTTAGTTACATGATATGAAGATTTGGTTTTCATCTTCATTTTTTGATATTTTTTTTACAAAATTATAGTTTCCGAACTTATGACTTCATAGTTTTGATGTGAGGGTATAATGATTATATCAACTCATCTCGTCTACTTGGATAACTCTCTTATTATCATCAGATTTTGGTTACATCCAATGACGGATCTTCAAATTTTGATTTGAGAAGAGGCCTTGAACTTAATAATTTAATGACATGGTAAACCATATATTGAGTGTCGTTATATTTATAAATTAAGTATCAAAATACAAATGATGAGATGAGTTGGTACGATGGTTCACTCACATCCATATAATATAATAACATCGTGGTTCCGATTCTTAATACTCATGTCCCCTCAAGTTGATAGCTTTGACAAATAAAAAGTATATAAATAACACAATAAATTAGGATCATGATTGTGAAGAAAATTGAAAGTTAATATCACATAAACCTTAAAATGTAAAATATTGATTGGTCAACAGAATATAATTTACAGAAAAATAGTTTTCAAGAATTTATCTAGAAATACACATCTAACAAAACTAACTTTCAAATATCCAATAGCAGATTACTAGCTAGCATTTCGGGATGGAGAGCTTGTACATTAAACCTATTATATGGAAGCTTCTTTTCCAAGTACTAATAGATAAGCTCTCCTTGGTAAATTTGATATAAATTCAAATTTTGAACACAGCAAGATTGGCATAAGGATTTGGTTGCCGTCATTTCTAGCCAAGAAAAGTGCCAGATTTTCCGTACCTCATGTTATGGTCTCCACCAAATAGCCCCAGTCTCCTGCGGCCAAGCGCAAAATGCTCAATTATCCTGTACATGTCTTTAGGCTTTTGGGTTGAACCTGCAAGTTTATAATAATTAAATATTGACATAAAATTAGAGCTAAATTTTTATAGATAAAACTATTATCTATTTTCACAACGAATTTGGACATTTAATCTCGTCAAAGTAAAGAACAAATATCAATTAGAATTTGAATGTAAACTAAAAGATAATTGGGATTTGTTTAGGGAATTAGCTAGAGTATCTCTTATATGAAATTTGAAAATCATATACAAATCCTCAACAAAATCTAGAAAGATCCACAATGAACAAAGATAATGTTTCCCACGTATATAAATTCAAAGTAATATGAGAGTTTTAGTTTACCAATTATGCAAGAACTTCATCGATCTTCATCCATCCATAGAGAATTTCTAAACCTTTTCATAGACGGTTTGTTTGTTTGGAAAAGTCTGAAGATGGTGGAAAGCAAGAGAAGAAAAGTTAATTCCAATATCCCACCACCACAAGTAGAAGAAGAAGATACTACTTCAGATGAGTTATCATATGATGAATCTGAAGAAAAACAACAACAAGCGTTTAATATTGAGAATATTGCCATAGACTATCTTAATTTATGCCCACCTGGGTGTAAACTTACACCTACTCATGGATAACTTGTCCATTAATACATGGAAAAGAAGTCGAGAAGGAAAAAGTTTATTTCAATTGATTCAACAAGGTCATTCAGCGACGCTCCTTTGGCTGTCCAATAATAAGATTCATTCAGCGACGCTCCTTTGGCCGTCACCAGACGACGCCCTCATCCCGACATACTTTCCAGCCGGCGTCGCCTCTCTCTTCCCCAGAGAGAAACCTCAAAGCTTCTCGCATGGCTTCCCACTTGGTAACAGAGAAGCTTTGAGACTCTCTCTATTTTTGACGTACAACCGATCTAGTACCGTTCAACAACCCACCATCAACGGTTGAGATCACTTGGCTTCAATTACTGAGATATTATCCCACAAATCACATGAACGGTCTAGATCAAGTTCAACGTCATCTGTAAATCTCAAACACATAAATGGCTTAGATCATAGCAATCAAATGGCCCAGGTTCAGTCAACACTTAACTACATGGAAAGGACTCACATGCCCCCTAGTCCACCCAAATTTACAACCCTTCTCCAAGCACAACCCACAACGTAAATGGCCCAAATTTAAAGGACAAGCCGGACATTTCAACCCAAGCAAGTAGCTAGAAACCCACACTTTTATAAGAGTACGTAAAATAAGATGATAAGTTCTTATAAACGTGAGAAAAACTAGCTGATCTGAGCCGTTCATTGTGGGCTACTTAATTGTAGTTGACCGATCATATGCTAAAGAAAATGGGTCTTTGAGTCTTCTCTAATATATATATATGTGTGTGTGTGTGTGCGCGCGCGCGCGCGCATACGTATATACATATGTATGTATACACATACATATATATGTACGTATATGCATACACACATACGTATGTACATAAATACATACATACCTACATCCATACCTACATGCCAACATATATACATGCCTACCTACACACATGCATGCATACACGCAGGCATACCCACACGCAAGCATAGCATACCGACACATAGACATAACTAGGGGTGTGAAAAAAGCGATCATATTGAACCAGGAATGAACTGAAAATGATAGGTGGGTCGTAGACTAAGTCTACAACTACATTCTTCTTATCCAGTTCACCTTAGATAGGGGAAGTGAAGTGGGTTGTTATTGGATTATGATTTTGTGGAGAGTAGTTCTACACCAATTTCCATTCATATATACTTTTTTATTTAAATTAATTACAAAAATTCCCCACATAATTTAAAGTTTAAAAAAATATATGGTTTGTTCAGTTCAGTTTATATGCATATAATCTATCAGTTTGATCCTCATTATGATAAAATTGTGAATTTCAACTCGATCTAATTTTTATGTTGAAAATCATATTGAACCAATCATACACACCCTTACTACTAACAAGAGAAAAGGCTCCCAAAAAGAGAAAACGCTCTCCTAGAGATAGAATATATGTATTTTAAGGAAACAATCAAATTTAAAGGTGTCAAAACAGGCCAGGACAGTGAGAGAGACGTATGTCCCAATGGCATCCGTTTAACAAATGTCCACGCGAAAAAAGCATCATGTTTCGAGGACGTAATTGTTAAATATATATATATATATATATATANTTAGTAACTAATTAAATAAAAATAAATAAATTTAATTCAATTTACTAGATTAATTTTTTTTAGAAAAGTGCTATATTGAATCCACCATCATTAACAATCCCAGGACAAAAGTTGGGAAGAAGTAAACTCAGAAGAAAAAGAAGACAATAAAGAGAAAGTGATAAAAAAGAAAAGAAAAAGACGATGTGACAATAGCTCTTCTAATTAGGGGTGTGCAAAAATCGATCATACTGAACCAGAATAAACTGAAAATGATCGGGTGGGTTGTAGACTAATTCTACAACTATCTTCTTCTTATCCATTTCACCTTAGATATGGGGAAGTGAGTTGTTATTGGATTGTGATTTTGTACCACTATCCACTCATATATATATGACGATGTGACAATAGCTCTTCTAATTAGGGGTGTGCAAAAACCGATCATACTAAACCAGAATAAACTGAAAATGATCGGGTGGGTTGAAGACTAATTTTACAACTATCTTCTTCTTATCCATTTCACCTTAGATAGGGGGAAGTGAGTTGTTATTAGATTGTGATTTTGTACCACTATCCACTCATATATATATGACGATGTGACAATAGCTCTTCTAATTAGGGGTGTGTAAAAACCGATCATACTTAACCAGAATAAACTGAAAATGATCGGGTGGGTTGTAGACTAATTCTACAACTATCTTCTTCTTATCCATTTCACCTTAGATAGGGGGAAGTGAGTTGTTATTGGATTGTGATTTTGTACCACTATCCACTCATATATATATATGACGATGTGACAATAGCTCTTCTAATTAGGGGTGTGTAAAAACTGATCATACTGAACCAGAATAAACTGAAAATGATCGGGTGGGTTGTAGACTAATTCTACAACTATCTTCTTCTTATCCATTTCACCTTAGATAGTGGGAAGTGAGTTGTTATTGGATTGTGATTTTGTACCACTATCCACTCATATATATATGACGATGTGACAATAGCTCTTCTAATTAGGGGTGTGCAAAAACCGATCACACTGAACCAGAATAAACTGAAAATGATCGGGTGGGTTGTAGACTAATTCTACAACTATCTTCTTCTTATCTATTTCACCTTAGATAGGGGGAAGTGAGTTGTTATTGGATTGTGATTTTGTACCACTATCCACTCATATATATATGACGATGTGACAATAGCTCTTCTAATTAGAGGTGTGTAAAAACCGATCATACTGAACTAGAATAAACTGAAAATGATCGGGTGGGTTGTAGGCTAATTCTACAACTATCTTCTTCTTATCCATTTCACCTTAGATAGGGGGAAGTGAGTTGTTATTGGATTATGATTTTGTACCACTATCCACTCATATATATATGACGATGTGACAATAGCTCTTCTAATTAGGGGTGTGCAAAAACTGATCATACTGAATCAGAATAAACTGAAAATGATCGGGTGGGTTGTAGACTAATTCTACAACTATCTTCTTCTTATCAATTTCACCTTAGATAGGGGGAAGTGAGTTGTTATTGGATTGTGAATTTGTACCACTATCCACTCATATATATATATATATATATATATTATTTACATTAGTTACAATAATCCCCTACATAATTTAAAGTTTAGTTACAATAATCCCCTACATAATTTAAAGTTTAAAAAAATATACGGTCTGCTCGGTTCGGTTTATATGCACATAATTGATCGGTTCAGTTTTCATTATGACAAGACTGTAAATTTCAGCTCAATCTAATTTTTATGTTAAAATCCATACCGAACCGATCATGCACACCCTTACTATTAACAAGAGAAAAGGCTCCCAAAGAGAGAGAAGTCTCTCCTAAGAGATAGAATATATGTATTTGAAGGAAACAATCAACTTTGCAGGTGTCGAAATAGGCCAGGACAATGAGAGAGACGAATGTCCCAATAGCATTCGTTTAATAAATGTCCATGCGAAAAAAACATCATGTTCGGAGAACGTAATTGGTATCATCTTAAATCTATGTAAGAAATAGTAGAGAGTCCAACAAATAAGTTAACCAATTTCTTCAGTATTATTAGCATCTATCGTGGGTAGGGATGTAAATAGGCTGGTTCAAGTTTACCTGATACTGAAAATTGGGTTCGAATTGGGTATGAGTTCGGCTTACAGATTTTCTTTATTTTTTCGATCCTGATAGGACCGACCCAAAATTCATTTTACTCAAGCCCGAAGCCTCGGACCAAGATTTGGGCTTCGTTCTACGCCCATATTAGAAATATTTTTTCCTTTTAGCTTGTAAGTAGCTTTTCTTCAACCAAGTAAATATTAGATGTACTAAATAACAAAAATATATAATTGGAGAGATGAAATTTAAGAGACTAGGACATTTGAATATTAAAGAGATTATGTCATGAAAAAAATTAGATCATTTAATTACGAAACAATTTTTTCTCAAATAATAAAGAAATTAGATAATAAATCACTTTTAAAATTAGAAAATAATATATTAAGTAAGATAATAATAAATAATATATAGAAAGTTATGAAATGAAAATTTATTAAATTGTCAATATTAATATTTGTTTTGAGAAAATTAGGGAATTAATCTAGTTTAAGTTTTTATTTTTTATTTCTTCCATTTTATTTTAATTTTACAGAAATGACCAGATTTTAGCAGAGATATTTTAGTTAGTTCGGATGTTGTATGCTAATTTACTAATATGCTCTTATAATAAATGAGTGTTTCTTTTAGGTTTTATTGTTTTCTTATTTCTTCCCCCAACTCTTCATTCTTCCCTTCCAGCGCAGGTGTCCATTGTTACAAAATTCGAGCTTTGTTGATTTTAGTTTTTCATATTCTTCTCCATTCGTTAGTTTTAAAATATATGTAACATAAATAACAGGTTTTTTCGGTTGATTTTGGTTATATACTCGACAAGATTGCAGCAGTCAATACATAATTGATTTTGATTTTAGCAGTTCTCTTCTTCGCAGCTTCCATTCATTTTTTAGCAGTTCTCTTCTTTGTGTATTATAGTTTTCGCAGATTTCAAGTTTTACAAGTTTCGTATATTTCAATATAAACAGTAGATTCGAATGTTCTCCTACTTGCAGTCTTCCATTCATTTCTTCTTCTTTTCCGATTTGCATCTTTTTTAGATTTCTGATTTGCAACTTCCATTCGTTACTTCAATCTGAATCACAAAAATTGCATGTTATATCTAATTTTAGATTTTAGAGATTTTAAGTTTCATTTTTGTTTTCTGTAACTTTCGGTCATAGACATTGATAAGAGTGTAATTTTTCATTTTCTGAAATTTTTCATTTTCAACAGATTTTCGTAATTAATGTCATATAATATATAACGGTATACTATAGGTATATAGTTATAGACTGTATTTATATTTACACATCGATAGTATATATTGGTGTACTTATAGTATACTATCATATAGCGATAATAAATATTTATGTACTCATAATTGCTATGACAATTATGATCAATATTTTTTATACGATTATGGACAATAAACTTCTGATGATATATATGAAATTTGTAATGAATGATATTATTTTATGTAGGAGTACGGATTAAAATGATTTTAAGGACTGATTGATTTTATGATGACATGTATGATATTCCATAAATATTTTTCAAGTGATCGATATATAACCATATACTACAAGTACATAAATATATACTATTTATAATTTTCAATGAATGACATTATTTTATGATTAAGTGATGGATTGAAATGATTTGACAATTTATACTAATTTTATAATTATGGATATAAAACTTCTATCTTTTTAAAATGTGTGATCTTTACGATACTTTAATCATGGTTTCAACACATATATGGATACTATGCGTATATAAATATATATTATTGAAAGTTTTAACATTACTAATAAACTTGGCGTTAGATATTCTCATTGACATGATAAACTTAGCAAAAAGAAGTCTATATCAAGCGGCCAACACAATTATATATCCAATTATTCTCTATAATTTAAATATATAGAGAAGAGAAGAAAGGAAAAAAGAAGTCTATACCCAAACTTTATAACCCTAAAATGTATGATCAAAAGAAGAAAATCAAGCTAGAAAATCAAGAAATCATAACAGTTGCTTGGTCGGGAGATGGGAGGAACAAAGGTGCTCAATCTGTCGCGGGGGTGAGGGGAAAGATCTCTTGTCACACAGGGGGAAATCTCAATCTATCGCGAGGGTCAACGGGGACTGAGGGACGATTTTGGGCATTTAGAATTTCAGGGATGATTTTAGGCATTTGGTTTCGGGGACAATTTTATAATTTTGTCGTTATAGGCTTTAGCGAACAACCTTATATTTGTCGCTAAAGCCAAGGAAAATGCAACCAATTATATATTCATCGCTAAAGTCGAAGCATTTCGCCACCAATACTAGAATTCGTCGGTAAAAGCGTTTCTTTTTGTCACGAATTTACTATTTCGCCGATAAAAGTCTCAAAAAATCCGCGCTAAAGCCAATTTTTTCCCGGGATGAAGCCTACTGTGACGAACCAAAAAATCATCGCAATAGGAAATCTTTAGTGACTAATAAATTATTTGGCCGCTAAAGACTGGTTTTAGTGACGAATTTTATTTGGTGGCTAAAACTTTCATGGGTAAAACCCCTATTTGTTGTAGTGAATGATGGATATAAATTTTTTATCTTTTTAAAATGTGTGATCTTTATGACACTTGAATCATGATTTCAACACATATATGATATTATACTATGTGTATATAAATATACATTATTGAAAGTTTTAACGTTGCTAATAAACTTGGCGTTAGACATTCTCATTGACATGATAAACTTGGCAAAAAGAAGTCTAAATCAAGCAACCAACACAATTATATATCCAATTATTCTCTATAATTTAAATATATAGAGAAGATAAGAGAGGAAAAATAAGTCTATACCCAAACTTTATAACCCTAAAAATTATGATCAAAGGAGGAAAATCAAGCTAGAAAATCAAGAAATCATAACAGTTTCTTGGTTAGGAGATGGGAGGAACAAAGGAAAATGCCTAATCCCAACTATTCTCTCTAATTTAAATATATAGAGAAGAGAAAAAATGAAGCACCGAGCTACCTACACTTACAGAGTCAACGGAGGAGCTCGATCGGTCAACGGAGGAGTTCGATGGTGAACGGCGAGGAATACAGGAGCTCGGTGGTGAATGTTGAGGAACAGAGGCGCTCAATCTGTCGCGGGGATGCGGGGAAAGATCTCTCGTCGCACAGGGGGAAAGCTCAATCTATTGCGGGGGTCAACAGGGACTAAGGGACGATTTTGGGCATTTGGCGTTTCAGGGACGATTTTGGGCATTTGGCGTTTCAGGGATGATTTTAGGCATTTGGTTTTAGGGATGATTTTGTAAGTTCATCGTTATAAGCTTTTGCGACCAACTTTATATTTGTCGCTAAAGCCAAGGCAAATGCGACCAATTATATATTCGTCGTTAAAGTCGAAGCTCTTCGCCATCAATACTAGAATTCGTTGGTAAAAGCGTTCCTTTTTACGACAAATTTACTATTTCGTCGGTAAAAGTCTCAAAAAATTCGCGCTCTAAAGCCAATTTTTTTCCCGGGATGAAGCCTATTGCGATGAACCAAAATATCGTCGCAATAGGGAATCTTTAGTGACTAATAAATTATTTGATCGCTAAAGACTGGTTTTAACGACGAATTTTATTTGGTGGCTAAAACTTTCGTGGGTAAAACCCCTATTTGTTGTAGTAAATGATGGATATAAAACTTTTATCTTTTTAAAATGTGTGATCTTTATGATACTTGAATCATGATTTCAACACATATATGGTACTATACTGTGTGTATATAAATATACATTATTGAAAGGTTTAACATTGCTAATAAACTTGGCGTTAGACATTCTCATTGACATGATAAACTTGACCATATATATTGTCATATCTATTTAAAAACACATCATGTGATGCATCTTACAACCAATAATTATTTTCATTAATAGTTAATGTAATACTCAATTCATCTACATGCATCATAAAAATGAATTATATGTTTTCATCCGTATTGTATTTAAGAGCAACAAACTAATAATAACAATCAATATTAGGCGGGTTGGAGCTGGACGGGAAGTTTTTAGTCTTCGCTCCGTTCAAAGACCGAGCCTATTAGGCTTGAATTTTCACCTTTAAGACCCAAAGCTCGGACTAGTTTTGCTTGGTCGGGTCTCGGGCTTGTTCTTTTGGTCTCGGTTCAGGACCTACTCCTATCCTTGTTGCCAAACGCCATTCTTACATTTAAGATTAGAGATAGAAAGTGACCCCCTTTCCCTCGCTGGTATTATCGTTAACCTCTGGCAAGTGATCGAGGTGGTGGACCTTGTGGTTGTGGTTGTGGGTTATTTACAGCAATCAAATGCTTTCTCTGCACTGTCTCTTCCTTCATCACCAGCTGCCATTATCAACTCCACCCGTCTCGTTCATCAACGAGCACAAAACACGAATTTCTCAGTCGCTAATCCATGGTGATTATTTGTTCAGGACAAGAAAAGCTTCTTCTCCTTGTATAGCTTATGCTGTGGAAAAAGATTCACAAAACTTTGAACTAGACCCCGATAAGGCTCGAGAAGCCCTTCAAGAACTTGACCAACAGCTTGAATCCCTCTCCAGAAAAAAAATTAATTCTCCGAAGCTAAAAGGTACTTCTATTATTGTTTTTAACTTCTTTCACTGGTTGTTGTTACTGTTTTCGTTCTTCTTCTGCTTCTTTTTTTAATTTTCTTCATTTCGCAATTGTGATTTCAACGAAATTCTTGGTAGAACTGATATCTGTCTTTAATTTTCCATTCTTTTTCCCTGATTGAATGCCCTAATTATTGATTGTTTGCTGAGATATATACGAGGTTTTTGGTAAAGTTAATTGTCGTTCCGGTTCATAGATAATTTTGATGAAAAATGTGAATCTTAAACGGATATATGGATTTTTAAATCTCTATCAATCTGTTCAGCTGTGTGATGATGCTAACTTGATCATGTCATGATCTCTGATATTTGAAGTGTTGATTACTCATTAATTTGTTCAGTTTTCCTCTTTATTGATGAAATGTTTCAATTCTGTAATGATATTAATGAGTTGATTCTGTAAAATCTGGGTAGTTCTTGCTACTTTATAACATATTGCCATTCCGTTTTCCAAATTCACTACATACCAGTTAGATAGAAATCAAAGCCGCTATTTTGTGGAAGTTTTGCGGGATTTGAATTCTGCCAAACCGAAAAAAGAACATATATCTAGTAACCTTGTAAATGTATGAGCACTTTATATCTAGAACAGGTCAACTTGTTATCGAATTTATTCACATTATGTCCATCTCAAATTTCAGATACAAAATCAAACTCAGATCTTATCATGTAAAAACAATAAGATATATCCTGTTGAATTCTGACACTCACGTGATTAACATAGTAAGTTAACTGAATTCCGAGCTATCTTTATTAGTCTGGTGACAGTCCATTAAAACGATATTGTCTGAGTGTGCTGGTAAACATACTCAGAGTTACCTGATGAGTATATCGATTTCGTATCGAAGGTTCCAATATATTGTATTTGGCAATGGCGAAATATGGAGCTTCGTTGTCTAGAAAAACATGAGAGATCCATCCAGATGTCATTTAGTCCTGTTGTAGAGTTTCAAAGTTTTGGTGATTGAGTCAATTAACTTTTCTTCCATCATATGCTAGTGAAATCATCACCATATACTCCCAGGCTTTTTTTGGATATGCGTATCTTGTGTTTATCTTATACCTGATTTGCTAGTTTGTTTGTTATTGAAATGATTGCAGCTCCAGACATGACTTTTGCAAGAACTCAAATCCGAGAGGACATGCCAGAAATTTCAGGGTCTTTTCTAACCTATTCAGCCGTTACCCTCTTCATATTTAGTATTTTCTACAACGTATTGTTCATTACCGTCATAAAGCCCGCAGTAGATGGTCCGCAAATAGCTCCATCTGCTTCTTATAGGGAATCACAGAAAGTCATAGTTTTGCAGCAATTGCCAGCTGCTACTGATTCTAGAGGATTGCATTCAGTTTTGAATCTGTGATTCTGAGAAAGCATCAAAGTAAGCTTCTTTTAGTTATATCTCTTATAAAGTTTATATAGTTGGGCTTCACATCATTTCTAAAGCATATGATCCATTTTTAGAAAGAAAATGCCAAGGGAAAAGATAGTACAAAGTGATTTGATAAACATGTTTTCTTTTTAATATGAAATGAAGTTGTGAATTACTTTCTTACTGAGATTTAGGCCCATTTTATGTGCTTTTATCTTCATTATCTGCATCTTTTACTTTTTGAGGTACTATGAACCTGATTGGTTTCCGAGAAAGTCTGGTGGAAAAACCATCAGAGCACAGAGAGATACAGAGGAGAACGTTGAAACTATACTGAAAAAAAGAAAAGAAAAGTATCATTGTTAAAAAGTGAATATGCAATCCGAACTTTAGCATATTTTTCCCTCATCCGCCTGAAGTTTAATTTTCACAGCAAGCACATTTTTCTACACTTTGTTTAAACTGAAACTGTCTCTCAAATATTTAACGAGGTTTAACCTAACTAATTGTGAATTGGGATTTCAGCTTTCTTATTTAAAGAATTCATCTTAACCGATAGAAAAGAAAAGAATTCATCTTTAACGTTAGATATTTTGAGATATGTTTCCGATTTGAATAGAGTACGAAGAAAAAAAAATTCATGTGGCAATATACACTATAGTTTAGAGGAAGGGGAGTTGATGACACTACTACCTGACAGTAAAGGTATGTCATGTTCTTCTAACCAATGATCTTGGCTAAGAAATTCTAACCACTTACTGTCTGAGACTGAGCTCACATCTAGGGGGGAAGAACTGTAATTTAGAATTAACAACTTTTAATTTAGTCCAGCTCTTCTAATTTAGTCGTTGTGGATCTTATACTTTACCATTTGTCTCAGTGGGGTCTTCCATGGTACCAATCTGACGGTACTGTTGATGCGTAACGCAAAAAAGTTATTCTATGGATAACGGACTAATCTATCCCAAGAACTCACACCAACGGAAATGTTTGACATCACTGATATCGGGTTGTATCCATCATTGTATCATCTTTTATTATAGGGATGATCTAAAAGTGAAACACTCCTAGTGTCAATATAACTTTGAAAATAATTAAGAGGGATTACTTTTTCATGCTTGATAAAAGCCAACCTGTTGGAGTATATTGTGCCACTTGTACATCTATGCCATGTCAGCATACTTCTCCTCCTGCCACAACAACACTGACTAGGCAGCCATGTACTGGTCAAGCTCCTAATTACTTGGAGCATACTTGGGCAATGATTGGTTTATCAAGACACCAATCATATGTTGTCAAAGTTGCTAACTGTTTTGACTCTCTTGCAAATGCATGATGTAATTATTTTCCCTTTATTATTTTCTATTCTTGTAACTAACTAGATTTTTTCAGACTTTCTAATTAAAGCAATTTATAATGATGTAATATTATAGATCAATTGCTAATATTCAAAAAACATTCCTCTCTTCGGCTCTCTTAACTTGGTATCAGAGCAGTTTCCCACTGCATCTATGGCCTATGCTCCCGAGACAGAAAACAGAGCAAATACTGGTAAAGGACCGGTCATTAAAACAACTCGAATCTCAACCTCCAACTCATCACCCTCTGTTACAGTGTCTGGCTCTTCATCTTCTGGCTTTGAGGATCCAATTCATCCTAATCATTTGTGTAAGCTTAATAAAGCTTTATATGGCCTGAAACTGCCAATCGTGCCTGGTATGACAAGTTAATGCTGCTCTTCTTGTTTGGGGGTACAACAATGTCTTATCAGACACTTCTTTGTTTCTCAAGTTTGCTGGTTCAGATATTTTGAGAGTACTCATCTATGTTGATGACATTTTGGTCACAGGCAGTAACCCCACCTAAGTCCACTCTTTAACTACTCAACTGAGCAATAAATTTGCACTAAAGAATCTTGGTCTTCTGAGTTATTTTCTTGGCATTCAAGTGCACAGAGACAACATTCGTTTGCATTTCAGTCAGGCTAAAGTACTTATCTGACATCTTATCAAAGGCAAACATTTTCAATGCCAATTGCAGCCCAACTCCAATGTGTTCTTCTTCTAAGCTGCTTGCAACAGGTTCAACCTTCTCAGATACAAGTTTCTACAGAAGTATCATTGGTTTAATGCAGTATTTAACCCTCACCAGGCCAGACATCTCCTATGTTGTGAATAAGTTAATTCAGTTTCTCTTTTGTCCCACTATTGATCACTAGAAAGCCTGTAAAAGGTTTCTGCGTTACCTCAAAGGGACACTGAATCATGGCTTACAATTCACTCATGCTACCACACTTACTTTAGAAGGTTACTCTGATGCAAATTGGGCTTCTTCTCTTGATGATATGAAATCAACTTCTGGCTACTGTTTTAATCTTATTGGCAACTTGGTTTCGTGGAGTTCGATAAAGCAAACTGTTGTAGCTCGCTTGAGTACAAAAACAGAGTATCGAGCTCTCTCCTTAGCCTGCATAGATTTTCTATTGCAATCATTGCTTCGTGAGCTTAGCATTTCTTCTTCTACTACACCAGTTATCTGGTGTGATAATTAAAGTGCTTTGACACTTACTACCAATCCAATTTCCACACGCGTATTAAGTACATTGAGCTCGACGTTCATTTTATGAGGGAAAAGCTTCAGTTCAAGATTTTTGAAGTTCATTACGTGCCTTTATCTTCTCAAATTGCCGACATCCTCACTAAAGAAGCTCTTCCTCCTGTCCGTTCAATATCCTCAGATCCAAGCTCACTGCCCAGTCCTCTCCATCTCGCTTGAGGGGATGTTAGAGTATATTGTGCCACTTGTACATTTATGCCATGTCAGCGTGCTTCTCTCCTGCCACGGCAGCACTGACTAGGGAGCCATGTACTGGTCAAACTCCTAATCACTTGAGCATACTTGAGTAATGATTGGTTTATCAAAACACCAATTATAGGGTGTCAAAGTTGCTAACTGTTTTGACTCGTTTACATGATGTAATTATTTTCCCTTTATTCTTTTTTATTCTTGTAACTAATTAGATTCTTTGGGCTTTCTATTTAAAGCAATCTATAATGATGTAATATTATTGATCAATTGATAATATTAAAAAACTTTTTCCTCTCTTCGTCTCTCTTAACTCAGCCAAATTCTCTCTTTTCTAACTGTATGTTCTGTGAAAGACGTCTCATTATTAGGGAAAGGTAATCCTAATTAGAATCTGGTCATTGACAAGCCTTCTAGATGTAGAATCGATGACATAGATTGGATAAAATATAAATAAATTATTTAGAGAAAGAAAAAAAATTCCACAGACAAATTAAGTGAACATGCTTGACATACTATACATTATTCTCCAATTTTCAAAGTCACTTATTTTTCTATAATTTATAGAAATATAATAACAAAAAATCCAATTTTTTATTCGAATTAGTCCACAATAAAATCAATAAACCTTATGTTATTAAAAAAAGAAAATTGAATAAGAATATCCAATGGACTAAGTCTACAACTATCTTCTTCTCATCGACTTCACCTTAGATAGAGGGAATTGGGTTGTTATTGGATTGTGATTTTGTACCACTCTCCACTCATATATATATTATTTACATTAGTTACAACAATCTCTTACATAATTTAAAGTTTTAAAACTTATACGGTCTGCTCAGTTTGGTTTATATGCACATAACTGATCGGTCCAGTTCTCATCATGACAAAACTGTAAATTTCAGCTCAATCTAATTTTTATGTTAAAATGCATACCAAACCGACCATTCACACCCTTGTTATTAACAACAGAAAAGGCCTCCAAAGAGAGAAAAAGCTCTCCTAGAGATAGGATATATGTATTTTAAGGAAATAATCAAATTTGCAGGTGTTGAAACAGGCGAGGACAGATTTTAAGGAAATAATCAAGTTTGCAGGTGTCAAAACAGGCCAGAACAGTGAGAGAGACCTATGTCCCAATGGCATCTGTTTAACAAATGTCCATGCGAAAAAAGCATCATGTTCAGAGAACGTAATTGGTATCATCTTAAATCTATGTAAGAAATAGTAGAGAGTCCAACCAATAAGTTAACCAATTTCTTCAGTATCATTAGCATCTATCATAGGTGGGGATATAAATAGGCTGGTTCAAGTTTACCCGATGCTGAAAATTGGGTTCGAATTGGGTATGAGTTCGGCTTACAGATTTTCTTTATTTTTTCGATCCTGATAGTACCGACCCAAAATTCATTTTACTCAAGCCCGAAGCCTCGGACCAATATGTTAAGATTTGGGCTTCGTTTTACGCCCATATTAGAAATAATTTTTCCTTTTAGCTCGTAAGGAAAAATTCGTCTACGCCCATATTATGTCATGAAAAAATTGGATAATTTAATTACGAAACATATTTTTTCTCAAATAATAAAGAAATTAGATAGTAAATCACTTTTAAAATTAGAAAATAATATATTAAGTAAGATAATAATAAATAATATATAGAAAGTTATGAAATGAAAGTTTATTAAATTGTCAATATTAATATTATTTTTAAGAAAATTAGGGAATTAATCTAGTTTAAGTTTTTGTTTTGTATTTTGACCAATTTATTTTAATTTTACAGAAATAGTCAGATTTTAGGAGAGATATTTTAGTTACTTAGGATGTTGTACGTTAATTTATTAATATGCTCTTGTTATAAATGAGTATTTCTTTTAGGTTTTATTGTTTTCTTATTTCTTCCCCCAGCCCTCCTTCTTCCCTTCCAGCGCAGTCGTCCATTGTCACAGATTAGAGCTTTGGTGATTTCATTTTTTCATTTTCTTCTCCATTCGTTAGTTTTAAAATATATGTAACATAAATAACATGTTTTTTTGGTTGATTTTGGTTATATACTCAGCAAGATTGCAGCAGTCAACACATAATTGGTTTTGGTTTTAGTAGTTCTCTTCTTCGCGGCTTCCCTTCGTGTATTATAGTTTTCATAGATTTCAAGATTTACAAGTTTCACATATTTCGATATAAATCGTAGATTCAAACATTTTCCTATTTGCAGCTTCTTCTTCCATTCGCTATTTCTTTCATTCATTTTTTCTTCTTTTCCGTTTTGCTTCTTTTACCGATTTCTGATTTGCAACTTCCATTCGTTATTTCAATCTGAATCACAAAAATTGCATGTCATGTCTAATTTTTGATTTTAGGGATTCTAAGTTTCATTTTCATTTTCTGCAGTTTTCGGTCATAGACAGTGATAAAGAGTGTAATTTTCCATTTTCTGCATTTTTTTGTTTTGGACAGATTTTCGTAATTAATGGTATATACTATAGGTATATAATTATAGACTGTATTTATATTTTACACACTGATAGTATATATTGATGTACTCATAATATATTATCACATAGCGATAATAAATATTTATGTACTCATAATTGCTATGACAATTATGATTAATATTGTCGATACCATTATGGATAGCCTGATGATATATATGAAGTTTGTGAAGAATGATATTCTCTTATGATCAGAGTATATATTAAAATAATTTTAAGGGCTGATATTGATTTTATGATGACGTGTATAATATTTCATAAATATTTTTCAAGCGATGGATATATGACTATATACTACAAGTACATACATATATACTATTTATAATTTTCAATGAATGACATTATTTTATGACTAAGTGATGGGTTGAAATGATTTGACAATTTATACTAACTTTGCAATGATGGATATAAAACTTTTATCTTTTTAAAATGTGTGATCTTTATGATACTTGAATCATGGTTTTAACACATGTATGGTACTATACTATGCACATATAAATATATATTATTGAAAGTTTTAACATTGCTAATAAACTTGGTGATGAAAATTCTCTATTGACATGATAAATTTGACCATAGATATTGTCATATCTATTTAAAAATATATCATGTGATGTATCTTACAACCAACAATTACGTTAATTAATTGTTAATGCAATTCTTCATTCCTCTACCTGCATCATAAAGACAAACTATTGGTCATTAACCATATTGTATTTAAGAACAAAAAACTAATAACAACAATCAATATATTACGATAACATACAAAATAATATGTAGTTGTAAAATATATAATTATATACTCAAAGTATACGATAGTATACCACATAACAAATTTTAAGAACGGAAAATATGGAGATAGGAAATATGCTAGTTTACCTCCAGAAAACAGAGTAAAACATAGGGGCAAACTTTTAACTCATAAAAATCGTATGGTAAGTAGGTTTCATAAAAAACTCAAATAAACTCATAAAAAATTCATGATAATCATAAATCTCAGAAAAACCAGGTTGAACTTTATATTAAGCCTATATCACAAGCACAAAAACTTACCTCTGGTTTTGACATTGACGATTCTTTGTATTTTGTGAATCTCGTATATATTGCGATGAGTTTCTCTTAGTTTTTGCAGCGAACAGGTCATTTTGAAGGGTTTCGTTGAATCGTCACGTGAGAGAACTTAGGGGTTAGGGTTTTGTTTCCCTGTGCATTTTCACAGAAATGCTGCGTGAGGGAGAAATATATTTCTTTTGTTAGTGAGAGCAATTTCTTCAGTTTAATATTTTTTTAAACTTTGAATGATGAAACACTATAAAATTCGGCCATTATTCAATTTATAACTTTTGAGCCATTTTCTTCTTTATTTTTCTAT
This sequence comes from Datisca glomerata, assembly GCA_003255025.1. Lineage (NCBI taxonomy): Eukaryota > Viridiplantae > Streptophyta > Magnoliopsida > Cucurbitales > Datiscaceae > Datisca > Datisca glomerata. The sequence goes on from QANY01008345.1 coordinate 232,879, forward strand.
AGTGGATTATTTCTATAATTGAGCCTATTATTTTTCACAAATCATTTCTTAGGCGGGTTGGAGTCTGGACGGGGGAGTTTTTAGTCTTTGCTCCGTTCGCAGACCGAGCCTATTAGGCTTGAAATTTTCACATTTAAGGCCCAAAGCTCGGTCTAGTTTTGTTTGGTCAGGTCTCGGACTTATTCTTTTGGTCTCGGTTCAGGACCCACTCCTATCCTTGTTGCCTAACACGCTTACATTTAAGATTAGAGATAGAAAGTGACCTCCTTTCCCTCGTTGGTATTATCGTTAACCTTTAGCATGTGATCGTGGTTGTGGTTGTGGGTTATTTACAGCAATCAAATGCTTTCTCTGCACTGCTCTTCCTTCATCACCAGCTGCCATTATCAACTCCACCAGTCTCGTTCATCAACGAGCACAAAACACGAATTTCTCAGTCGCTAATCCATGGTGATTATTTGTTCAGGACAAGAAAAGCTTCTTCTCCTTGTATAGCTTATGCTGTGGAAAAAGATTCACAAAACTTTGAACTAGACCCCGATAAGGCTCGAGAAGCCCTTCAAGAACTTGACCAACAGCTTGAATCCCTCTCCAGAAAAAAAATTAATTCTCCGAAGCTAAAAGGTACTTCTATTATTGTTTTTAACTTCTTTCACTGGTTGTTGTTACTGTTTTCGTTCTTCTTCTGCTTCTTTTTTTAATTTTCTTCATTTCGCAATTGTGATTTCAACGAAATTCTTGGTAGAACTGATATCTGTCTTTAATTTTCCATTCTTTTTCCCTGATTGAATGCCCTAATTATTGATTGTTTGCTGAGATATATACGAGGTTTTTGGTAAAGTTAATTGTCGTTCCGGTTCATAGATAATTTTGATGAAAAATGTGAATCTTAAACGGATATATGGATTTTTAAATCTCTATCAATCTGTTCAGCTGTGTGATGATGCTAACTTGATCATGTCATGATCTCTGATATTTGAAGTGTTGATTACTCATTAATTTGTTCAGTTTTCCTCTTTATTGATGAAATGTTTCAATTCTGTAATGATATTAATGAGTTGATTCTGTAAAATCTGGGTAGTTCTTGCTACTTTATAACATATTGCCATTCCGTTTTCCAAATTCACTACATACCAGTTAGATAGAAATCAAAGCCGCTATTTTGTGGAAGTTTTGCGGGATTTGAATTCTGCCAAACCGAAAAAAGAACATATATCTAGTAACCTTGTAAATGTAAGAGCACTTTATATCTAGAACAGGTCAACTAGTTATCGAATTTATTCACATTATGTCCATCTCAAATTTCAGATACAAAATCAAACTCAGATCTTATCATGTAAAAACAATAAGATATATCCTGTTGAATGCTGACACTCACGTGATTAACATAGTAAGTTAACTGAATTCCGAGCTATCTTTATTAGTCTGGTGACAGTCCATTAAAACGATATTGTCGAGTGTGCTGGTAAACATACTCAGAATTATCTGATGAGTATATCGATTTCGTATCGAAGGTTCCAATATATTGTATTTGGCAATGGCGAGATATGGAGCTTCGATGTCCAGAAAAACATGAGAGATCCATCCAGATGTCATTTAGTCCTGTTGTAGAGTTTCAAAGTTTTGGTGATTAAGTCAATTAACTTTTCTTCCATCATATGCTAGTGAAATCATCACCATATACTCCCAGGCTTTTTTTGGATATGCGTATCTTGTGTTTATCTTATACCTGATTTGCTAGTTTGTTTGTTATTGAAATGATTGCAGCTCCAGACATGACTTTTGCAAGAACTCAAATCCGAGAGGACATGCCAGAAATTTCAGTGTCTTTTCTAACCTATTCCATTACCGTCATAAAGCCTGCAATAGATGGTCCGGAAATAGCTCCATCTGCTTCTTATAGGGAATTACATCATAGTTTTGCAGCAATTGTCAGTTGCTGCTGATTCCAGAGGATTGCATTCATTTTTGAATCTGTGATTCTGAGAAAGCACAATGTAAGTTTCTTTTTGTTTATATCTCTTATGAAGTCTATATAGTTGGGCTTCATATCATCTCTAGAGCATATCAGTCATTTTTTTAGGAAGAAATTGCTAGGGGAAAAGATTAACACTTTTTTGGCATTTTTTTAAACTGAAATCATCTCTCTGAATATCTAACGAGTTTGACCTAACTTATTGTGCACCGGGATTTCAGCTTTCTTATTTAAAGAATTCATTTTAACTGACGAAATAAGAAAGAATTCATCTTTAACGTTAATATATCGATAAAACTCTTCGAATTGATTTGTAATGTTATAAATAAGAGTTCTTTACCTTTGGAAATTGAATCTTTTTTTTTTTTTGTTGAAGTACGATCGTGCACCTAATATGATACAAACTCTTTAGATATTTTGAGATATGTTTCCAATTTGAGTAGAGTACGAAGAAAAAAAACCTCGTGTGGCAATATACACTATAGGTTAGAGGAAGGTGAAATATATCCGATGATATTGAGTAATTTGTACTTAATATAAATTTCGTAAAATAAATAGTATTTCTTTCTGTACAGAAGATGGCAGGGGAGTTGATGACACTACTACCTGACAGTAAACATCTTATACACCCGTCATTACGTCTAAGTTCTTGCCACTGCACCTTATTTGAACGGAGGAGGATGAGATTTAGGTATACCATGTTCTTCTAAACAATGATATTGGTTAAGAAATTCTAACCACTTAATGTCTGATTCTAAGCTCACATTTAGGGGAAAAAAGAACGGTAATTTAGAATAATAACTTCCAATTTTGTTTCAATTTAGTCCATGCTATTCTAATTTTCATCGTCTCAATGGGGTCTTTTATGGTATCAATTTGACGGTGCCAAATGGAAGGGTCGTCTCTCAACATATAAAAGTTATCCTATGGATAACAGGTTGAGCTTCCTCAATAGCTTACATCGACGTAAAGGTTTGGTACCACCGATATTAGGTTATAGGGGTGATCTAAAGGTGAATAAATTGAGTACCAATACAGTTAACTTGAAAATAATAAGGGTAGGTTGCCTTTCATGCTTGATAAAAGCCAACCAAATTCTCTCTTATTTTTTAATTGAATGTTCTGTGAATGACTTCTCATTATTAGGGAAAGGTAATCCTAATTAGAATTAGAATATTATAACTCTGGCCATTGACAAGCCTTCTAGATGTAGAATTGAGTGACAAAGATGGGATAAAATATAAATAAATTATTTAGAGAAGAATTTTTTTTCCATAGGCAAATTAAGTGAACATGCTTGACATACTATACATCATTCTCCAATTTTCAAAGTCACTTATTTTTCTATAATTTATAGAAATATAATAACAAAAAATCAATTTTTTATGCGAATTAGTCCACAATAAAATCAACAAACCTTATGTTATTTAAAAAAATTGAATAAGAATATCCAATGGATCTGAATCAAATACCATTGGATTTTGTCCATATTACAGAGAGATTCTTGAGTGGTTGGCTCATGTCACATTGTAACAAGCAAATAGTACTGCAACGGCTTTTGTAATTAGATTAGCACATTCCAGCATTTAATTATTTCAAAAACTAATAGTTTTAATCCTTTAATCAAATTCCCTATTATGTAGGTTAGAATTAGCTTATTAGGATTATCCGTTGGACTCCAACGGATAAATATCATACTTTGACAGATTAACCTATTCTATTATATATGGATGATTAAAATTGTATCAAACTGTTAAGTATAAAGATAAAATTTAGATTTTATAACTTTTTTTTTGTTTCTAAAACATTCGATCGTCCATATTGAACTTTTGATATGCCGTGTGCATGAAAGGATTTAAGTTTGCGTAGGGTTCTCGTCTGATAGATCTCATTTCAATGCCATTGTAGTGGGCTAATTGGGCCCTTTAGATATTTTTATCAATTTTCTTGAGCGCGTAAACTTTAATAAGCTATAGTCACTTTGCTTCAAAGTGCATTTATTAATTAAGTTGAGAGATCGCTGATTTTCAAATTCTCACTTAAATTCAAATGTGAAATAAGAATTAGTGCACCTACACAGTCACAATATCATCCTTACTAATTAGGCTACCTGAAGAGGTATTATATGTAGACAAATAAAGATCAAAATGGTCCAAATTGATATGGTGAAGGGTTGATTGTAATTAATCTATAATACTCTACATGTTGAGGTGGACAATAGTTCAAAAAAGAAGCTGCAAAATTTTGACCAATTTTTGAGGTGATGACCCAACAAATACACTTGAATACATATTGGATTGCTCCACATAACATATAAAAAAGGTTAGTTGAGGGTTGACTGTTGAGGCAAATGCCAATTCAACTTACTATGGGTTGAATTATGTTAATTAGCTCCTAGCCTCATAAATGAATTTTGTTTGTCTATTATCACAAAAAAATCAATTTTTTATAATGATGTTAATGTGCGTCAAGTTCGACTAATTGACGTATCATTCATAAACGAATTATCACTAATTATTAGAAATATTCGTGATTTAAAATGAATTTTTAGAAAAAAAATGAAAATATAAAAAATTATTTTTCTTGGTAAATAATATTTGAAAAGATTAATTATACCATGATTAAGTAATTGATCAATTTTTTAGTGGTTAACTAATGTGTCGATTATTTTCTTAATGATTTCTTTGATTTCTCTTTATATATGGCTCATGATCCGCTCTCTCAGGTCACAAGAATGTTTATTCGGCTGAGAGTTCCGAGTCCACAACTGTAACTTGAGCACTTAGCCCTAACTCTTGCTCTTTCTCTCTGCAATGGCGTGCGCCTAAACACATTGACCTTAACTGTGTGCTAACTCTCAAATTAGCTCACTTTATGAGCCAACAACGACTCGAGCCCATTTCTCAGTAGGGGCTCTATAGTTACTACCAACCAGTTTAGGGGTTTAGCGTTTTGTTACCTTAACAATAAACTAGACCGATTATTAGAGCTATCTCCTCCATCTAGAAAGAGATTCACAAATGAATAGAATTCAACCATACTATTACATACAATAAAACGATCATAAATCAGTAAATATTAAAGTTAAGATAATGTGAAAGTAAGACTTCATTACAGAGTAGTTGTGGTAATAACTATGGCCAATTTTGACAAAGATTTTGAAAAAAAATTAAAATGTAGATGATGTTCACATGTTTGATGGAAAAAATCAAGAAATGAATAAGCAATAGGTTTTCTAGTTATTGGAAAGGCAAAAGCTTGGTTGGTTTTTTCCTGTGAAAAACGTAATTTACAATTGACAAATACATTAATAAAATGAGAAATAATCCCAACCCCAGAAGACCAAAATTTAAAACATTTTTGGATTAGGGGAGAGGGAATCGAAGAGGAGGAGCAGGGAGTTTCTTTCTTGTTGGTCTTCTTGGTTGAATTCATTCAAGAGAGAGAAAATTGATTGAGGGAGAAAGAGAGAGAGTCTGTAAAAAAGTAGCTTTTGACTCTCTCTCTCTCTCTTTCTCTCTGAGTATTTGGCACGGCGCTTTCAAATTCACACCCTTGAATCTCATCTCCTCACTTGTTTCACCCTGTCCAATTCAAACCCTCCATTTTTGTTCTGAGTCAAGGTCGTCTGCTTTCAAAATCCCATCTGCGTTTTCCAATTGGGCTCCCAAAATCACAGGTGGGCTTTATTCTTTTATATAAAAGTTATCGGATAGACTAAACTATTCAATATCCGTGATCTTTTCTTTCCATGAATTAATTGTTTATTTCCCTCTCAAAATTAGCAGTTTCCATAGTTTTTAATTACTTCTTAGGGAAATTCAGTGTGATTTGTTTCTCCTCAAGTCAAATATTTCGAGATTTTCGGAATCCATTCGAGTTATAGTTATTCAAATCATAGAACTGAAAGCGTTGGATCTTTGATTGAAATTCGAGCTCATAGCTTAGATGCATTTTTTCTGAATATTTTTTTTTTTCTAATTTACTACTTAGGTTTTGGCCTGTTGACCTTATTGCTTTATCGGGTCTACTTGAAATCTAAGAAGTTTGGAATCTTCAGAAATTCGTGGATCTGATTCATGGGGAATTGCTGTGCTAGCCCTGGCACTCCTTCTGAGAAGTATAAGGGTAAGAACAAGAAGCCCAATCCATTCGCTGGTGATTATGCTGTGAGTAATGTAAATGGAGGTGGAAACAAGCTCGGGGTATTGAAAGACCCAACTGGTGATGACATTTTAGCTCGATACGATCTGGGTCAGGAGCTCGGGAGAGGCGAGTTTGGAGTAACATATTTGTGTACTGATGTATCCACAGGCGAGAAATTTGCATGCAAATCGATCTCAAAGAAGAAACTTAGGACTCCGGTTGACGTAGAAGATGTGCGTAGGGAGGTTGAAATAATGAAGCATTTGCCAAGACACCCAAATATTGTTTCAATCAAAGATACTTACGAAGATGACCAAGCAGTTCATATTGTGATGGAACTGTGTGAGGGTGGTGAGCTGTTTGACCGGATTGTTGCGAGGGGGCACTATACAGAGCGGGCGGCTGCAGCAGTTATGCGGACAATTGTTGAAGTTGTTCAGGTTAGGTAGAAGTCATTGATTTTTTGTTTCTGGTTATTAAAAGTCTTCTTTGCTTGCTGGAAGTATACCAGTTTTAGTGATGAAGTCAGCTTTTGGGATATTATTAAATTTACCCCTCTTTTTGCCCATTTGGAGGAGAGGAATACTAGGATTTTTTATGGGATAGAAAATTCCTTTGTGAAGTTTTTCTTTTGTTTATCAGAGTTGTTAGATTGGCATGGATGTCTTCTGTTCACACGTCTTTGGTTCTGAAAAACCTGTTTGGAATCTTTGATGTCCTTACATCTAGATTGTAGCTCTTAGTGCTGTCATCCCTTTCACAAGGGATTTTTTGAAAAAAGCTATAACATCTTCTATGCATTAGGCTATTAGCTATAATCTTGAATCAAAATTTCGATATTATTAGTTACTGGCATCATTAGTCTCAGTGAAATATTAAACAATATATTGAGTTTGATATCAAAATTTATGACAATTTTGTGTCTGTTCAAGTTTAACATGTCTTTGGAACTCATGCAATGAGTAGAAACCCATTTGGTAGGTTGATTCTTAGATGTCTATATTGACTAACTGCAAAGGGCAATGATCAGTAGCTGGCTGTATGGTTTATACCGATATGCCTTGGTGATTTTAAAATGTACCTTGTTCTACTTTCTAGTTATTGAAAGTTTTTCTTGATCGTATCTTTTGCCCCTGAGGTTAGTGTAAATGTCAGTTTCCTTTTTCTTGGATTTCCTCCCTCTGACATTGTGGTTGTGGGCCATAAATAATGTTTATGTTTTGCTTCTACTCTCTCTTATTATTATCATTGCTAATTTGCTGTTATCGACACCTTGAAAGTAATATGGTCTCTTTACATGTTTTGCATCACAGATGTGTCATAAACATGGAGTGATGCATCGTGATCTTAAGCCAGAGAACTTTCTCTTCGGGAATAAGAAGGAAACAGCTCCACTGAAGGCAATTGATTTCGGTTTGTCAGTGTTATTTAAACCTGGTAGGGCACCATATTCACTCAACAAGCTTTATGCTTTATCTCCTTTTTGTGCAGTTATTTTCTATGAATAATTAAGCTGTGCTAATATCTCTTTATCTGCTATATAACCAAACCTGAAGGATTGCTTTTGAACCAGGTGAACAATTTAATGAAATAGTAGGGAGTCCTTATTACATGGCTCCTGAGGTGTTGAAACGGAATTATGGCCCCGAGATTGATGTCTGGAGTGCTGGAGTTATCCTCTATATTCTACTTTGTGGTGTCCCTCCTTTTTGGGCAGGTTAGTAATAGTTTCTCTATTATAAGCTGTTCTTATGTGTATTAGAATCGATAATATTCCTGAGGGCCGAATTGAGTACGACCTCGAGTCCTTGAGACCGTGGTTAATCTGTATAAAATATAGAAACCATAAAGAAGAAAATACGTTCCCAGTTAGTTACTGGCGGTATTATTTCTTATACCAGTTTCTTTTTGATAACTCTCTAATTATTTAAATATCCATGCAGAAACCGAGCAGGGGGTAGCACAGGCAATTATTCGCTCTGTTATTGATTTCAAGAGAGATCCTTGGCCTATAGTCTCAGATAATGCAAAGGACCTTGTGAGAAAAATGCTTGACCCCGACCCAAAACGACGTCTTACAGCTCAGGAGGTGCTAGGTAATGTTCTGTGTATGATTTGAATGTGTTCCTTATTTGCTTTAACACTTGTAGCACTAAATACCTCCCATTTCTTTGTAATCAGATCATCCTTGGATACAAAATGCCAAGAAAGCCCCAAATGTACCATTGGGTGAAACTGTAAAAGCAAGGCTCAAACAATTCTCTGTCATGAACAAGCTCAAGAAGAAAGCGTTAAGAGTGAGTCTGATGTAGTAAAGTTATCGATATCGTCGGGGTGGGGCTCTGACACAATTCATGTCTTGAATTCTTTGTTTCTCAACTTTTGATCTTTTAGGTGATTGCTGAGCATTTATCAGTGGAAGAAGTTGCTGGGATAAAGGAGGCATTTGAGATGATGGACACTACCAAAAGAGGCAAGATAAATCTTGAGGAGCTTCGAAATGGTTTGCAAAAGCTTGGCCAACAGGTTCCCGACGCAGATCTTCAACTACTTTTGGAAGCTGTAAGTATCATATTATGCTTAACTCAATTGACAATTCCTCATTTGCCCTTTTGTTGTTATATGGTATTAGGGATGTCAAAATCACCCGTGGGGACCCGACCCTAATAGGTTGGGGTTTTGATAAATAAGTGGGTGACGGGGCGGGTATGGGGTAATCATAAATAAACCCGCGCTGGTATGGGACGGGAGTGGATATATTAGTCCAACCCGTTACCCGCCCCTTCCCCGTCCCATTTATTTTTTACATATGTTTTCTTTTTTTAAATGTATCGTATTGAAACAAAAACTCTGTCACAACAAAACCTCACATTATTTTTATTAATCACTCACTACACTAGCTATTTTAACCGTTAAATGAGATGATTCTTATATTATTTTACTCATAAATTATCTTCATTACTTCTCTTGTCACCGTTATTCATTATCGTCATCTTTACGTTTATCATCATCGAAGGCCATGTTGAGAAGTTCTACACATAATAGAGATTCCCCATCCCCGACCCGTATCTCTATAAATGGGGAATGATTCGGTGATGGGGTTGACATATTAAAGTGGGGATGGGATGAGGGAAGTTGCCCCGCCCTCGCCCCAGGCCCATTGACATTCCTATATGGTATTTATTAATTATAGAACAATACTTAGCTCTCGACCAGGTGGGGAGGAGCTCCTCCTCACCAGTGACGTGGACTACTCAGCTTAGGCCATCTGTTATAATAATTTAAGGGAAAATTTCTCTAACAACTCTTGTAGTTTGTTTAAAAAGACAACCCTTTTAGTTTGAATAATAACATATAAGTCCATTTTATTAGAATGTGTTAGTTTAGTGTAAAAAGACAAGATTATCTCTATAACTGACTCGACCCATGTATTTTTTCTTACCTAAAGCTTAAACCTTTTTGTGTTTGCATATAAATAGGTGAATTCGAGTTTGGTTTTAAAAAATGATTTTAATGTTTTTAGAATCAGAAAAAATGAGGGATAATTTTGGTATTAAATGTTATTTAAACTATGCTACTTTGAAATATAACGACTTTTGTTTATTTTTTTTGTCATGGAAACCTGACATGAAAGGAGGTTTGAACCATTTTTCAAACTAGAAGGATGTCCGTGTCATTTAAGCAAATTACAAGAAATGTCAAAGAAATTTCTCCTTAATTTAATTTATATACCTAAGGTCTGAGCTCCCACCAGTAATATTAATATAATTATTTCTAAAAAAAATGCAAGACTTATTATTATCGTCATTACTTCTCTCACATATGGCCTGAGCTGGTTTGCTTCTTTTCATCTATTCATGAGTCAAGTATCGTTATTAGCATTCAATGAATCCTACTTTCAAAAGCCATGTATATATTATGTCATTTGAGAACTATAAAAACGGGTTGTATGAGAGAAATGATCTTTTCTATATTATTCCATTATGACAGGCTGATGTTGACGGTGATGGAACACTTACTTGTGGAGAGTTTGTAGCTGTGTCAGTTCACCTTAAGAAATTGGCCAACGATGAACACCTACATAAAGCTTTTTCCTTCTTTGATCAAAATCAGAGTGGCTACATAGAGATTGAAGAGCTTCGAAATGCCTTGAACGATGAACATGAAACTAATAGCGAGGAGGTCATCAGTGCCATTATGCATGATGTGGACACCGATAAGGTCAGTATATACACACAGTTGTTCTTAAATGATGTGGCCCTTTTAGTTCATGCTTTTTTATAAGAGAGAAGAAACAAGAAGAATCTTACTTTTCTAGTGTTGAATGTAAAAGATAAGACCCCTTGACTTTATGTATCGGGATCGAGTCGCCTCCTGTTCCGTTGAATTGATCCTGTTGCATCGAGACTGCCCATTCTGAAAATGGACCATCCAAATCTGTTCTCGCTAGAAACCAAAAGAGAAAAAACAATCAAATGCCAACAAATTTCTTTGAAATCTGTGTTCTGTCCCGTTGAGATTTGAGATGTGACTCATATTGGCACAAAATAACCCCTCATGTTAAATTCCCTAACAGGAGGGATCCATTTTCGAACTTTACATCTTTTGAGATTTGAGATGCGTCTTTTATGAGAACACCCCTACACTAAAAATCCCGCTAATCTCTCATTTAGTTTACTTTAAGAGCACAGACACCCATTCTCTATGAAAGTTAACCATTTTGTACAAAAATGGTTTTGGAATCTGAAAATGATTTGGAAATGGTTTTAGAAGAAGAGAGTAGGGCAATTTAGAATACTTTAAGAGCACAAACACTCACGGTTAAAAAAAAAAGTAAGTGGTAATCTAGATTAAAGTTTATTTTAACAGCGTTAGTTTGTGTAAGAAATAAAGTTTTTGTTTATATTAATGAAATCTTAAAATAAGAGCGGTCGTGTCACATTCAAAATAAAAGGGTGTCCGTTATCTTGCTTTTAGATTTGTGGATTAGAATTTTAATTCCCTTATTTAATCCTGCAGGATGGGCGCATAAGTTACGATGAATTTGCGGTCATGATGAAGGCTGGAACCGATTGGAGAAACGTATCGAGACAATATTCGCGGGAAAGATTCAACAGTCTGAGCTTGACGTTGATGAGAGATGGATCCTTGCATATATCCAACGATGGTAAATGAGCAATCAAACACTAATCAGACATTGAATGTTTTCAAAATGGAAAAGGAAGAAAAAAATCCTTTTTTGTTTTCGTTGGGTTATATGAAATTATTGTTTCATTATTTCCTTGTGAGAAACTTAGGCTATATAGGGATTAAAATTAAGGTTTAAGTATTGCTTCTATGTAGGATAAGTTTATTTTAAATTATCGATGTAGTTGAAAAAAATCTCAGAAAGTTGTAATGTTTATTGAAAAAGTTAGTGTAATTGTTATTTTAAACCTCAATTTTGTTGTTGTATATGTCAATTAGGTGCTGTTGTTGTATATCTCAAAAAACCAAATTGTTTTTGGCTAAGCTTATTTTTAGAAATTGTTTCTAAAACAAAACAAATATCATCTTCAATGCTAAGAACTTTAGCCATTTCTTGGCTAAGATTACAATCATAAAAACGAGAATGAGACATTAGAGAGTAGTCCCGACACAATAATAACAAACGATAAACCCAATATTGATACCTTTGACTGTAATAATAGCGGCATCACTATTAAAATTTCAGGATCCTAAACTACAGTCAGAAGTTGAGATACTAGAAACATGAGAGAACTATACAAAATGACTCATTTCATAGTTAAATGTCGAGTCCAAAATTTTATAAAAATGACCGAATTATCTAAGTGAATAAGATAAAATAGGATGAAATTATCAATTGATCCCCTCAATTTTTCGCAAGACACGCCCTTCATCGTGCAGTGGACAGTAATTTAAATTTTTTAAAATTATTTTACTTTGCAATGTGCGAGCACACTGCATGAGTAAAGTAATAATTAAAAATAGATTTTTAATAACTTTTTTAGATGTTTGAACCTTTTTTTAAAATAAAAGTCTATTACCCTAGTTGATTACACTAAATGATGATTTTGGACAGAAAGTCATGACAACTTGGTATTAATTACCCATGTGGTCAACGAAATATGAATAATTAACTAAAACTTATTCGTATAATGTAAAAAAAATCGTTTACACGATGTACATAGTTTTATTACAACACATTAATACCTTTTTCCATTAGTCATAGAAAATATGCTACGAAATTGGATGGAAGTATATGCATGAATGACGAATAGACGAAAAAAATCTTGTGGAGATGGTTGGAAGAAATTTTATGTAGTTGATTTTATTTCGGTTTATCAAGAAACAATTATCATCTAATTTTTTACAATAAAAATTTAATCAATGCCATGATAAAAAAATTTAACAAAATATTTTATTCACATCAAGTACATAGTTTACTTAAAATCGTGTAAATAAATTATGTACATGCTATCCATCTTTTTATTTAGATTGTGTCAATAATTTACATATAATATGTAAAAATACTAAGAACGTAGCCACACTATTTTTCTGTCCAACAAAGCTCAAATTGCTAGTAAAAAAGTATATAAAGAAGAACTACATAAATGATACAATAAATAAAATAAACTTAATGTTCCAAAAAAGATGGATCCCAAAGCCATCAATGAAAATAAAAGGAAAAATAAAAAACTTCATCTATGTCACCAACCTAAATGTACGCCTAGCATGCAGCGCCCACATCCTAGTCTCATAATAAGCGAAACTCACACATTTTGATCTTCACAATGAAACCCGATATGAAAATAACACGACTCGAAACTTACCTACCACATCTTGATTTCACGACGAAAGAGCAGAGCACTCGAACTTGAGAGATAGATGATGGGCATAGGCCACACTCGTCAAGCTTAGAACGAAGCTTTTTTTTGTCAAATGCAAAAAATTGTATTAAACAAAAGTATTACACTTTTACAAGGGACATACCCCAAGTAAAACACGCAATATAGTGCAAGCATAAAACTAGATAGACAAAAAAAATACACTACACTGCTGCTCCAAGAACACATGACAAACAAACAAGAACACCGAAATTTTGGTGTTCAAAAGTGGTAAATTTATAAGAGGCCATTCTTTTTACTCAGGTATCCAAAAGTGGTAAATTTGGATTTCCTTAGAACACCAAACCCATGAGAATACCATAAATTTTGTAAAAAGGAAACAATTTTCAAAAGAAAATTTAAGAGATTATGAGAGGTTAAGCCTTCGAAATAATAAAAGAAAAATCTAAAAATAGAAAAAATTAATTTTCTAGTGATTATTTGTTTTCTCATAATAAATTTGTAATTTAACTTAACTTATGATGTATCACAAGTTTACATGACACAATTAGATTGGTGCATGTTGATAAGTTAAAAAATTATATTCAATCTATTTTCACCACATAATTTTTTGATACATCATAAGTTGAGTGAAATGATATTGGTATAAATTCTAATACCTTAGGGCATAGGCCAATTTTATTTTTTAAAAAACATTTTCATTTAAAATTAAAGAGTAAATTGTTGAGTGAATTTAAAAAACAAGAAGTGTAGTGTTGTGATATTCCGTCCAGATTCATTGTTCCAAAGTCTGCCAATTTGATCTCCACGGCCTATATTTTTTTTTCTATTATCTCCACGAACTTTAATCACGCGCTCCATGGCGCATGTCATTACCGGCAGACGGAGAGCAGTGACTTTGTTTAGGAACTTTACTAATTTATATTTCAATTTTTAACGACTTATACATTTTTTTTAAATACTACATTTTTCTTTGATCAAGCTATACATTTTTATAATCTAGGTTGGGTTATTGAAATTACCTTTATATTGTTTCGTCGTTCATAAATTTTTGTTTGAATATTAAAAATTTATGCTTCTTCTTTAAAAATAATAAATTAAGTTATTTATTTGACGTGAAAAAATGAGATAGATCAGTAATCATTTTGAAAAATTAAGTTACAACTTTTTTTTATCTAATGATAGAGTGTCCAAGCTAGTTTATGCACTCTAGACAATCTTAAGAACGTATTCCCTCACATTGACGTAAAAATTATTAAAATTTTTAGTGTTACTCACAAGAATGGTTAATAAAGAAAAGAACCACTTTTCTTATAAATGGACTAATTCTATGTGAGTAAGTTACCAATGTAATAAAAGCGACTCAAGTTTTTTATTTTTTATGATATTTATCAAAATTTTCTTTTTTTTAGTGATTGTTAATTTTTTTAATAAAATATTTTAATAATATATTATGATTAATTAGATGATGGATTAACTGACATATTTGGATATATTTATTGATTTTTATCGCTAATAACTTTATTTGAAAAAAAAAATAGCTTCTATAGTTGATCTGAGCTGTTGCATTGTGCAAGCCAATGCTGACCCGACATGTCGTTTTCTTCTAGCCGGTACACATGTGATACGCTAGAGCGCGTGTGGCTGTGGAGTGAAAAAGAGTCCTTAAGTAAGACCAACCATAGAGTCTAAGTTAGACTTGGGTTCCTAAAATGTTCTCGTGCCCGGCACGCGATGACGGCGCACTGTAGCATAGACGCCGTACTATTCCCAGATATTATTTTACATTATATTTATTACCTACATATATAATATATATTTGATAATTAATAAATTTCTTTCCCACGAACTATTTCCTTTCTGGTTCTCTCATACTCATATTTTGATCACCACCCAATCCCCATTTCGCATCTCTCTCTCTCTCTACTCTCTCTCTTCTGCTACTTCACTCATTCTACTGTTGGGGAAGAAGCCCTAGGTCTTCGATAATGACGACGACGCTCGGAGCAACAAACGCCGCCGTTTTTAAGGACTCTAAGGTTCAGATTCAGAGTTTCCAGGGGCTTCGGTCGTCGAATTCGCTTGCTCTGCTGAGCAGACATGTGTACTTACGCTCTCCTGCTGCTGCTTCTTCCAGGCCTTCGCTTATTAGAGCTGTGTCCACGGTTCGATTTTCATCCATTTTTTATGCTCGTTTTCTTCTCAGGAATTGTTTTTCTTTTGTGGTAAATAGATTTTTTGTGTTTGCTTTTTGGATTTTGAGGCTTTGAAACACTAGAATGAGAAAGTGAAAAATATGTTCGTCGTAGAATCTTAAGTGGTGGTGTCATATACTTTACAGATTGATCTTACATACCAACGTTTTGCTCGTTCGTCGCAACTGTCTCGTTTACGAGTTCTGTAAATGGTTGGTACCTCAAATTAAGAAAGCCAAAAAAACTGGACGGAAGCGTTTATAACATAATTAAACTATTATTCCTGTTGACTCGCTTTCATTTTCCCCCACCCTTATCAGTATGATTTTATTTGAGAAAAACCGTATGGGTCTAGCCTAGTGGTTATGGTGAATCATGGTTCAGGCGAATGGTCTCACATGGTATCAAAATCCTGTCACGTCAATTGCTGTGGCCTGCTGGGATCTAGAACTAGAATTTTTACTGGTGTCATCGTCAAAAAGAGAGAAAAAAACCAGGCTAATGGCGCATGATTGGTAATAAGAAGCATGTTGAATTCTGAACTGCTTTTTCTTTGTTGAGCTAATGGTTCTGAAATTCTCTTTGCAGCCAGCAAAGCCTGATACTGCAGTTGCGACAAAGCGAAGTAAAGTAGAAATATTCAAAGAACAAAGTGATTACATAAGGTACCCTCTTAATGAGGAGTTGTTGACCGATGCCCCGAATATAAATGAGGCAGCCACTCAATTGATCAAGTTCCATGGGAGTTATCAGCAGTATAACAGAGAGGAACGACATCACAGGTCTTACTCTTTCATGCTTCGCACCAAGAATCCATGTGGAAAAGTGTCTAACAAACTGTATTTGACCATGGATGATCTTGCCGATCAGTTTGGAATCGGAACACTTCGTTTGACTACAAGACAAACATTTCAGCTCCATGGCGTCGTGAAGAAGGACCTGAAGACAGTAATGAGCACAATTATTAGAAGCATGGGTTCAACACTGGGTGCTTGTGGTGATCTTAACAGGAATGTTCTTGCTCCAGCTGCTCCAATTGTGAGGAAAGATTACCTTTTTGCGCAGCAAACAGCAGAAAACATTGCTGCATTGTTAACTCCTCAGTCTGGTTTCTATTATGATATATGGGTGGACGGGGAGAGGTTCGTGTCAGCAGAACCACCTGAAGTGATGGCGGCCCGTAATGACAATTCTCATGGAACAAACTTCCCTGATTCAGCCGAACCTATTTATGGAACTCAGTTCCTGCCAAGGAAATTCAAAATTGCAGTGACTGTTCCAGCAGACAACTCAGTTGACATTCTTACAAATGATATTGGTGTCGTTGTTATTTCTGACTCTGATGGGCAACCTCAAGGGTTCAACATCTATGTAAGATAGAGTCTATAAAAAAGCTTCGCTTCCTTTTAAATTCTAGTTCCTCATAATTCTCATATTGCAGGTTGGTGGTGGAATGGGAAGAACACATAGACTGGAGACCACTTTCCCCCGTCTAGGAGAACCACTGGGATATGTGCCAAAAGAAGATATTTTATATGCAATTAAAGCTATTGTTGTTACACAACGAGAGAATGGAAGAAGAGATGATCGCAAGTACAGTAGAATGAAATATTTGATTAGCTCTTGGGGGATTGAGAAGTTTAGAAGTGTTGTTGAGCAATATTATGGAAAGAAATTTGAGGCTTTCCGTGAATTACCAGAGTGGGAGTTTAAAAGTTACTTGGGATGGCACGAGCAGGTCAGTTTCGCATAATTAGGTCTTCTTCTACTGCCCCCTGTGGTCGATAGCTGACAATGTGTGTTTATTTATCCTTTGCAGGGAGATGGGGGTTTATTTTGTGGGCTCCATGTTGATAATGGACGCATTGGCGGAAAAATGAAGAAGGCATTAAGGGAGGTAATAGAGAAGTATGATTTGAACGTGCGCATCACACCAAATCAGAACATCATCTTGTGTGATATTCGTAGTGCATGGAAGCGTCCTATCACCACAGTTCTTGCACAGGCTGGTCTACTGGTAAGATGATTATGATTTGCAACATACATGAATGTGCCTTTAAGATATACATCCTCCTTGCTCTGTTCGCAGCATTAATGTTTTCAACAAATCAGGATAGAATGAATAAGCTTATTTATAATTATAAATGTATCGAGTGATTTCATCGGCCTCTTAAACTTGATATAAAGCAAAATAAGTTGGCAAGGTTTACATTGCTGATTAAGAAGAATATGATTGTGACCTTTCCTTCTTAACCTTTTTGATCTTCTTCAAGTTCAATATTCTCTTTCAATCCTGTTCGTGCAATCCCAAACTGTAACAAGCTTCTCGAATGTAGTACTCTGACAATTGTGGTTTGTTTAACAGCATCCTAGGTATGTAGACCCCCTCAACTTAACGGCAATGGCATGCCCAGCTTTCCCACTTTGCCCACTGGCGATAACTGAAGCTGAACGCGGAATTCCTGACATCCTTAAGCGAGTTCGAGCTGTATTTGAGAAGGTAATTGTGACGTTCTTCATTCTTTTTCCACTTTTGTTTTGTTTCTGTTTTTTTTTTAAATGTTAGTTCCTCGACAAAAAAAGTTAGTTCAGTGTAATAGAATATGAAGGTGGAAGATCAATGGGTCATCAAAATAGAGATCACTTTTTCGTTTTCCCTCTATATGGATTTCAGCATGTATTGATGATCGCTGCCTTTGTGATGCAGGTTGGTCTCAAGTATAATGAATCTGTAGTTATAAGGATCACTGGTTGCCCTAACGGTTGTGCTAGACCTTACATGGCTGAACTTGGTTTTGTTGGTGATGGCCCCAATAGCTACCAGGTATCATAAGTTACAGTTGAATCTTCTTTCACCTGGTGTAAAATTTGCAAATAATTAGTGAGTTTGTGTGTACCTTTGCTTTATAATAGATTTGGCTTGGAGGGAACCCTAGTCAAACTGCACTAGCAAGAAGCTTCAGGGATAAGGTTAAGATTCACGACCTTGAAAAAGTCTTGGAACCCTTATTTTACCATTGGAAGCGCAAGCGGCAATCTAAAGAATCATTTGGCGACTTTACTACCCGCATGGTGAGCTTTATGGCAACTAAAATTGTGTAGTCCCTTTCTCAACACCTTTGTGAAAACTTACTATCATTACTGTCTCAAATATTCTCCTTGAAACCTTGAGGTGTAGCTCTCTGGTTAGATCTCGAGTTTGTTCTTCAGAGGTCACTAGTTCGATCCACATCCAACTTCAGGGCCTGTGGGATTAGTCGGGTGCAAACCCGGAAACCTTGTGGGTTCAATGGTTTTTCTCATTTGACAGAATATATAAAAAGATATTCTCTCATATGATGCCTATTGCAATAATTGTTTCTCAGGGATTCGAGAAACTTCAAGAGTTGGTTGACAAATGGGATGGTCCGGTGGTAGCACCAGCGCGTTACAACCTGAAGCTTTTTGCTGACAAGGAGACATATGAAGCCGTAGATGAACTTGCAAAGATTCAAAACAAAAACGCTCATCAGTTAGCCATGGAAGTCATTCGCAATTACGTGGCTGCCCAGCAGAACGGGAAGGGTGAATGAACAAACCGGAGAATTCGTTAGTGATCTTTTTGTCTTCAACAAATGGTGAGAGAGGTGGCCAAAGAAACAAGCTTTTTCTCTGAATCTCCAAGCTGTTACTATTCAGTAACAAACCGGAAAAATAGGCCGAGGATTTGGTGCAAGTTGGTTCCGAAATTTTGTCTCTCCTTTCTTTCTTTCTCACATTCTGCTTTTCTGTATGCCTGGATGTTGTAATGAATTGCTTTGGTTTTGTATTAAATCAGCATTACTTTTAACAAAAATATATTTTTCAGAATTTATTCTATTTTTATTGACAGTGGGTAATGATTTATTTTTCTTTTCTAGGTAAGATCATTATGTTTAACCATTGTTCATCCCAAAACTGGGAAGATTTTACTGCAAAGTTGTTAAATTGTACTTTCTTACTATCTTTTTTAATCGGAAAATGATGAGTATCACTGCAACATGGCTTGTATTGTGGCTTCTCTCTCTTCTGTGAGATGATATGGTCTTACAATTTTCCATTTTTTTCCTAACAAAAATAATGTCAAATTTGTGTGGTTTTTTATTCAGGAGAATTGATATTTTTGGATTTAGATCCCTTCTTGTTGGTGATCTAAATGGAGGAGTATTGTTGAGCTGGTTGATCTAAATGGGTGAGTTTTGTTGAGCTGGTCTGGGCTGTTGGCTCACATGGGCTGTTGTGGGCTGTTGGCTCAGATTTCAACTGTTTAAATCTTCAATTAGGAGTTGAAAACAAAGTGTCATGTGAGTTCTGTCTAAAAAATGGACTGTTGGCTCAGATTTCAACTGTTCAAATCTTCAAGGAGTTGAAAACAAAGTGTCATGTGAGTCCTGTCTAAAAAATAGACGGAAGTGATATCACTTCTAAAAAATGTAACTTCTTTCACGTACTTCTGGGTAATTTTTTATCCGTGCATACGTATCCATCGATTATATCTTAACCGACGACTTCTCTCTATTCTCTCTGCTACTTCACTCTCTCTCTCTTCTCTCTTTTTTATATAGCAATATTTTACTAGTTTCCTTTTTATAATTTTAGACATTGTGTATGCGTCTTGTACGGTAAGCGTTTGGTTAATAATAAAAGTGGAATCTTTTATACTTCTTTTTTTTAATATCAATATTCTGTCAAATGAGAAAAACCATTGAACCCACAAACCATCTGATGCTTCTTTTACTATTTAGCTTGAATTTTTTGCTTTATGAGACAGAAAATGAAAGCTAGCCCCAGATTAAACATTGATATTGAAAAATAGGGAACTTGGAGCGTCAGAATGAAAACATAGCACTGATGGGGTTTCAAGGTCGAACGCCATAGATAAGAAGGAGGAAGAAGAGGTTGGAAGGTCTCAGCGGTGAGAAGAGAACATGCAGGGCATTTGTTTAACTAGAGAGTGAGAGAGAGAGAAGTTGAGAGAGAGAGAGAGAGAGAAACATAGAGCGAGAGAGAGAAGAAGATAGTTACATTAAAAAGAGAGAAAATAAAAGAGGGAGTGGGAGAGAGAAGCAGAAACGTAGAGAAATAATCAAAGAGAGAAACAGAGAGACGATCAGAGACATAGAAGATAAAAAAGAGAGGGGGAAGAAAACTGTGGCTGGGAAAGTTAAAAATCCTAATATGAAGGAGAAGATTGCAGAGAGAGACAGAGTGAAGTAGCACTGTAGCAGAGAGTATAGATAGAGAGAAGAGAGAAAAAGTTTTAATTCCGAGTACAGTTTTTGAGTTTTTTGTCCCGTCCTGACCCAGACGGTACAATTGTTTTTAAGTCACGTTCCGTCCTGAAGAGAAATCTCAAACGGAACGGGTATTTTAGATAAAATATTTAAAATTTAAAAATAAAAATTAGTTTAAAGTTTAAAAGATTAAAATGTTAAAAATTAAAAAATTAAGGGTCAAAATTAAAAATATTAAGAGTCAAATTAAAAAAAATAAAATATTAGATTATTTATAAAAAATCAAGATTGAACAAAAAGAATTTGTCCCATCCCTTACCGTCAAGAGTAAAAAAAGAGAACTGTAATAATGACCAATTTCTTAGTTCAAGTTACAAAAATATCCAGAAATTTTTTTTATGACTAAAATGACCGAAATATGGTAAATGATTTACTTATCACTGTGAATTTTAGGTAATTTAATTTTTTACTACGGTTATATTTCGGTTATTTTTGCAACTCCACCCCCGAAACCTGTATTTTCCTGCTATTTCCCTGAGTAAAAAATCCCATCTAATCCTGCTCGGTTCGAGACGATTTTTCGAGATGGGACGAGTTTTTAGGGACGGTTGCACACCCCTAGTTTTAATTGATGGACACAGTGTCCATCAGTAGAAAATTACCCAAAAGCTCATGAAATATGTCACGTTTTTTGCATGTTGTATCGCTTCCTGTTTTTTTGGATGGAAGTCACGGTAGGGGTTGGTCTTGAAAGAAAATAGAAAGTGATGGAGTACTATTATAAGATTTTGAAGGTGATGATGTAATTTGATATATGCGTAAAAAGCCAAGAGAGTCGAAAGTATTTAATCCTTGTTTTTTTTAGTGATTTTGACAGTTGACTTTTGAGTTCAATGATACAGAACTCTAATCCAGAAAATTGGCAATGGTCGGTGTGAATTTTTTTATGCTCTTCATGTACCAAAATTAGATATATAATCTTGAAAGTTTAATCAGGTTGCGGCTACGATGTATATATCATATTACACATGACATTTTTAACTTGAATGTGCGTTTTGATATATAATATGATCTAACATGACACTGTAGTAAGGTCGTGCTTATGCTTAGGGGAGAGGAGTGTTTGAAATCCCACACCGACTCTAAAAAATGCATGACACTCAAAGTGATACATTTTGAAAAAGAGTCAAAAGACAATACTTCTCTTTTTCGAGTCATTCTACATTACTCTTAACAGTCATATTGAGAGGAGAGATAAATCACAATTCACTCATAAAGAGCAATATGTTTCTTGGTACATATTTTTACTTTACTCCCTTCAACTATCGTCATTTTTTTAAGAAAAAAACTATCGTCATTTGGCTATTTGATCATAAATTTTAGTAATCAGTATCATATTTTACATCGAAATAAACATAGCCAACATGAATGAATGTTTAAAGACACAATTTTCCAAAATAATTGTAAAAGTGATCATATTTATTTTGTTAAGGAGAAGAGAATTCGATGTGATCAAATCTCGGAATAAGAGGATGAAAATCTTCTATATGATCACTTGAACGAGTGTATTTTACAGTGTGTACATATATACATTTTCGTACAAAAATTTAGTTAATAGTTACTTTATATATATAGTTTAGAACCATTTTATGAAACAATTTCTTCAACAAGTGCTTCTAAGTAGCAAAAGTGCTTCAAACTATAGAACAATTGTGAAATAGATTTGAGAAAAGATGGTGTTTGCCTTCCAAGAAAATGAAATAAGAAAAAACCAGATAAACTTACCAAGATTTTTATCCAACTTTTACAGAGTAATTCAAACCAAACGACATTAAATCAACAATAACAACTAAATAGCATCACTTGATTCAATTGCGACAAATACGAGCAGTAGGCATTGTAACACAAACAGGAGCATACTTAGCCTTAGCTTCTGGGCTCCCTCGTTTTGGCTCATCCGCCATTGCTACCTTCCCAATGGAGCTTACAGCTACAATTGCAGCAGAAATCACTAACCCTCTTCTTCCATTGATGCTCTCCTCTTTCTTCTTCATTTCCAAGTTCGCCTTTTGTTCTCCTTCTATGGTGGGTGATGATGCTTTGGCCAAAATCACCCTTTTGCTACCATTTTTGGTCAGATTTGAGTTTCCAAAGCATGAGGCTGACGTAGTCATGGAAGCCATTTCTTAAGCTGTTTTGTGCTTTTCCAATCTTCAATTGAATGAAATTGAATTGGGGTTAAGGCTAAAAAACAAAGTGATGAATTGAAACAAATGTGTGATTGATTGGTGACCCATCATCCATTTCCTTATCTAAGGAGATTGTGTTGTGACCACTAGATAGTTGCCATGTGTTTCCTTGCTTTATCTTAGCAATAAGTTATGGTTTTGAAAACTAGAATAACCAAACTTATGTGATGCTACCTCAAATTATATGGATGTGACCGCCCTTCTATTTTTAGATGACTGTCACATAAACTATTATAGTCTACTTTAGTGAGTTTATTTACCTACATGACAGTCATTAGGAGGAGCATGCATTAGAAGGAGCAGTCATATTGTGCCGTCCCTTCCAATGATCCCTCGTGATACTACATAACTTAATATCATATACATGATTTTTCATATCTTGCATAACATGATAATATGAAGAAGAAAAGTAAAATTTTAATTATAAAGTAAAATTTCAATGCATGAGCTTATGTCATATGCACAGTCATATCATATTAGCGTTGAGCATCTTGTAGATCAAAGGTTATAATTGAAATTTGAATTAAAGATGGGACTTGTTGATGCAAGAGATTTTGTTTTGGTCAAAGTTACATTACAAATTCTAAAGGGAATGGAAAAATTTAACTCGAATCCACGACCTTTAGAGTATGGGTGTGTGGACTTAACCAATTGTGCCAACCTAACTTGTCCGATGATGCAGGAGATTAAGCATTACGATTTGTTAATGAATTTTCCTAACAATTGATTTGTGAAAAATATAAATTCTCACTAAAATTTTTCATGGCTAAAATACAAAAACACACATGTAGTTTGGTCATCTCGTAAATAGTACTATATATACACACACACACGCACATATTTGCAATTTACTCCTTGGCTTTGACAATCTACAACTTATACCTGTATGTTGCATATTCTCGTTAGTTTTAACGTTTCACTCACGGGCAACTCAGATGAGATTAGGGGTGAACAAAATGTTACCGAATTGACCGAACCAAAAATGGTCGGTTTGGTCAGTTTATAAGACCCTTCGGTTCGATTCGGTTCAGTTAAAAAATTATTGAGTTTTCAAATCGAATTGAAACTTAAATAACAAAATGACGTCGTTTTATAACTCTATGCAATTTCTTATCTAATCACCCCAATACGTTGCCGTTTCACTCTCTACTCTCAGTATATAATCTGAAAAAAATGGAATAAGGGCTCATTTTTCTCTCCCAAGAATCGTGCATGGGTTTTTACTTAAACTAGACCCCTAGAAAATTGAAATGGCTAAAATACATCATTCCACTATACAGATAGTCCACCGTCTACCAATTTGTTCTCTATTCTTTCCACCTTATACCATTTCTACACAATATCAAATCAAATATCAACTTATTCTTTCTCAACACTCAACCTCCCCTCATATCCTCATTTCTCCTTATACGTTTGTCATTTTCACCTTCTTCTTACACTCCTTCAACAAGAGTTTTCATCATTTCTTCACGTTCTTCTTTCTGCTACAAGAGAAATTTTTTTACGTGTCAAGAAGTTCTTCATCTTCTAGAAAAGCTTGTAGGTACATACGTTTCTGAGTTTTATAAGAAGTTTTTTTGGTTTTTTACGTTACTGGGTTTTAAAATATGTTTTCTGGGTTTTTTGTGTTACTGAGTTATTCTACAACAACATGCAGTACTTGTATACTGAAGACGATGCCTACAAGGTCGTCGTGAAGCTCTCCTTGTAGAATACAAGATGACTTTAAGATGTACTTGTAATCTACATGGAGATGGCTTCACGATAGGGGTGTAAGAATAGTTGAAAAATCGATCAAATTGATCTGAACCGTGTCGGTCGGTTGCCATATTATAAAGATTTCAATCGGTTTATGAAATAGGAAAACCGTAATTTTCGGTTTAAGGGTATGAAACCCGTAAGAAATCGAACCGAATCGATATATAATAAATAGGATAATTTAGCTAATAAATGAATTGTTAGCTTTCTAGGAGAGGCTACACTAGAAAGGACTTCAATACACTAGGCCCGTGGTTCGAGTAATTGCCTCCACTTTTTTCCAATTTTTTTCCTTTCTGACACTTCACCTTTAGGAAACCCTAGCTTTAAATTGCTCTCTTTGTTATAAATACAGACCTCTTTCTCTCTTTAAAACTCAAACTCTCATCCCTTTTCCCTCGCGTCTCCATCCTCCATCTCGGCTCTTTCTAGCGTCTGTCTCTCCATATCATCTGTCTCCATCAGCTCTCTCTCCATATCGTCTCTCTCTCCATATCTTCTCTCTTCCTTCTATGTCATCTCAGGTTCTCTCCATCTCTCTAACGTCGGTCTCTACTCTATCTTCTCTATGAAATATCTCACCGTTGATGACCTTCTTGTGGCCAGTGGCTAGCGGAGGCCAACATCTCATAGCCGATGAAGACTTGGTGTTCAATTCATCATCTCTTCTAGATCTGAGCCCTAGTTCACAGCAAATCATTTGTGTTCAATGTTCATCTGATCTTAGATCTGGTAGAATGAGAGTATTTTTTTATGGATTATATATTGCCTTGTTCTCTCTTTTTCATTAGAAACATTTATCTATTATTTTAGGGTTTTAATTTCCCAGCCTTTCTCAATAATATTTGATCAGGGTTTGGTATTTTTCTAAGATATGCTATTTTCTAGAATTTTCCTGAAGTTACTGTGAATTTTTCAGTTTGGTTCGATTGTTTCAGTTTCAGTTGATTTTTCACTGTTCAGTTCAGTCCAATTTACGTACTTTACTTGGCTCAGTTCCGTTTGTATAATTGAAAAATTGCAATTATGGTTCAATACGATAAAATCTCATAAACCGCATCGAACCGAACCACCTACACCCATACTTCACGATTATCTTGAAGCTCATTGTGTATACTTCACGATAATCTTGAAGTCACCTTGTAGTTGATCTTGTATACTTCATGGTAATATTGAATCTATCTTGTAGTTGATCGTGTATACTTTAAGATAGATACACGACCATTTTGAATAATATCTTACATACTTCATGAAAGCTTCAAGAAGAATTCAAGATGATCGTGTAATCTTCCAGAAGGCCTTAATATTATACTGAAGCCTTCTTGTACACTACAAGATGGCTTCAAGAACTTCTTGTACGCTTCAATATCATATTTAAATCTTCATGTAGTCTTCCAGAAGGCGTCATGTACATATATATTTTTTAGTTTAAACATTGATGACTTCCTTCATTGATGTATGATATAGATATGTTTGAAGTTTAAATTTTTGTATTCATGATGGAGATTGAGAGAGAACGGGTAGATTCTGGTCTTTTAGTGGAGAGAAGACAAAACTTTTAGAGATATCAGTGAACTGTACTTATAAAGATTGGTTCAACATAATCTTGAAGTTATCTTGACGTATACAAGATGACTTCAAGATGTTCTTGAAGCCTTCTTGTAGGCTACAAGATGGGTACAATATGTACTTGTGGCCTTTTTGTAACCAACAAGATGGGTACAATATATCATTGTAATCATCGTGTAGTCTATAAGGCTGGTACAAGATGTCATTGTAATGATCTTGTAGTTAACAAGACGGGTACAAGATGTCATTGTAATCATCTTATTGATTACAAGACAAATTCTTGATGTTGTTGAAGTCGTCTTATAGTCTACAGGATGGGTACAAAATGTTCTTGAATCCTTCTTATAGTATACAAGTGGGCACAAGATGTCATTGTAATCATCTTGTAGTCTATGATACGGCTACAAGATCATCATGTACCCATGAGTAGAAGAGGAAGATGTTGCTGAGGAGAAAAAAAAGCATTAATTACATACAAGCTGAAGTTGGCAGATATAACTCAAAAGCGAATTTTATACTTTCGCCGAAGAATCACAATTGAATTATTTATATATGGACGTGTAAAAACTTAATTTTGGGAGACACTTGGTTATTACTTTATAGTTTACTTGATTTTTTATACTATATGATTTTGAATGCCCAAATCAGCCTACCCACTGCCACGTAAATATAAATATGGACTTCTATAATTTTAAATATTAATATATAAATGGACATGTGGTAATTTTAAAGTTAAATATAAATAAATATGGACTTGCAACATATTGAGGGATTAAAGATCATTTAATAGCTTTCAAGATGCCCATGAAGTTATCATGAACCCATATGATGACAATAAAGTCATTGTGAAGTCTTCATGAAGGCTTCATGAAGTCTACAAGATACCCATGGAGTCATCTTGTAGACTTCTTGTAAGCTTCAAGAAGACTACACGATGATCATGAAGTCATCTTGTAGACTTCAAGAAGACTACGCGATGACTGTGAAGTCATCATGAACCCACATGATGATGATAAAGTCATCGTGTAGTCTTTTTGAAGGCTTCATGATGTCTACAAATACCCATGAAGTGATCTTGTAGACCTTTTGTAAGCGTCAAGAAGACTACACGATCATCTTGAATCCATCTTGAAGTAAACAAGAGACTATTCAAAACGGTCTTGTATCCAACTTGAAGTCTACAAGACAGATTTAAGATGACTTTAAAATTATCGTGAAGTATACATGATCAACTATAAGATGACTTCAAGAATATCGTGAAGTATACACGATCAAGTACAAGATGAATTCAAGATTATCATGAAGTATACACGGTCAATTATAAGATGGCTTCAAGATTATCGTGAAGTATACACGATCAACTACAAGATGATCGTGAAGCCATCTCAGTGTAGGCTTCAAGACAGACTTATATCCATCTTGTAGTCTACAAGGAGAGCTTCAAGATGACCTTGTAGGCGTCGTCTTCAACATACAACGTACTGTATGTTGTTGTAGTAACCTAAAAAAATATATTTTAAAACACAATAATGCAAAAACAAACTTCTTATAAAAGCTTCTCTTGCAGCGAGAAGAAGAAGATGAAGAAATGATGAAGACTATCGTAGAATGAGTGGAAGAAGAAGGTGAAGAGATAACTAACATACAAGGAAAATTTAGGGTTTGAGGGGGAAGAGTATGGAGGTTGAGTATTGAAGAAGAATATGTTGACATTTGATTTGATGTTGTATAAGAAGGGTATGCATGGGAAAGAATGGAGAAAAAATTAGTGGATGGTGGGCCAAGAGTATAGTTAAGCTAAAATTAGTCTAAGGGTGTATTTTAGCCATTTAGGTTTTCTATGGGTCTAGTTTAGGCAAAAATGCACCGCGCAGCTTCTTCTCCTCCGTTCCTTATTTGCTGAATCACTGAATCGCATATGCCTTCTCCTTTCTCCTTCTTCCGTTCTTACTTCTCCTATCTCTTTCTTCCCTTCTTGCTTCTCCTATCTCCTACCGCCCTTCGGTGTTTAGGATTTGGGATTAGGGTTCATTTCTCTCTCCCTTCTACGTTCTTCTCTGTGTCTCTACGTTTGCGATTGTTTTCAAGGTAATTTATGTTTCCTCATTTTGTTTAGTTTATTTATATTTCTTGGTAGTGATTTTTTGATTCGTTTAGGATTTCTTGAGATATTGTCTTGGTTATTTTCTAATTCCTATAGGATTTGATGATCTTGAACGATTCATTTAGGATTCGTTTAGGATTCTCATACAGAAATGATTCTCTTTTAAGATGTGATTTTGTTTGATTTTCATTTTTCTCATGAAGAGTAATGAATATATCACATGCTTAGCCTGGGTAGAGTGAACAATCAAAATCCTACCTCACACGTGGTAAAATTTAGACCGAAAAATCAATCAAGGAATATGATGGAATGTGAGCCGTAGGATCAATTAGGCAGTTATGAAAGGGATCTAGGGAAGGAATATTCTCTAGAAATGTCTATCTGTTTCTCAAAGCTTGCTATGAAATAAGGCGATTTGTTATCACTTGTTAATTTTTCATGTATAAATAAGAGGATGTACAACTCTGAAATTGATTCGAAGATAAGCAAATTGTTACTTTTGAGTTCTCTACCTTTCATTCTCTTTCTATATTAATTGTCATTATTATTCATTATTCATAGATTTTTCAACTCCAGAAAAATCCTTTACTTTATTGTGCTTTCATTGAGAGTGAGAGAAAACTCAAGAAATCCCTATCAAAATGCCTAGAACCAGATCAAACGCTACCATCAATGAGGGGAACGCCAATAGAAACGGGAATGATCCTGTTGGTCAACCCACACCACAGCCGAAATGCTCCAAACTATTCTGACAGGAATGCAGGAGATAGAATAGTGAAACAGTGAGGCGTTGTGTAACGCATGGTAGAAGGTCCAAGACTAAATTAATGCGCTGCAATGGGAGCTAGCAGAATACGGTGGTAAGTTAGTCAACAGACTAACAATGAAGAACGTGAAAACTGTTTAGAACTAGATGAATAGGATGCCAGGCGGGCAAATCCAGAAATCAGGAAGAACGTGGAACAAGAAGATGGAGAAATCCAGTCTCAAAACCACACGAAAGAAACGATGGGAGAAAATCGTCCACCGAAATTCATAATGGAAAAAGTAGTAGAAGAAATGTTGGAGAAGAAGATGATGGAGATAAGGAAACTATGGAGTACGGGAAAGGTAAATCTCGAGTCATTTACCGATTCTGAAGAAATTAGTGGCACCCAAGTTCAAGTGATATGAAAGAAAATATGATTCGATGGACCACCTCAGGCGGTTCAAAACAAGTGATGGCTCTGTACTGCATGAAGATGAATTAATGTGCAGAATGTTTCCCACTAGTCTGGACGGGAGCACTTTGAAATGGTACCATTCACTCCCTCTCCATTCAGTCACGAACTTCACCACCATGTCCTTAGTCTTCTAGGAATACTACTCCACGTACCGCTCAGTGATTGAGGACACGGAATACCTGCTGACCATCTCCATCAAGAAGGGAGAATCATTGTGATTAGAAGAGAACGAGAAGATAAAAAAGGAATGATGAACTGGGAGAGAGCAAATGGGAAAAGACTGAGAGCAGAGTAAAATCAGCAAACGAGGTCCATCCCGGAGACAAAGTCTACACGCCTCTCACCATGGTTGTAACTCAGATACTTAAGGTGATCAAGAACAAGCCGTGGTTAAGGAGATCAACCCCATTGGCGAAAGAACCGAGCTACAGAGACAAGGACAAGTATTGCTCCTATCACAAAAGCTACAGGCATTACACGAGAGATTGTTTTCAACTCAAAGATTACATCGAGAAGTTGATCAAGCACGGATACCTCATAGAATATGTCCAGAAGGACGGGTAGAGGGAAATAGAGAAGGAGGTCTAGGACAAAGGGAAATAGCCTCTCTGAATTGTGGATACCATAATCATGCTGACTGAACATGAATGTGTTGAAATCTACGGCGACGCGCGGCGGAATGTGTGGTTGTGTTTCAAAAAAATTATGAAACAATAAACGATCACATCGCAGTAGATCCCAAAGATAAAAACTTTTTAATTGAAAAACACTTTTTTTGGATTGAATCGATTATATATCTATACATTAAATCTACGACATACAAATATATGAATTATACCTCTTGTAATCTATCAAGCATCCTTGCAAATAATGAACTTGTAATCTCACGAACAACAGACTGTAAGATCCACACCAAGATCTTTCAAATCAATCTTTAAACACATTAAGACGTGTGTAGGCACGTAGAATAAACCAACGATACTTTTTTGTTTCTATATGTACTGAACACATGAGATCTAGAGATTTTGGAGAATGACTATTATGAGACAAAACTCTGAGAGAATATGAAAACTCACATAGTTTTTTTAATTAAACTTTAATCACACAATTCCACTCTGATTGTAGTTGCAGCACTGAGGTCAATAGAATAATATCAATATATATCTTCTGGGTCAATGCTCATCAGAGTTTTTAGGGATTTACACAAATTAATATGTTAATTATAAATGTGTCATTGTAGTGAGATCTACTGTAATTGAGCAACACTGCAGTGCCACACGGCACTACAGTGTGCCGTGAAGAGCCACAGTGTGTCACGACACTGATGACTCATGGCACCAATGTAGTGCCATGAGGGACTACAATATGTCACATGGCACTACAATAGTCCATGTCAAATTCTTATTCAAAATCAGTGATTGACATATGACAGTCCAATATGCCGTGTGACAATTTTTTAAATTTATTATTTATTTTAATAAGATAAATTAAGGGTGAAAAATTGCTACTGAACTGAAAATAGTTGGTTCGGTCGATTTAGCAAGGTTGTGCAAACTCAGAAGTGATGTAGTTTTATTTTTCCTAATTGGAAAGCAAAACAGACTGAGTGAGAGTTGTGCAAGGATAGTAAGTGAAGTCGACTAAGTACTGTATCAACAACTTTAGTAGAAGGATGACACAATTTCAGATGCCAGATATTAAAATCATTAGATACAGCAGTAGAAAAATGTGCAGACATAGGTGTACTGAGCTCAGAGACAGATGGAACAGCAAAAAGATTTTTATTGAACTTATATGATGAGTTTAATACACTACCAGAAGTCAATAGAGGGAACAAGAGAACTTCTAAGAGTACAAACATTATCTTTCTTGAAATAAAAGTTATCAGTACTAGTTATAGCTGAAACATGTGACATAGAGTCATTAAACATGTAAAAAGTGCATGTTAGAGCTCTTTAGTTCTTCTTTGCTGGCACAGGCAATTCATACAAGCCATCATTAAGTCTCTCTTTGAGTAGAATAGTCCACGTGGTGAGTTTTGAAACACTTATCAGGTTTTTTGTTATTTTTGGAACTCTAAGCATATTATTTAGTTGAAGATTGTAGAGAGTGAAAGGAAAATAACTTTTACCAATATGAGTGACTTGGAGCTGCTTACCATTTCCTACTGTGAGTTTTTCATTACCCTGATAGTCATTAGCAAGGTTGAGATTGTGCAGGTCTGAATTCACATGATAAGTGGATGCACTGTCTGTATACCATGTGTTTTCTGAACCATATTCTGAGTTTGTTGCATAGGCTGAAGGAGTGAAGCTTGTGTGGAAAGGTGGTGAGGTTTGCGAGGTTAGAAACTGCCCAAATGTGAGATGAGCCTGAAGGACAGCTTGATAGTATGTATCAAACCTGAACCAACAAGAGGTTGCAGTGTGCCCGGATTTGCTACAGACTTGACATGTCACTCTTCCACGTTGTCTGCCACCACGACCACCTCTTCTTTCTCCTTTAAAGTTTGACTGTCCTCTGCTACCATTTCTGTTGTTTTGATTTGCAGGGTTGTAGTTCCATTGTTGTTGCTGGCTATTATTGAATTTTCTGTTGAAACCATTTTAGTTTGATGTGTTGTGGACTACGTTAACACATGCTTTCAAGGTAGCTTCCCTTTCTGCATTCAACTTTTCAACCCTTGACTCATGTATGAGCAATAGTGACTAAACTTCCTATATTGTGAGGTTATCAGTACTAGAAGTATTATTCACTACTATGGGGTCAAACTCAGCTGGCAAACCATTTAAGATGTGTAGGATAAGGCCTTGCTCGTTTATAGCATCACCTGCTACTAGGAGTTGGTCTCTAATAGTTCTCATAACATCTATATAATCTAATATACTTCTGTCATCCTTTCTTGTGAGGTACAATGAATTTTTTAGGCTTAGTAACTTAGCCTTTGATCTGCTTGCGTAGGCTCTTTCTAGAGTATGCCAAAGTCCTTTTGAGGTCTCATATTGCAGGACTGAGCCAAGCACCATATCACTCATGGTTGACCTTAGCTAACTAAGAAGCAGTTGGTCACTACGAACCCACTGAATATACTCTGGGTTGAGGGAGCTATCATCTAGGTTTTCAACTGGATTAGCTTGTGTATTGAGGATGAACTCACTTAGACCATGCCCAATAATAGCTGGTATAACTTGTGCCTTCCAAAGAATATGATTGTCTCTGTCGAGCTTGATAGACAGAGTGGAATGAAGGGTATTAAAGAAAGGGTTTAATTCAGTGGCATTTTTTGGAGTATTTTCTGATGTCTCTATGTTTTGAGTGATTAAATCAAAGAAGAAGAATCAAAGAAGAAGAATCAAAGAAGAAGAATCAAAGAAGAAGAAGAAGAATCAAAGAAGAAGAAGAAGAAGAAGAAGAAGAATCAAAGAAGAATCAAAGAAGAATCAAAGAAGAAGAAGAAGAAGAAGAAGAAGAAGAAGATCAAAGAAGAAGAAGAAGAAGAAGAAGAAGAAGAAGATCAAAGAAGAAGATCAAAGAAGAAGAAGAAGATCAAAGAAGAAGAAGAAGAAGAAGAAGAAGAAGAAGAAGAAGAAGATCACTGAAGCAGAAGAAGAAGAAGAAGAAGAAGAAGAAGAAGAAGAAGAAGATCACTGAAGAAGAAGAAGAAGAAGAAGAAGATCACTGAAGCAGAAGAAGAAGATCACTGAAGCTTGAACACTAATTTAGGTATTATATTAAATCACTTGAGAAAATATCATAACATCAATAGATTAGTACATAATTTATATATTAGCAGTAAAGCTTAGAGAAAAAGAAAAGAATATAGTTTGTTAGCAAGAGCAGAAATTTGTCAAGCAATCATTGAAGCACATCGAAGAGCACGAGAGAGAGCACCATGCTTTTCTTAACAACCAAAGATGATCTGGCAGTGAGATAAGAGAAGCTGAGTCATGAGCTGACAAGGCTAAGAGAGAACATGTGGTACTACTTTAGCTCACCGCCTTAACAGTATAAAACAAAATGAATAACCACCAGGACAAAGTTCTCTAGCAAAAAAAAATGTTGTTTATGCAAGAACGAGACATGTGTTGGTCTATGCACAAAATTGTAATCGATTTCTTTTCTATCATCTATAGATACAGTAGAAGTATTTGGCATGGCTACCTGCTATAACGGGATATGTAAGTGTGCAATAGACGAATATAATTTATGCATTCTCAAAGTCTAGATTAAAGTAAATTGTATGAAAAAATATAGGGTGTTGTTTGCAATATGACTAAACTATATGGTTGTTATTCACATATTAAATTTTTTCTTTGAATGATAGAAGAGTTTGAGCTCGTTTACTTTTACATTTGTTTTGCTTTTTGCCATATTCTACCCTAAAACTTTTAATTTTTGGTCTAAGCCCATGCCCGATCTCAGATGAATTTGTATCAAGAGTGTTGAACAAGTAGTTCTAGGCATATGATTCTCAATAGGTGCTTTTGAGCAAGCTTGACTACCACACATCAAGAGATTCGAAAAAGGTACTTGCAAAACAATGCTCAAAAGTTGAGGCCTTAGTGTGTCACTTCAAAGCATTGTCTAAAATCAATTTAGTCTTTCATTTTTTAGGTATTCTAGTATTCTTTTAAGAATATCTTATCATAATTTATAATTCTCTCTAAAATGGGTTTTCATACTTTTATATATACAACACCATACCTGGGTCTCAAGTATTTGAGTTCAAATGATCATTGGATTATTTAACTATATCCTAAAATTTGGAGATTGTTCGATTTTATGAGGAGATTTTATCTCCATCTGTTATTATCTTTCAATGTGAACGTCCTTGATAGATCTGGCCTCTTTCTTTCAGAAGCGAGGTCTCTTCTCATGATCAACCACACTCTGATCAACATCATCAAATCTCAATTTGTATTTAAGGAAGATTCCTTTTTATTCTGCCTCCATCACCCAAGATTGAGCAGTACCAAAAGAGATGGCTGGTCAATACAAAAAGTATTGGGACGTGATCACTTATCAAATTGAGAAAACTTGAATTTAAATGCAAACCATTCATCGATTTGATTGATTCCATATTTAATTTTTTTAGAATTTATCAAGAGATAGAATCTCCTTCCAAGGTTCTATTATGAGACTCTTCCTCCTTAGATAGACTAATTCTAAGGTCCATTAAGATAGTCTTATATTCTTGGAGCATAACCAATTTGATTGGCTTTCATTCATCTCAAACTATTTATATGTGTATATACTTTTATAAATAAGTACCATAATTTCTCATTAAGTTATGAAACGAATCTCAAATCACTTGAAAACGAACATGTATTGGTCAGCCCAGCTACTAACTATCTTAGCTGACATATTAATCATTCTAATAGAATGACAAATCATTGTTAGCCCAACTGATCGACATGTTAATAATTTCATATTGAATAATAAATCATTATTTAACTAGTTGATTGATATGTTAATCACTTATTAATAAATAAAAAATATTTTAATAAGTGATCAAGTGAATATAAGGATGCACCAAAAAAATATTTGGTGCCATAACAAATTATTGTTAGCTAGCCGATCCACCTGTTAATCACTCATTAACGAATAAATATTATTTTAATAAGTGATAAGATGAGTACTCGTATGTGATAAAATGAATACATGGATGTACCCAAAAAACAAAATTTGGTGCCACGTGTCAAGGTCTTATTGCTGAAACTACATTTCGTCTACACTGTATAATAACCCTAACGCTGTTGCTGACCAAGAAATCTCCCCTCAACGTTGAAGCGTATCCCATTGTCTATTTGGTCGAGCACTCTGATTGAGGCTGAACGGTAAGTTCGTCTTCCATCATATATTTCGATTTCTGATTCTACCTTTCTCTCTCTCTCTCTCTCTATTTTTTTTATTAATTCGAAACTTCATGGGATGATTTGTTTTTAGTTTATTTATTGGCTTCTCTCATAATCTGGTAGATGCGATTTTCTCATTTCATTTCTCGAAGTTTCTTTCTCATCGTGATCTAATTGATGCATGTTTTCTTGCGGGTTTATCTTCATATGATGCGTTGAAGGAGATTTTGTCTCTGTTTGGTTGCTAAGAAAACGTGGATGAGAAATAGGGTTCGTCGCTCATCGTTAGGGCTTTATTAGAGAAGAACAAGCATAGAGGAGAATATGCATATCTTAGTTTTATTCGGCTGGTGGAGAAGCATATAGCGTAGGATTCATAATACTTTCTGTATCTCTTGCAATTTGTTCGTATTGATGGCAATCGTGCTAATTAGATTCTTTTTCTTTCATTCGTGGACTCATTTGCCTCTTTGATCCATTTATTTCTTGTTGTATTCTTTTATTCTAAATTTCTCATTACCTTTTCTTACTAGTAATCCACTCCCTAATCAAGTTAGAAAGCTTAAGATTGATGTTTGAGAAACCTTTTTAAAATCAATGAAGGATTCATTATACTTTCCTGCAAATAAACAAACGTGAATTGAATTCCGAACTATCGCAGATAGCCATGCCAAATACTTCTACTGCATCTATAGATGATAGAAAAGAAATTGGTTACGGTTTTGTGCATAGACCAACACATGTCTTGTTCTTGCGTGAACAACAGTTCTTTTTTGCTAGAGAACCTTGTCCTGCTGGTTATTCATTTTGTTTTACTCTACCCAAGCTAAGTCTGGGATATATTAATTCCTCTTATTTATTTTGGATAATGTCGACTTCTGTATTGGGTCATCTATCTAGGCAACTGCTTGTGGAATCTGAACCATGTATTACATACCGCAATCCCATTTATGGTTTCATTCTATTTGATCCTATTTTACTTTTTGTAAAGAGTCGAGATTTGATGGATGGTGAAGTATTTTCTTTGATACAACCTGTCTTCGGACCTTGTGCTTCACTATCTGGGCCTTGTTTATCAGCCCCTCTGTCAATCTGCTAGAATTTTCTTCTCCTGCCAGTTGATTACTATCAATCTGGAATTCTGTTATAACTTTTATGCCTTCTTTAGTAAATTACAGAAGTTTCGTCTTGCAACCACTGGGGTATGATATCAGTGATTGGACATTGCCTTTCTTCTCCTCTTTATGAGTTGTGACTTATTGTTTTTAATTATTACAGTGAAGATGTCGGCAAAATACATTATAGGATCAGTTGTGGGAACATTTGCCATTGCTTATGTGTGTGACTATGTTATTTCTGACAAAAAGATCTTTGGAGGTATGTTTGTAACTGTCCTTGATTATTTGTCCGAGGATTTCAATCTTTCTGACATATAACAAAATCTTAAACGGCTAACCAGGAACAACCCCTTCAACCGTTTCAAGGAAGGAATGGTGGGAAGAAACTGATAAGAAGTTCCAGGCTTGGCCTCGCACTGCAGGCCCTCCGGTCGTGATGAACCCTATTAGTCGCCAGAATTTCATTGTGAAATCGCAGACTGATTAGTCAATCTCGGTTTTTGAACTTGCATTGATATGACTTCAAGTTTCCAGTTATTTGGTTGTGTTCAAAACTTGTTTTGATCCTACTTGCAAATATTGGGGCATTTTGCAGGTGAAATGCTCTTGTTTTCAGCGTTAATTGTTTTTCTTATGCTCAAGTTTAGAACTGAATATTTTCAATTTCTAAAATCTGAGATGTAATTTGCATAAAGATGTTGATATTATCAACTCAAGAGAAGTCCAGCAGTGTTATAATATCTGTTCTCTTATTATCTCATCTCAATCTGCAAAAACTTGAAAATTGCATTGGAATTTCATCACGTCCAGCTTGTATTATCCATCATCTGAAATCTGGGGTCAATTTTTTCTTTTGAGGAACTGTTGCAAATTGTGCTCTTTTGGGTTCATAGGCAAAATAAACAGAAAATGACGGAGCAAAACAGGTCCTAAGCGTGGAATTATTGGTTGCTAAGAATATTATTTTCAAAAATGGTCAATCTTTTAATTGTTGGGTTATTTACCTAGCAGAAAGGACACAGGGAAATGAGAAATTTTGGGATAAAACTAAATAGCACAACTGAATAAATAAACTCAAAAATAGCATTATGATGATTAAAAATTGTCAAATTAGTCCAGGTGAACCTGCAGCTCAGCAGGCATAATAAAAAAACTATTTTGAATTAAGCTTTCTACAAAGAAGAGGCTTTCTAAATCAAAATATCTCTAATATCTCTCTAGCTCGATTTGAAAGGTTAGATTTGAAAAATGTAAAAACAACGGGATAAGTATTTTTTTTTAATTAATATTTGAGAACGTACTCGATAGTAGTATTTAAGAATTATTTTTGCATAATATTTTACTTCAAAACTTGTTCGATTTTTAATTTTTCAAACTGGCTAAAATTGGAATACTTCACGGTATCCTGTTTTTTTTTTTATTTAAAAAAACAGAGAAAATCTACAAACAATCTCATAATAAACAGTCTAACTCATCAACTTTCATGATGCATGATAAATCCGTACTTGAGGGCACGATGCATAAGAAAGCTTAAATGTTATCTAGATCACGGATCGTTTTGGTACGCGAAACAAGATCTTGGTACGCGGAACAAGATCGGGAACAAACGTAAATCACTCTTTGTTCCAGAATAAGAAATGGAGGGATAGGCTTCTACATATCATCTTTTTAGAACTAAATACTATGACTAAGAATGTGGTAATTCTATATAATATATAAAGAGTGAGATAAAAAATACGCGTTATAAATTATAAAAGTAAAACATTTAATCTATAAAAAATTTAAATTCTCATGTCACTATATATTCTCATGGCATAAGTTCACTTCTTCATGGAAGAATTGGAAGTAGCCCAAAACTTAAACATAAGGAAAATTTACACATATAGTCAAGTTTTAAGGTAGCGTGTAGATAAATATCAATTTTTGTAGAGTTTTAAGAAAATAACAAGTTTTCATAACTATCAATAATTGTAGACCAAAATATGCTTAATCTATTTGAGAGGTGTTTTAAATATAAAGATAATTTAAACTTAGCCAATAAAAAATTGAAAAGCAAATCAATAAACCCAATCTTTAAAGATTGTATATATCATTAATTCAAACAATGAGCTAAATAACAATAAAAATATATAAAATATTACTACTAAACTACCAAAACCGTCTGAAACAATCAAAAGAGAGATAACTAATGCTAAAAAATTCAAACAAGTGATTACTAATCTAAAATGCTCATTCTTTCAATTAAAATAAATCCCACAAAATAAAAGATTTTCCTCTTGATTGACATCTACATAATAAAAATAAAATAAATTAAAATTGAAATTCTAGTATACTAATTATCCGTTTTAGGCAACCACAATTTTTCATATTTACTAAAGTCCTTAAATACACACCCAATGGTGCAAACCGTTGGTTCATATACCCTACAAGAAAATCAATGATATACCGCATAAGTACTAACAACCAAACCTATATCACTGATAAAAATTTTAGTAAATAAATATTACACCAAAAGTCTATTATTTTTTATGTTGCATACAAGTATAAAGTATATTTATAAACTACTAGTATATACCAAAGAAGTTGGACAGTCGAAAAAGGATCGATGATGTACCGCCGGTGGATGGACCGCCGTTGATGGACCGGCTTCACCGAAGATGGAATGCCTTGATGAACTGTCAAAGAAGATTGACCACCAGTTGATGTAAACAAGCGAGAGGAACCTCTCCAAGAAATCACTCATAAACTAATCCAATGGAAACATAAAATTGAAAGACTGAAAAGAAGTAAGAGAAGAATGGGAGAAGACATAACACATGGTTTATACTGGTTCAGCAAAGAATGCCTACATCCAGTTGAGCTCCAACTAAGAACCCCTCTTTGCTATCTTAAGAACATAGTTACAAAGGCAGTAATCTCTTCCCTCAGCAATCAACCCACTCTTCCTCACATCTTCATTACCTAAGTAGACAAGAAGATGAAAGGAATTTCCTTAGCCTACACACACGAAAAATAGAGCCCTTTCTCAGAGATTTCTTTGGAGAGAAAATAAACTGAACAATTAATCACTAACTAACTAAGCTTCTCGAGTGTTTAGCATATATACGTATAACCATGATGAATGAGGATAATCGAAGTGGCACAATCATTTTAGTTAGTTAAACTTAACTAAAATGACGTCGTCCCACTTAAGCGTATTTCCTCTGCTTCTAACCGTCTTCTTCTTCCTCGAGCTACCCGGGATCACTTCTCAACAATCTCCACCTTGATCCTTACACCTTGAAATTATACATGTCAAACTCTGGTCCTTGGTTGGTGATGCTACTTACATCCTTCTTCACCCGGTATCTATTCTAAGAAGTTTCAAGCAGTGATTGAACTTTTTAACAGTTACTACTTTTGTTCCAAAATTTGAAGGATTATCATATGTACAGACCTTTTCTAGTTCAATCTCCCATTTGGCCAAGATGTCTCTTACAAATTGGTACTTTACTTCTACATGTTTGGTCCTTTTGTGAAAAACTTGGTCTTTGCACAAGTGTATAGATGACTGACTATCTAAGAATATTGTAGCTGATCTACTATAAACTCATAACTCTTTTAACAGTCCTTGAAGCTATATAGCTTCTTTCACAACTTCTGTGTTGGCCATATACTCAGCTTCAGTGGTAGATAGAGCCACCGTACTCTAAAACTGAGTCTTCCAGCTTATTCAATTTCCATTTAAGGTAAATACATTATCTATTGTTGATCTTCTTTTGTTCTTGTCTCCAGCAAAGTCTGAGTCTACAAATCCTACCAAATTAATACTGTACCCTTTTTTCCTTTTGATTAGATGTTGTGAGAAAATAATTATTGATATATAATACTAATTACATTGTAGACTAGACCTATGTTATAGGTACCTTTGATGTACCTTAAGAGCCACTTCATTACTTTCCAATGCTTTTCTCTTGGGTTGGCCATATATCTGCTAAGCACACTAATTGAGTGTGATAAATCTGGTCTAGTACTTATCATTATGTACATGACTAATCCCACAGCAATTGAGTAAGGGACTTTCTCCATTCTCTCCTTCTCTTTTTCATCCTTTAGACACAATTGTACATATAGCTGGAAATGAGCTGCCAATGGCAGTGTTACAGGTTTTGCATCAATCATAGAAATTTTTTAATAAGCTTTTGGAGGTAAGCCTTTGTGACACTTTCAGCGTGCCGATCTCTATCTCTTTTGATGTCAATACCAAGTATTTTCTTTGCTTCCCTGAGATATTTCATATCAAATTCAACATTAAGCATGCCCTTCACTCTTCTTATCTTCTCATTGCTATGACATACCGGTAACATGTCATCTACATAGATAAGAAGATAAAAGGCTATTTCACCATTTCTTGACTTGTCAAAGTACAAGCAGTTGTCAAAATTACTTCTCATAAAGCCAATTCTTTCCATGAAGCTATCAAATCTCTTTTTCCATTGCCTTGGAGACTGCTTCAAGACATACAATGATTTCCTTAATAGACATACCATTTCATCCTTTCCTTTCTCTTCAAAATTTTCTGGTTACTTCATGTAAATGGTCTCCTCGAGTTCTCCGTATAAGAAGGTTGTCTTAACGTTCATCTATTCTAACTCACAGTCATATTGAGTCACCAAGGCAAGAATAATCTTATTGATTTGTACTTTGCAACTCGGGAGAAGATTTCATCGAAATCTACCCCTTCTCTCTAGGTAAACCCTTTTGCTACCAGCCTCGCCTTGGATCTCACTGGTTCATTGGGACATCTTCTTTATTTATCTTGAAGATCTATATGTAGGCTATGACCTTCTATTTTGGTAGTCTAGGCACCAATGTCCAGGTCTTATTTTGATGAAGAGAATTCATTTCCACCCTCATTGCACTTAGCCACTGTCTTGCACTGCTACTTTCTAGTACTTCCTTGACAGTTTTTGGCTCATTATCTCTGATAAGATCTCTTAAGAAAGGGGAAAAAATTAATGAGATTCGCATGAAAGAACTTAGGATTAGGTCTTCTAGGCCTTCTTTCTGTCTCTAGCTAGCTGATAGTCCTTGAGGGAATTGTCTTCATTTTCAAGTTGAACCTCTTCTGTCAGGTAATGATCAGTTATCTGTTGTCCATTCTGGCTAAGTATGCTAGCATCATTACTGTTTGTATGTCCATTTGAGTTTGGTTGTGAGGTGAAATACTCCAACTCAAACTCTATCTTATCTTATTTCCCAGTCTTCTTATTATCCTTTCCTGCAACACTAGTTACTTGCTCAAAACATGGCATGTTTTATTCATTAAATTTTACATCTCCACTAAAAATGATTCTCATGCCACCCAATTCCTTGACCCAAAGTATGTGACCTTTCACTCCCTCTTGGTATCCCAGAAACACACATTTTATTGATCTTGGTTCTAACTTCCCCACACTTTGGTATGCAACACACCTAAATATTCTAATATGATCTAACTTAGGTGTTTCCCAATCCATCTCTCCTTAGGTGTAATAAGTTATATGGCACTTGAGGGGCTACTATTTATTAAGTAGGTAGAAATAGTCATAGCCTCCCCCCAAAATTTCTTAGTTAGACCAGATCTAACAAGCATACACCTAACTTTATCTAGGATTGTCCTATTCATTCTCTCTACAATCCTATTCTGTTGGGGAGTATACTTAATTGTCTTGCGTCTCTGAACACCCTCTTATTTATATAGGTTATCAAACTTCATATTATAAAACTCTAACCCATTATCTATCCTTAAAACCTGAAGCTTCTTATTCGATTGATTATCTGTTAGTGTTTTCCATTGTTTGAATCTATCAAAAGCCTCATCTTTGGTTTTGAGCAGATACGTCCATTCTCTCCTAGAGTAATCTTCCACAATAGATACGAAATAAAGACTACCTCCATGTGTTTCAGTGGGAGATGGCCCCCACATTTCAGAGTGCACATATTCCATTATCTCTTTTAAGTGCTGTGATGAGGTGTTGAACTTTAGTCTATGATGTTTCCCAAGGATGCAGTGTTCGTAGAACTCTATGCTAGTAAATGTTTCTTCCTTATCAGGCCTTGGGTGTATAACAATTGAAGTCCCTTATCACTCATATGGCCCAAAGTATGTAACCTTATCACTTACTGAGGCACAGTTAGTGATTGTATTACATAGAATACATACAATCCATCCCTTTGAACTCTTTTCATGTACACCAATGACCCTTTAGAGACCTTTATTATACCCTTCTCTGACTTGTAGGTATAGCCAACCTCATCCAACACCCCCAATGACACTAAGTTTGTTTTAAGATCAGGAACATACCTCACATCAATAAGAGTCCTCACAATGCCATCATACATTTTTTTACTATTGTTGAGCCAATTCCACAAACATCACATACTTGAACATTGCGCATTAGAACTTTTCCACCTTCTATTTTAGTGAAAGCGATGAACCAATTTCTTCTAGGTGTCATGTGATATGTGCACCCGAAGTCCATGATCCATTTTGAATCATTTTCCTCTATTGACACTGCAAACACTTCTCCATCACTCAGGTTATCAGTGACAACAGCAAGATCCTCACTACTTGCCCCCTTCTCCTTTTGTTTGTTCTTCCACTCATAGCAAAATCTCTTTAGGTGTCATTCTTTG
Organism: Datisca glomerata; assembly: GCA_003255025.1. Lineage (NCBI taxonomy): Eukaryota > Viridiplantae > Streptophyta > Magnoliopsida > Cucurbitales > Datiscaceae > Datisca > Datisca glomerata. The sequence continues at coordinate 275,828 of QANY01008345.1, forward strand.
CCACAGATATAACACTTATTTTTTGTCTTTCTTCCCTTTGATTGTGACCTTCCTTAGCTACTGCCTTTGCACTTTCCTATGCCTTTTTGACTTGCAAACCTCTGGACACTTCTCCCTCGAGAGAAAAGATATTCACCCATATCTTTTTTCTTATTCTTGAGCTCTATGTCTTTTGATTTCAATGCAGAAACTCACTCTTCTAAGGACAGTGATGTTCTACCATACTTTATGGTTGCCTTAACATCCTTAAATGAGTCTGGCAGTTCGTTCAATAGAATGATAGCCTCATTCTCATCACTGAGTTTTTTATTGGCTTGTGAATTTGCCAACTCTATGGTCATTCTTTTGAAGTCATCCAGATTTTGCACCAAGCTCTTAGTGGTGTCCATCTTGAAACCAAAAAGTATTTCTTTTAAGTAAATCTTGTTTATCAGGGAATTTTTCATGTATAAAGACTCCAACTTCTCCCAGACTTTGGCTGCAGTATCATCTTCATCCACCTCCCTAAGCACAGTTTCAGCTATGTTGAGGATAATTGTTCCTAATGCAGTCTCTAGCATCTCAACCTTCTGGTATTCTATAAGCGGGTCAGGTAACTTGGATGGGTACTCAAGAGCTTTCAAGACTCTTTTTTGAGTCAATAAAGCCTTTACATTTCTTCTCTAAATACAAAAGTCCCCAGTCCCATCAAACTTATCCACTTCAAATCTAGTTGACTCCATTAAAAACCCTTAGTACAAACTAGTTGCTCCTTCCTTGTTGATTTGTTTATCAGGTTGTTTGATGTCATGTTCAAGATATGATGATGCTTCAAGCCCTTCTTTATTCTCAGTCTTTGGTTCTCGTTTTATCATGATTTTTTTACGACTCTACCCTGCTCACAGAATCCACATATGGGTGTGGGATCACCTGATTAAGTCTACTTTGCCTATCCTCAGCTCTGATACCACTATTAGGATTAATGACCTAACCCAACTCAATCATATTCTTAATCCTTTAACTCAATTGAGAGGAACCTCTTTAAGAAATCACTCATAAACTATAACAACTTTGATTTAATATTATCGATTAAGATGCTAAGCATTTAATCAGAACACTGCCCATAACTCTAATCCAGTTTACCATGGTGATGCTTGTTAAAGAGGAAACCGGTAGCAATTGTTGTCACAACGTGCATGCGACGCGTAGTGGCGATTAAAAAATTATTTTCAAAAAAGAAATTCAAAGTCGCCACCAAGAATTTTAGGGCGTGATTAGTCACCCAAGTTTAAAAACAAAATTTTTGGTCTATGAAAACTCAAACTTGATTAGGAGTCATTTGTATGTGAGGAAGGTATCAGCACCCCACAACACTCATTACTAAAATGGTTACCAAATCAATAAAATGCTATCCACATTATATTTGAAAAGAAATGAATAAATAAAAGTGAAAGAAAATTATTAAATGTCTGATTAGGTACATTTTTGTATTATAACATGAATCAAGATAAATTACCTTTAATATGTGGTATATAAAGACCATTGAAAAGTTATTTTTTTATTTTTTTAATCAAAATATTATTGGACTTATTCTCGGTATCTCAAAAAATAACTCATCACCTCAATAGTTCGAGAAGTTTAGTATCCCCAAAATCTCAAAGTCCGTCGTCAAAATTTTTAGTGAAAATTAAATAATGAAATTAGCAAAATCTAAATCTAATTGTTATGGTTTTAATTCACACATATATCAACATCAACTCTAATGATAAGAGAATCAGGCAAGAAATACATTATAAGCATGATAATATAAATGTTGAGAGCTATGGATTTAACCCGTAGCTCTAAAGGGCAAGGGAGCTGTGGTCAGTAGCTTTGAACAAAAGCTGTTGGCCGCAATTTTGGTGTGGGTGTGGGTGGGTGGGGGTGGGGGCAAAATTTGCAAAACCATCATTTTTTTAATTATTATTTTTTAATATTTGGTATGAGGATGCTATTTTAGTTTCGATTACATAATCAACTAGTAACCATTATTTTAGTTTTTTCAATAATTTCTATTCAAATAAAAAATTCAGATGGTAACTAGTTAAATCGAACGTCACGTAAAAGAAAAATTATGAATAAAATATTTTTTTAGGATATAAATATACCCATTTTTTCTTTTGCACTACTTAGTTTACTAATTATCATTTTTCCTTTCTTTCATCATTGCTAATAAAATAGCAAAAGAATGATCATGGATGGTAACTAGTTTAAACAAGTATCACGGAAATGACAATAAGATTTAAAAAAGACTTGTAAAAACATTAAAAAGGATTCAAAGCTTAAATATTTAGACAATCTTTATATAGATGTTTAACTCTCTATTTTACGGATTTTTATGTGGAAGAAATTATCATAAGAGATTTTTGCACCAAATGTACACTTTCAGCTCTTAAAAGTGTCGATTCACATTGAGTTAATTTACATCCCTTAAAAGCTTCATCCTCATACACATTGATTAAGTTGATGATAAAGATATCTCATTATCAAGTTTGAAGAAAAATTATCAATGCATTGAAATAAAAACTTTATATTAAGAGTAAAAAATGAAGAAAAATGAACAAACACTTCTATTTTTTGTTTATGAAAAAAGAAACAAAGAATATAAACTACATGGGTATGAAGGAGAAAAAAATGAAGATCAATGAACAATATATCTTATTAGTAGAGGCACAAGAAATTTAAACTACATTAAGAAAAATAATGAGAGAAGATGAATAATAGTTGATGAATATAAATAAAAACTATATTTCTTTCCCTCTTTGAAAATCTCTTTTATTTCTCACACACTCTCTATAAAGATGTCATATCCTTCTCTCTCAAGACCTTTCTTTCTCTCCCCAAAAATGACCTCTCCTCTTTCTCACTCCAAAAGCCTCCTTTAAAATCAAGGATACACTCCCTATTTATAGGCAAAATTACGGTTTACCTTTTTACTTTTAGTCCATTTGAACTTTTTTTTTCAGTCCTTAGATGATTTTTCTTATTTTTAGTACTTGAACTATTTTTCAAATCATATACATAGCCTTAGACTAGTATACGAACCAAAAAAATAAAATGTGTATTTTTAAAGTATTGGACAGAATAAAATACGATATCTAATACTGCATACAAAGTAATTTTACGATGTCCACGATTTAGACTAACTCTTAGATGATCAAGTCATATGTCAAATAATTTTAGTGAGGATAAAACATCAACCTATAAATAATTGACACATACTTAATTAGAACTTGATCTATAACTTTCATATTAGAATTACTAATACATAGAAGGTTTAATATCTAAAATGTAGTTTTATCCTACGTTTTTATATCATCAATTTAATTTTATAGAGATATAACTTTTGAATTGTTCTTGATGCTTTTGATCATGCCGCACTTTCTTTCTCCTATTTCAAAATAAGTCTTTAAATTTTGAGTTTATGTTACTTTAAATGCTTCTACACATTCATCTGGTCGTTTACAAACTCTCAATTATACTATTTCAAGTTCTTACACGATAATAAAGAAATCAAGAATGTTTCACAAAATCAAGAATCATGAAACTTTAATAGTAAGTTTACATTAAAAACTTATAATGTAAAACACCAGTTAGTCAACCAAAACACAAGTTAGTCAGTTTATTAGATGGATAAAAACTTAATTTTGTTGTTGATGCTATTAAAATATATCATAGTCAGACTAAGAAGAATTATAATGTCTTCAATTTATCTTTTAATATTTTGTGTTTGATTATGTCAATGTGACGGTAAGAAATAGAAGAAGAGTATTTATTTCTTTTTATGATAAAATTAGATTTTGATGAAAAAAATTTCTTATACAGTAATTTATACTACATAATTGACAAGATGCATTAAGACAAATGATACAATATTCACAAATATATCTAAGATGTCATATGTTTGAGTTACATTATATCTAATATCTAAAATTTATAACTTTGCGGGAAAATTTTGACAAAGAGTTGCAAAAAAAGCAAGCTTTGTTTTTTGAAAAAAAAAGCAAGCTTTGATCAAAGCAAAGGGTGCAGAATTTAATGGTGCCATGGTCTAAAGAACCAAAGGTACTTCTTTGCTAAAATATAGCAAAGAATTTGGGTTGCTTAAAAGCATTGGGCTTCCCCTCCTAGTTGCCTTTCTTTGTAGAAAGCCTATAAGAAAAGTGAAGACAAGAATGTCACATATATTTATGCACAAAATCTTAGGATGGAAATAAAGCAATATTCCCGTTTTTATATATGTTGGAACGATAATATGTTAGTAAAATGTTTTATGATTATAAAGTGTATAATTTTTTTCCAATTAACAAAAAATGTTAAAGTCATTGAAATTTGGACAAGATGATCAATTATTGAAACTAAATAAAAATGGGAGGAGAAATTGTAGTAAGAAGACCTATCAGTTTGAGTAAGAAATAAAAGAGTAGATAAGTGTAAATACCGTATTTCATCCGATCTAATACTTTGAATATACACATTATATTTTTTTGACTCATTTATTAGTCTAAAAATATGTGTGTGATTTGAAAAAGATCAAATTTCTAAAATAGAAAAGTAGCCCAATGACTAAAAATGAAAAAAGTGTCAAAGGACTAAAAAAATGAGCAAAATGATAAAAAGTAAAAAGTGAAACCATAAATTTATCTATAAATAGAGGGGAAGCCTTAACTTAGAGTTCATTTTTTGGAGAGAGAAAGCGAGGTCTTATGAGAGAAGGAGATGATATCTTTTCTTAGAGAGATAGTATGTAAGAAATATGAGAAATTTTCCAAGATAGAGAGAAGAGAGTTTACATTTCTATTCATCAATTCATCTTCTCTCCTTCTTTTCTTAAGATAGTTTAAATTACTTACATATTTAACTAACAATATATCTTGTTTATTATTCTTCATCATGTAGTGTATATAAGTATTTTTTCCTCATTCTTCATCTTTTACTATTAAACTCGAGTTTTATTTTCATGTATTGATGATTTTCTTACAAATTTGATAATGAGATATCTTTGTCATCAACTCAATCAATGATGATAATGATAAAGACTTTGAGAGGTGCAAATTAACTCATTATGAATCAACCATTTAATGAGTTAAAAGTGTACATTTGTTATAAAAATCTCCTATGATAATTTCTTATACATAAAAATACATAAAATAGAGAGTTAAATCTTTATATAAAGATTATGCAAATATTTAAGCTTTAAATTTTTTTTAATGTTCTCACAAGTCTTTTCATTTTTTAGATCTTGTTGCTATTTTACTGACACTTATTTGAACAAGTTATCATCTATAATCATTCATTTGCTATTTGATTAGTAGTAAAAGAAGAAAGGAAATAATAGTAATTAATAAACTAAGTAATCCAAAATAAAAAAATGATATATTCATTTCCAAAAATATATATTCTATTTTAAAATTACATTGATCATTTTTTTACGTGACGTTCGGTTTAACTAATTATCATATATATATATATATATATATATATATATATATATATATATATGTGTGTGTGTGTGTGTGTGTGTGTGTGTGTGTGTGTGCGTGTGTGTGTGCGTGTGTGTGCGTGCGTGTGTGTGCGTGTGTGTGTGTGTGCGCGCGCGCGTGTGTGTGTGTGTGTGTTTTGGTTATTGTACTGTTTATATTCTCTTTACATTATGCATACATGATCACACACACACAGATATCTGAACTCAGCTCTGCATCTGTAACATCCATAGCTAATACTGTAGCCTCCACATCTGAGGTAACCGAACTCATTGCATATCAAGATGTAAAAGAAGCCTTAGATAAATGGACTATATCTAAGGTCAAACCCGAAACAATTTATAGAATTAGAACATTTGATTTCACTAGCCAAAAAATAATTAAAACTTTTGAATATGTCATTCCATTACAGCATAATGATGATGTGATTTATCTGTTGCATATGCATGATTTGTATCCATTAATGCAAAAATATATATATGTGTGCATATCGGCCTAGTTTAAATAGCATTAAAACCTTTAACTATGTTAAACCAGAACACCAGCATACAGTGCACCCTTAGAGATGGTTGGTGTCTGAACTGGAAAGCTTCCCTTATGAGAGCCATAGAGACTAGTTTATCTCATGAACCCGTTTATTTTAATATATATCCAAATTTAAGTATTGTGTTGTCTGACAGCAATCTAGCCAAAGTTCTTGAACTGATAGTTCAATCACATGGCTATGATTATTTATCAGGATCTGCTCCCTTTGCAATCCTATTTAGGATTCATCTTAAGGTTTTAACAACCTTAAATCCTTACACCAAAAAGTAAAGTGAGCAAGGACACACAGTCCTTATTGATACAAATCTATTTAACAGCCAAATGGTTGTTCCTTGTATGATCCCCTGGTCTGAGATCACCTTTCCAGACACATGACAAATTCCTCAAGTCGTACCTACCAGACCTGTCATCAGACAATCCATCGAAGATGTCATTCAAACCCAATAAGGTAATGTCTATCTTCGCTTCTAGAAAGCACCTCTGACCAGAAGACCTTCTAATCTCAGCAACCGTAGTAGTCCATCCTATAAGGTGGAAATACCCGAATCCTCTTGATCATCCATAGAAGACCCTCTAGAATCAGAAGGATCTGATCATTCTTTTCTCCCAGAAGATCAGATTAGAGAAATTCACACCAGCGATAACCAGATCCCCTATGGTGTTTTGCAAACCATAACGCCAATGACATGCAATTCAACATTTAAATAGATTTTACACCTAATAGTGTATTAAGATAAAGTCTACACCAGGACTTTATGCAACCGAAGTATAAGGATTTTATAGATTGGTACTTTGCAAACCATAATCCTCAACAGCTCTTAGATCTGAAAAACCTTTATTATTTTCAGTTAGAATAGGATCAACGCCTTCAGTCTTTCCCTAAATGATATTACCAGCTCACCCAAAGAGTCAAACTCCAAGATGACCAACAGTTACAAGTTCTATCGAATATACAAAAAACGTGGATCACTACTAGTGGTAGAACCTACCAAGCTATACATCCACCACCCTTATCCTTAGAGCTTGCTCCATGACAAAGAAATCAGAAACCATTGATCATTAACCCCTATACTGAGGTTCCAGAAAAGATCAATCGTCAGGACCCTGTTAAGGTTTAAGATATTCTACCCTTAACTAATTACACCAACCTCTTCCTTCAAACTGTAGGAACATATTTAACTAGGATAGAGAATCAGATTTCTCAAATCCAGGAGACACAAACTAAAACTCCTCCACCAGAAAAACAGAAACTGACAATTGAACCTGTAACTCTCAAACCTCATCTAGATCTTCAAAATTTCAAATTAAAATCTAGTAAGAATAATGAAGACTTTATAGAGACCAATATGGGAAAAATAAAAAATATGAAGATCTTCACATCTAACAAGAGTTCTACACCTGAAACTTTGTCAGGACAACTAAACATGATGAATCTAGATGATTCACCTTCTCCTGAAGAACCAGAAGAATATTCTTTATCTTAAATATTAGACATTCAGAAGAATTTTGATGATTCCATTAATAAACTCTCTTCTGACTACTCTAAAAGGCCTACTACTCGTATGGCTTTAACTGGACCCAGTAGTTATTATTATCCCAGACCTACTCCTCAAGATATGTTATATGAAGAAGACTTTCTTCAATCCCAGAAATCGTACCATGGAAAAATCATCTATGAATAGAACATAGATGGCAAAACAGAATATCAAGTCTTCGAGACCATTCATCAAAAGATCATGTATTCTTATGTTTGTAAACAGAATGAGAATACAAATCACCAGATTTGCAGGTTCCTGATCAATGGATTCACATGAACTCTCAAAGGCTGGTGGGACAACTGTCTCACTGAAAGTCAACGCCAAGAAATATTAAACTCTTTTAAAATTAATATTGATCCAATCACTGGTACCCATACCAGAACAGAAGATGCATGTTACACCCTGACCCAATCCATTATTCACCACTTCCTTGGACCAGGAATTGTCAATACTGATAGATACAGAGAACTGCTCCAAAATCTGAGATGCTCCTCTCTCACCCACTTCAGGTGGTACAAGGATGTATTTTTTATGAAAGTCATGCAGCGAAGTGATAAAAATAGTGAACATTGGAAGGCAAAGTTCATCGATGGCCTCCCAAGTCTTTTTGCTGAAAGAGTAAGAAGAAAACTCTGAGATAAACATGATCAAATGAATATTCTATATGATCAATATACTTATGGACATCTCATTGCCCTAGTCATTGAAGAACGACTAGGACTATGCAATGATATGCAATTACAACATATGATGAAAAGTCAGAATCTTGACAACAGAAAAGAATTAGGCGAATTCTGTAATCAATTTTCCTATTATACTAAAATTCAGTATCCCTCTTCATCCAAACCTCATAGAACTTCTTTTAAGCCCTCTAAAAAACATAAAAAATACTTCTCTAAAAAGAAATTCAGACATAAAGAGCCAAAACATAAATCCCAGCCACATCAGAAACCTTCCAATAGCAAAGCCAAAGCCATCTGCTATAAATGTGGCATACCAGGACACTTTGCTAATAAATACCGATCAAAATTCAAGAAAAAACTTCATGAATTATATCTCGATGAAGAGACGCAACAGAAAATCCTCAACTGCCTCTCTGAAGACAGTTCTACTACTAGTTCAGATGATGACGTTGCATATATTTCTGCATCTAAGTCTGACTCTTCCACATTTGAACAGCCAGACCAACCTTGTTGCAGCTCTAAAACCTGCAATGCCATAACAGAAACTAACTATTGGAAGGCAATAGTTGAAATGAATGGTTTAGATCTGAATGGACCAGGTCTAAATGCCTTAACTGATGCCCAGCGATCTTTTCTCGCCACAACAGATCATATAACTGATCTAGAGATAAAGCTCTAGTTTTTAGAAACTTGCTACAAGAAATATTCCACTCCTGAGATCAGACCTGTAGAAAACTACAGTATGAAAGAACTGTTAAATCGTATACAACATGATTATATATCTCACAAACCTGTTACCATTTTTTATCTGAAAATGAAGATTAATATTATTAAGTCAGAAATTCAACATCTAAAGACTGCTAACCAACTCCCTACATAAGATATTAATCTGCTTAAACAATCTACTCTCAAAGGGAAACTCTTTATAGATTTTTCACCAGATCAGCCTATTCACACTTCACCAGATCAACCAAGTCAAAGTCAAAGTCAACTTTTGACTTCTCTAGATCTACCTTCTCCAAGTCAAACTTTGACTTTCCCAGATCAATCCTATCAGATCTCACCAGATCAGACAAAGGAAAATAATCAGCACTTATTCCTTCTCAACCAAGTAACCTTACAGAAATTGTATACGAAGATTACTTTAGTAATCAAACCTGATTTTATTATTACTGACGCCATTATCTTCGTAGATAGTGGTGCAGACATGAACTGCATTCATGAAGGTCTTATCCCTTTAAAATACTTTCATAAAACCACCAAATCTTTAACAGGTGCCAGTGGGAATTCTATGAGAATTCAGTGTAAAATACCAGAAGCGCTTATCTGCAAGTAGGGAGTTTGCATACCTGCTTCATTTGTGCTCATCAAGAATATGACACAAAGAATTATCTTAGGCAATCATTTTCTGAATTCAATTATGCCTATCACCAGAATTGATATCTCTAGTATCCATACTGTCATTCATATTATTGATATTACTTTTGAATTTATATCAAAACCCTATATTAAAGAAGTTGATATCATCAGACATCTGATTGATAATAAACAAATCAATTAAATTTGTTACAAAAAGAAATACACTTTCTGACTATTGGTCAACGAATATAACAACCAGGAATACAAAATAAAATAAAAACAATTCTTCATGAATTTCAAACTGAAATCTGTAGTGATATTCCTAATGCCTTATGGGATAGGAAGAAACACATCATATTACTACCATATCATCCTGATTTCAATGAGAAAAATATTCCTACCAAATCTAGACTCATTCGATGAAAAAGGAATACTTAGAACTCTGTAAAACCGATATTGAATCATTATTACATGAAAAAATTAATTAGACCTAGTAAATCTTCTTGGAGTTGTATTGGTTTCTATGTCAATAAAAATGCTGAAATTGAAAGAGGATCACCTAGATTAGTGATCAATTATAAACCACTGAATGATGCTTTACAATGGATTAGGTATCCAATACTGAATAAAAAAGATCTGCTTGACAGACTTTATGATTAAGTAATTTTCTCAAAATTTGATGTAAAATCAGAATTTTGGCAAATTCAAATAGCTGAACTAGATAGATATAAAACTGCATTTACAATACGCTTTGACCATTATGAATGGAATGTTTTACCCTTTGGTGTAAAAAATGGTCCATCTGAATTCCAGCATATCATGAATGATATATTTAATCCTTATACTACATTTATTATCTGGTACATTGATGATGTCTTAATATTCTCATCATCTATAGATCAACATTTTAAACATCTACATATTTTCTAGAATGTTGTTAACAGAAATGGTTTAGTTTTATCTGCCAGTAAAATGAAATTATTCCAAACAACAGTAAGATTCTTAGGCCGTAACATTTCTAATGGAACTATAATTTCTATTAACTGTAGTATAGACTTCGGTTCTAAATTTTCAGATGAAATTAGGGATAAAACCCAATTACAAAGATTCTTGGGAAGTCTAAATTATATTCGCAATTTTTATACACAATTAACACATGATACTTCTCTTCTAAATAAGTGACTTCAGAAGAACCCCATTCCTTGGATACCAGATTTGACATCGGCTGCAAAGAACATTAAAGCTAAAATAAAACATAAACATTATTTAGCTTTACCGAATCCTACTTGGCATAAAATCGTAGAAACAGATGCCTCCAATCTAGGCTATAGAGGTATTCTCAAACAGTTAAATCCTCATAATCAGAAAGAAGAATTACTCAGATTCACCTCTGGTACTTGGAAAGGACCAGCAAAGAATTGTCCGACTATTAAACATGAATGTTTAGCAATAGTAAAATGTATACTAAAATTTCAAGATGATTTATTAAATCAACATTTTCTTATCCGTGCTGACTGCTCTGCAGCAAAACAAATCTTTAAGAAAGATGTACAAAACCTTGCATCTAAACTGATCTTCGCATCATGGCAGAGTATATTATCTGTGTTTGACTTTGATATTGATTATATTAAAGATGAACAGAATTCTTTTCATGATTTTCTAACCTGTGAATATTTGTCGGGACAAAAATCAAATGTGTAATCGAGGAAGAGGCCGTAGCTCTCGTGGGCGCGGCAGAGGTAGAACAAATTTGTAATATCCGAATGATGAGATATTTTAGCCATCTGAATTCCCAAGTGTCCAAGAGGTTACTCAGAAGAGTACTAAAGAAATTCTTTTGACACCAGAACAGTATACCCCTAACATTATATATGAGGAAACAATCCGCATCATTGAATCTGATGATAAAAAATGGATGGAAAATCCATGAGACATAAAGAATGGTTATCTCTCCACACAACAGTCTCCAACCAGATTTGAACATTATAGATACATCTATGAGGCTATAGTAGTTCAATCTGGGACCATGAAAATCAAACATACATTCCATGACTCGAACCAAAATATCAGCTCTATCACATTCAGTAAGGCTGTAATCCGCAATTTCATCTCCATCAATCAATGAGGCATTCATCCTCACATTACCAGAACTTTGGAGATACATAAAAAAATCATAAAATACAACTATTGAGATCACATGGAATCCTTTACCAATACGTTTTATTATCAAAATCCGATACATAATCATACATGGTTTATCAGTATATGTCTCAAAGTATTAAACACATGTCTACCAAATTGGTTCCTCCTATGGTGGGATAAGTTTGGTATTACTTTTAAGACTTTACCCGAATTACTCCAAACTGAATTTCGGGAATGGCATTTTCAATATTCCCTTCTGAATAAAAATATTACCGTATCAAAATCACTAATACATTTTATTATCAGGTTTAATATCCTATGGATTTGGAAATGGGATCTCAAGTGTGACTACCAGAATGATATACCTGTCCTGAAACGTATTTTCTTCACAAAATAATGGGATAAGGGTATGAACCCACACTTAACTGAATTAATTTAGACTATTAAAAGTCATGCATAAGCCTGCTATGAAGCAGTTCCTAAGGCTGTACTAGCATCCACGGGTAATCCATTCCTAAATGCCCAAAACCTCATCAAACAACAATTTCATCACATCAGTGAAAAAGATTTAGCCATTAAAACCACGGACTTTGTGAAAAATCAGTTCCTACATGTTTTTGGATTTGATAACTCCTCCATGGCCACCTCTAATTCTTACCCAAGTCCACAAAGGCAACCAACCCCAACTGAGCTGCCCACTACATATCTCAGCTTTGACCTCACTCAACATAATGCCTTCAGCATCTTAGGCGGTGAGAGTCAAGACCTAAATGATGATCTGCCAGATATGCTTGAAGCAGACCCACCTGAGCCTACAATTGCTGACTTTTGGGAGTCCCTGACCTCTCTTATCTCTGAACAAATAGATAAAGACAAAAATGGGAAAAGTAAGATGCTCTGATCTCCCACTACCAGACAATCACTTATCAACAGCAGATCATAGCTGTCATGCAACAATAGAAGCAGACAAATCTACTTTTTCAACAGTAGATTCCCACTCCAACAAGATAAGGCGGGACGTTTGCAATTCATTCACGCCACTTTGTTTAATTATTATGTTCAATAATGATGTTGTACCATAATTATTTTCTTTGTACTCTAGTTACTTTATGTACTAAAGTTAAGTTTAGTTGCTTTTCTTAGTTATAAAAGAGCATCTCACACTTGTTGAGGATTATCGTGTGTTTTCCCTTAGCTTGTATTAGGAAGCTCATGTGTTGAGCAATCAATAAATGTTCTCCTTTTCCTTTACACACACTCTCTCTAAACTCTCTCTACTTATCTTTCCTCCATTACATTCCTGCTCACAACTTTCAAGTAATTAACGTTATTGTTCTTAAAAGCTCCAGTGCTCCCAAACCGTAAGTTTTCTATTAATTTAAACAGTAGTTGTTCATGAGACCATGTATGTACGAATATGAGCTGCATATAACCATTATTATAAGCTCTACTAGTCATGATCATATTGCTAACTCGAAGGCACTCAATGTGTAACTATTAAGGTTGAGGAAGCACTCATTGTAGACTACAGTAAGTCCAGCAAACAATCAGTGAACACTGAGTGTGACATCATCAAAGTCGCATCTGGGTAAGGTCCGTTGAGTAGAGATTGCGTTAGGATCGTTGACCCCTATAAAACGTTGACAGGCGTGCTCAATGTGAGTCATTTTGTTACATAGATTGACTATACCTGTAGTGGTTAACCCCCTCATTTGATGGGTGCGTGTTGTTAGCAGTAAGTTATATATATATATATTATTTAATGAAATCTTACATTTTTATATGCATAAAGAATTTAATATAATTTATTCTTTTATTATAATTATATTACATTTAAAAAGATAAAAAAAGGTTCAACCTTTTAGAGAGGGTTGAAACACCCTCTGCAAAAGAGAGGGTGCGACACCCTCTATTGCTAAGGACAAGGCTACACGCCACCCTTTCCCCCCCTTCTTTTTTTTTCTTTTTTCTTTTTTCTTTTTTTCCTTTATTTGTTCTATTTTTTCTTTTAATTTAATTTATTTTTTTCTTTTCTATTATTAACACATGTTGAATCCTATATTTATTTCAATTCACACTTTTTCATTCTTTTTCTTTTACATTTTGTTTACTTTACACATATTTTATCCTTCATTTTAACTTTAATTTTTCCCATCTTTCTTTTCTTATAATTGTTGTTCTTCTTATTTCTTATTTATTCGTGTATCATTGTTATATTATCATGCTTATAATGTGATTCTTATCTCATTCTCTTATCATTAGAGTTTAATATTCATAGATGTGTAGATTACAACCTTAACAAGTAGATTTAAATTTTATTAATTTCATTATTAGTTTTTCATTAAAAATTCATATGACTAAATTTGAGTTTTTTAGGATACCAAACTTCTGGAACTACTGAGATGAATGATTATTTTTTAGATACTGAGAATAACTCCAATAATGCTTTGATTTTTAAAAAAAATTAAAAAACTAAAAAAATAGTTTACAATGGTCTTTGTACTACCCATTAAGGTCATTTATTTTTTTCATTTTTATGATACAAAATATACCAAATGAGACATTTAAAAATGAGTTTCTTTAACCTTTTTTTAAAATGTAATTTGGATAGCATTTGATTAGATTTGGTAACCATTTTAATAATGGATGTTATGGGATGCTAATACCTTCCCCACACACAAATGACTCCCGAACCAACTTTGAGTTTTTGTAGAATAAAATTTTTATTTTTAAAATTGGGTGACCAATCACGTCCTAAAATTGATTAATGCTGACTACGATTTTTTTTTTCAAAATGATGATTCAATCGCCGTTTCGTGCCGTATGCACGTTGCGACAGCTTGGCAACTCCACTGGGGATGCAATCAGTCTAACTATTTTTAGATCGATAGAGAGTCAAGACAAAATTTTATCATATGTTATCATTTTTGTGGCTCTTTGTTTATTTGATCCATTATTGTTCTTATTCATGCTCGTAGTTGTATACTGTTTGTTTTTATGGTATATATTTCTTTACATAATCCATAATTTTGCACACATACACTAGCCCCATACCCGGGCTTTCCCTTTTGGATTTGTGAGAATGAGTAGTGGAATGCCTTTGTGGAATTACGGTTCCCGTGCAGACTCATGAAAGTTCTCACTCAGGTCGACCTTTTGGGAATACCGTTTGAGTCTCCTGTTACTATGTTTGGATAACAGTATGGACAATCTGAGAGCCTATTAAGAGATTTTAGACCCTACCCATATATATCTAGAGAACCTTAAAGCCTCCCACAATGAGCACTCATAAACAAATCATATGTGGTACATGTTATTTGTCATAATTTGTTTTTCAAATTGAGTCATCATCATCATCGACATCAATCATCATATCATCATCATCCTTATCACCATAGATGTATCATTTCCATCATTAACATAAATCATTGATTACTATTGTCACCATTTTAGCATACAAATAGAATAACTTTTTGTAACAAATTTTCTTTACATTTTTTGTAGAATTGTCATTAACACCATCCATCACCATTTTTTAATTCATGATTTGTGTATAATTCTCCATTTCACACATCAGAAGTTCCTTATTTCTTTTATGCATTGTAGGTTTATCCTTTAGTTCATACATTCCTTCATGAATTATAGTTCCTTTCTTTTCCTCATGCATACACTAATATTGTTTTCTTTTTTCATTAAAAATATAAAAGAAAAAAAATGAAACTCATTAGGTTTGCCTCCATTATCCTTAAAGAGCATAATCTCAAGCTAGAATCATGGATGAACAAGAGAAAGAACAATCATGAGAGGAAATGAAACAAGAAATTAGGGATCTGAAAGTGTAAATGGCCAGAGTCCTGAAATTTCTCGTCGCAGCAAAGGAAACACACGTCTTGAAAATCCGCAAGGGGCTCAATCATCACAAGATCAAGCTGTCAAATGATACTCCACCTTACCCTCTTAGGTTCACTCAAACCTATCAACGTCATCAGGCTGACCATTTTCAGCATGCTTCAACGCTACCAGTAAATATCCAGCATTATTCATTTCTAAATGACCAGGAAATGATGCAGATGGGGAAAATTGGCTACAACACATCGACAATGGAAGCTGGCCACAATCAAGTTTTCACCTCACAAGAAGAACATGATAATGAGCCAATCATAATACCCGATGTTGATGACCCAAAGGTGCAGAGGTCTATTACCAAACAAGCGAATACCCGCTGTCGAAAGATAAGCTGGACTTTCTAGAGGAGAGATTACGTGTCATTGAAGGGTCAGATGTATATGGTACGATTGATGCCACCTAATTATATTTGGTCTCACATGTAACCATCCCACACAAATTCAAACTGCCTGAGTTTGAAAAATATGATGAAAGTACATGCCCAAGAAGTCACCTTATTATGTACTGTAGAAAGACGGTTGCTTATGCAAATGATGATAAGCTGCTGATTCATTTCTTTCAAGATAACTTGATGGGGGTTGCATCTTGCTGGTATATCCAATTGGATAACCAACATATTCGAAGGTGGAAATATTTAGCTGATGTTTTATCAAGACAATATAAGTACAACATAGACATAACTCTTGATCGTCTAGATCTACAAAGGATGGAGAAAAATCCTACTGAAGGTTTTAAAGAATATGCACAAAGGTGGAGGGAATTAGCTGCTCAGGTACACCCCTATCAGAAAAGGAGATGGCTGCAATGTTTATTAACACCTTGAGATCTTCATTCTATGATAGAATGATTGAAAATGCCTCTAACAACTTCTCTGACATTATAGTGATTGGTGAAATGATTGAATATGAAGTAAATAATGAAAGAATTTCAGAAATCGTATCAGATACATCATTTGTAAAAAAGGTCCGACGTTAAAGCAAAAAGAATGAGATGTACAGACCATCAATTTTGGGTACTCATCACAAGATGTGAATCGGAGGCTATAGTGAATGGCCCAAATTTGTGACATCATATGTGAAAAATACCTCACAAAATTATGTACAATTATCACTCTCAACAATTAACATTTCAAAATAACCCAATACCATGTTTCAGACCATCGACTCACCAGCAAAATGTTGGTCATGCTGATCAGCCTCTCAGAAGAAATAGAAATAATCAACGTTTTGTCCAATATGATCCAATCCCCATGTCTTATACAAAACTCCTACCACAATTGATACAGAATAATCAATTGGTGTCGATTCCTTATAAACCTCTTCAGCCACCATACCTAAGGTGGTATGATCTGACTGCTCGGTGTGATTATCATGCTCGGGTAGTGGGACATTTGAATGAGAATTGCACGATATTAAAAGGGAGAGTACAAGCATTGATCAAGGCTAATGAGAACCCATATATCAATTTCATCCCTCTACCAAATCATGGGAATCATGCCATAAATGCAATTGATGAATCTTTTTTATATGACACGAAGGATGTGGCAGATGTGAGCGCATTAATAGAAATGCTTTTCCATCTTTTTTCTAAAGCGGGGTACATCTACCAAACATGCTTGGAGGATGAAGGGATTTCTGGGAAGCATATGAATGACTTTGATTGCTTATTTCATGAGAATGTGACTGGGCATACAATTGAGGAATGTGCTAATTTTAAAATGGAAGTGTAAAGGTTATTGGATGCAAAGATACTTACAATAAGTCATAAAGGAGAAAGGGAATACCAGAAAGATGACTCTTTAGTCCTCATGATAACTAAAAAATCGTTTGAAGTAAATGTTGAGGTGTCATCCTATATCCCCAAACCTCTCACAATACATTATAAGGAAAAGTTAACTCACGCCACTACATCTTATGCTCTGACGCCCATCACCATCTATATACCCGGTGCATTTGCTTCCAAAGATTCAAGAGTAGTATCATGGAGATACATATATGAGGTTATTACAAGCGGTAACGGCAAAACTCAAGTGCTAAATCCATCAGACCTCAATCTCCCCATAACTAATATTTTGGGAGTAGGTGGGATGACGAGGAGTGGGAAATGCTACATGCCAGAAGTTTTGAAAATGGATAAAAGCGACAATGGTCATGAGTTCCAAGTAGAAATGCATGACAACTAAATGATAAACCCAGACATAATGAAAGGTATGGAGAAAGAAAAATCAGTGTCTGAAGAGGAAGTATGTGAATTTTTAAAGCTTATCAAGCAAAGTGAGTATAAGGTGATAGGGCAACTTAACCGCTTACCTACTCGCATATCCTTACCATCAGTTTTTCTTAATTCTGAACTACATCGCCAAGTATTATTGAAGGTTTTGAATCATGCATATCATGTCATGACATTACAGTGGAGAATTTGAGTGGAATTGTGAGAAATGTTACCGCACCAAATTTTATCACTTTCACAGGTGATGAAATCCCTGCCGATAGTACTAGGCACACCAGAACTCTACATATATCCGTGAAATTTAAGGATTATGTTATTGCAAAAGTATTGATTGATAACGACTCGCCTCTAAATGTAATACCAAGATCCACACTAGCAAAGCTCCGTGTGGACGCGATACGTATGTGGCCGAGCATTATGATAGTAAGAGCATTCGACGGTACCCGGAGAGAAGTAGTCAGAGACATAGAGATATAAATTCACTCTTTTAAAGTAATACCGTCTTCCTTACATCAGAAGCTAAAATTTATAATGGATCATAAACTCACTGTATGTTTGGGGAAGAAGATTTACTAGTATCCAAGTCGGCCACCATGCCATAGGTTGAGGTGGCAGAAGAAGGTTGAGGTGGCAGAAGAAGTCTCAGGAGTGAGCATCAAGGCATAAATAAGTTAATCGATTGGGACAAGAATGAGCAAATGTTTGGGCTTGGAGATAAACCGACCAAGCCTGATAGAGGGAGATTGGAAGCTCAAAATAAAGAAAAAATAATTGCTAGGCTCGAAAATAGGAAATTCAGTATAGAAATGGCAATCATGCCTCATATTTCTGAATCCTTCAGAAGTGGGGGAATTTCATTCGAAGAACTGGTTACAGTAAAGCAAAATGACCTTGAAGATGATCTCATCTAGCTTTCAATATTTGTAATCTCGGAAAAATCATCAAGTGCATGTACATAACATTTGGTTTCGATACGATTCAGATTATGAGCTTAACAATTCGGTTGTCACCGAGCTACCAGTGCTTCTTGAGGATTTTCAAGAGTAATGTGTTAATGCCAAATTTCTAATGTTCTATATAATGTCTTAGGAATTTTGTTGTTATGGGCCCACATTTTCATCTATTTCATGTCATCTCTTTGAATGAAATTCTAAAAACTTGTTTCGTTTCCTTCTGTAAATGATAAATACAGTTCCAGTTCTTTTTTTTTGTTCTTCCTCTTTATGTCTACTTTTTCCATTTCTGAGATATTGTACATACTCATACATTATTTATTTTCTTTTCTCACCTTCCTTTCATCCAATAATCTGATTTAGGTTTGAGAACAGTGATTTCAAAAATAGGAGCATAAGCAATAACTTCGACAATCTCATTCTTAGCGTAGTGCCAGGAAAAAATGATGAAGATCATTTCAAACGATCTTTATAAATGTTAAGAATTGTAGAAGTGATGATAAAATAACTCAACTTTATCAAGAAGTTAACGAAGGTGATAAGTTTGGGATTGGATGGAGAGACAAAGCAAGTCTCACTCGGGACTTCTATGACAAGCGAAAGTCACCGACAATTAATTGACTTAATCTAGGAGTATATGAACGTCTTTGCATGGTCTTACTAAGATATTTCAGGTGTAAACACTGATATCGTGGTTCACCGCTTACTGCTTAGGCCTGAAAGTAAATCAGTGCGACTAAAGTTAAGAAAAATGAAACCAAACATGATGATACTGATCAAAGAAGAAGTTAAAAAATAAGTAGATCTGGGTTTTCTAGAAGTAACAAAATACCCTGAATAGGTTGCTAACATAGCCCGAGTGCTGAAGAAAATGGGAAAGTAAAGATGTGCGTAGATTATAGAGACTTAAATTGGGCAAGCTCCAAGGATAATATTTCATTACCCCATATCGTTGTCTTAATAGATAACATTGCAGGACATTCAACCTTCTCTTTCATGGATGATTTTTCAGGGTATAACCAAATCAAAATGGCTCCTAAAGACCATGAAAATACCACTTTTATAATTTTATGGGGTACATTTTGTTATAAGGTTATGCTATTTGGTTTAAAGAATGCAAGGGTGACTTACCAACGGGAAATGGTAACACTATTTCATGATATGATGCATAAATAAATTGAAGTGTACGTTGATGATATGATCTCCAAATCTTGTCAAGGGGAAGATCACAATGTCACTCTACGAAAACTATTTGAACGATTGAGAAAATTTAGTTAAAACTTAACTCGACAAAGTGTACATTCACAACATCTTCAGGGAAACAACTTGGTTTTGTCGTGAGCAAAGAAGGAATAAAAGTTGACTCCGATAAGGTTTGAGGCATCATTGATATGCCACCACAGCTAAAGGAAGTTAGAGATTTTTTGGAGAGATTAAATTACATAGCCCGGTTCATCTCACAGCTAACTGTAACTTGTGATCCTATCTTTAAAATTCTCGGCAAAAGTGATACATATAGATGAAATGATGATTGCCAAAATGCTTTTGCGAAGATCAAGTATTACTTGCAAAATACGCATATACTTGTTCCTCTAACTTCAGGGTTTCCACCCATTTTGTGTCTTACAGTAACATAAAAATTCATGGATTGCGTACTTGGTTATCATGACGCCTCTAGAAGAAAAGAACAAGCAATATACTATTTAAGCAAAATGTTCACAAATTATGAGGCTAATATTCAATGTTGGAGAAAACATGTTGTCTATTAGCGTAGGTGGCTCACCGGCTTAGGCAGTACATGTTATACCACACCACTTGGTTAATTTCAAAGATGGACCTGATCAAGTATATCTTTGAAAATGCATCACTTTCTGGGCTGATTGTTAAATGACAAATGTTACTCACGGAATATGATATTGTTTATGTCACGAGGAAGTCAATAAAAGAAAGTGTACTTACTGATTATCTTGCATATCAACCAGTGTAAGATTATGAGCCTATGAAATTTGATTTTCCTGATGAAAACATCTCAGTCATATTAAAAAATGAAGAATAATCTATAGATCTGGAATTGTGGGTAATGTTATTTGATGGTGCATCTAATGATGTATGACATGGAATTGGGGTCATTCTCATATAT
Source organism: Datisca glomerata (assembly GCA_003255025.1). Classification (NCBI taxonomy): domain Eukaryota; kingdom Viridiplantae; phylum Streptophyta; class Magnoliopsida; order Cucurbitales; family Datiscaceae; genus Datisca; species Datisca glomerata. The sequence continues at coordinate 296,825 of QANY01008345.1, forward strand.
CCTTAGGGAAAGTTAAGTTGAACCTTTGAAGCGATCTCATCTGACCATATACCCAGAGAAACTAATCAAATCGCAGATGCACTCGAAACTTTAGCATCCATGTTTGTTGCAGACTTTAAGGAAAAAGTTCAACCCATTAATATTGAGAAGTGAAATTTTCATGCTCACTGTATGAGCATTGAAAAAGAGTTGGATGCAAGACCATGGTATTACGATATCAAGCAGTATATAACGAATGGGGAATATCCATCTAAAGCTTCCGAGAATGATAAACGCACTATCAGAAAGTTATCTATGAGTTTCTTTCTTAATGGTGAGATACTCTATAAAAGAAACCATGGTATGGTGCTTTTAAGATGTGTTGATGCAAGGGAAGCAAATCAAATCATAGAGGAAGTTCATGTAAGAATTTGTGGTGTCCATGTTAATGGACATATGGTGGTAAAACAAATCTTGAGAGCATGATATTATTGGTTGTCTTTAGAATACAACTACATCAAGTACGACAAGAGATGTCATAAATGTCAAATTTATACAGATAAAATTCACGTACCAGCATCCCTTTTACATGTCATGGTTGCGCCTTGGCCATTCTCTATATGGGGTATGGACGTCATTGGTCCTATCACACCAAAGGCCTTTAACGAGCATCATTTCATTTTGATATCTATAGATTAATTTACAAAATGGTTGAAGGCAAGTTCTTATTCGAGCGTAACCAGAAGTGCGATTGTTAAGTTCATTAAAAAGGAAATAATTTATCGATATGGTCTACCTAAAAGGATCATCACAGATAATGGGATAAATTTAAACAACAAGATGATGAAAGAATTATGTGAGTACTTCAAAGTTAAGCATCATAATTCATTCTCCTTATTGTCTGAAGATGAATGGAGCTGTGGAAGCAGCCAGTAAGAACATAAAAAATATCATAGAGAATATGACGGAGGTTTATAAGGATTGGTATGAGACACTCCCTTTCATACTACATGGATACCGCATATCAGTCTAAACATCAACTGGGGCAACGCCGTTCTCTTTGGTATATGGCATGCAAGCGGTTCTTCCAATCAAGGTGAAAATTTCCTCCCTTAGAGTCTTAATAGAGGCGAAATTAGAAGCAGAATGAGTACAAACAAGATATGAGCGATTGATTTTCATTGTGTAGCGGGCAATTATATCAAAGAAAAATGACGCACACATATGACAAAAAGTTACGTCCCCAATGTTTCCGAGAATGAGATTTGGTGTTGAAAAAGATACGCCTATATCAAAAGAATCACCGTGGGAAGTGGACCTTAAATTACAAAGGACCTTTCGTTATCAAGAAGACATTCTCTGAAGGAGCTCTCATGCTAACAAACATAGATGAAGATGATTTACCGCATACAGTTAATTCTGATGTAGTCAAGGAGTACTTCGTTTGACCGCTCTAAGTATGGGAAATGTGAAGTTGGGCAAAAAAAAGTTTTCAAAGAACTGTCTCGAATACTAGAGAAATTCTTATTCCATAATTTTTTCAAATCTTTGTTTGTAAACATCGTTCATCATCAACAAAAAACCTCTTTTTAGTTGACAAACATATATACTTCGTCTTCCCTCTATTTGCATTATTCCTTATTCCGCTTACTTCTAAGGTAAATAAAATATCATTAATTACTCTTAAAATAACTCAGAAGTATAAACTTAGTTAGGTGAAAGCTAATTGATTAAAAAGTGGGGGAGAGAAAAAAAGAAAAGAAATTGAGAAGGGCATTCTGAATACGAGATGAAATCTGAAAAGTCATCACAAAGAAAGTGAGTATGCGCACGAAGAAAGCTAAAACATGATTGGAAGAAAAGAAGCAAAATATGGAAAAATTATTCTTTTTTCCTCTTCATTGACGTGGAGCTGAATACTGGGGCATAAAACAATGAATAAAGATGCATCATTTCTCGAAAGTATGCTCGATACTTAATTACGAGTCAAGTGATTGTTCTGAAGGATGGCGGATATGGCTACGTTAGTCAACTTTAAAAAAAACATAAAATAATTTTCTTACAAATGTTCACAACCATGCATAGCATGCATGCATTCAAAATCACAATTTTGCATTTATATTTAAAAATTACAATGCATAGACATGCATCACATTGTTTTGTTTTGATATAATTCAAGTGCATGAATCATCTTAGGATAGTTTTTTTCAAAATCCACACATAACTTCTCAACATTTAGATCTTACACTAGTCTAGCTCTAGCTACCATATGAAGCTTGTATAAATCATATCAAACATCATTTCATTTTCTTTGGTTAAATCGAACCAAATTGAGTCGATGTCAGAGTATGTGTCTATCTAGGTCCATTTTCTTTAAAAAATATCTTGGTTAAATTGAACCCGAATGGAGTCAAGGTCTAAGCCTATGTGTATCTAGGTTCATTTTCTTTCAAATATCTCTGGAAAAATAAAACACAAACTGAGTCGAGGTCGAAGCCGGTGTCAATTCCTGGTTTGTTTCAATTAATATGGTTAAATCAACCCCGAATTGAATCGAGGTCGAAGCATGTGTTTATCCATGTCCGTTTTCTTTCAAATATCTCTGTTCAATCTAACCTGAATTGAGTCAAGACCGCAACCTGTTTTATCCATGTCCATTTTTTTTTCAAATATCTCGGTTAAATCGAATCCTGAATTGAGTCGATGTCGAAGCATGTGTCTATCCAAGTCCATTTTCTTTGAAACATCTTTGATTAAATCGAACTCGAACTGAGTCGAGGTTGAAGCCCGGTGTCAGCGCTTGGTCTGTTTCAATTAATATGGTTAAATTAAACCCAAATTGAATCGAGGTCGAAGCCTGTGTCCATTCAGGTCCATTTCCTTTCAAATATCTTGGTTAAATTAAACCCAAATTGAGTCGAGGTTGAAGCCTGTGTCTACCCATGTTTATTTCATAATTCCGTCATTTCATAGAGCTCGAATCAGTCAAGGTTTCTATTCTCCTATCCCATATATTGTTCTCATACCGATCAAAATTCTTATATACACTTTTGTCCACCTTCTATGTTTAGAAGAGCGGACAAAGAGGGGGCAGCTGTAGATACCGTATTCTATCCAGCATAATACTTTGAATATACATATTTTATTTTTTAGCTCATATACTAGTCTAAGAATATATGTATGATTTGAAAAATACCCCATTTCTAAAATAGAAAAGTATCCCAACTACTAAAAATGAAAAAGAAATAAGTCCAAGGACTAAAAAAATTTAAAAAATGAGCAGATGACTAAAAGTAAAAGGTGAAGCCCTAAATTTATGTATAAATAGAGGAGACGCCTTCACTTGGAGGAGGTCATTTTTTGGAGAGAAAAAGATAAGACTTAAGAGAGAAAGAGATGATATATTTTCTTAAAGAGAGTGTGTGTGAGAAATATGAAAGATTTTTTTAAGATAGAGAGAAATGGAGTTTACATTTCTATTCATCTTCTCTCATTCTTTTATTTAAGATAGTTTAAATTTCTTGCATATTTGGCTAACAATATATCTTGTTCATTATTTTTCATCATCTCTCATCTATACTGATGTAGTGTGTACTCTTGATTTTATTTTCCATATCTAAGTGTGTATTCCTTATTCTTCATATTTTACTCTTAATCTTGAGTTTTATTTTCATGTATTGATGATTTTCTTACAAATTTGAGAATGAGATACATTTGTCATCAACTAAGTCAATGAAGATGAGGATAAAGATTTTGAGGGGTGCTTATTAACTCAATGTGAATCAATCTTTTAATGGCTTGAAAGTATACATTTATTGTAAAAATCTCCTATGATAATTCTTCATACATAAAAATGTATAAAATAGAGGGTTAAACATCTATATAAAGATCATACAAATATTTAAGCTTTACATTTTTTTTAATGTTCTAGCAAGTCTTTTCATTTTTTAGATGTTGTTGCTATTTTAGATACACTTATTTGAACTAGTTACCATCCATAATCATTCATTTACAATTTGATTAGCAATAAAGGAAGGAATGAAATTATGGTAGTTACTGAACTAAGTAGTCTAAAATAAAAAAAAAGTATATTCATATCCAAAAAAATTATATTTTGAAATTTCATTGATAATTTTTTTACGTGACACTCGGTTTAACTAATTACCGTCCATAATCTTTTATTATTTTAATAGCAGTTATTAAAAATGATAATTAACAGACTACTTAGTAAAATATAAATGGTACATTTATACCAATGATTTTTTAGTGTATATATATATATATATATATATATATATCGTTTCATGAAATCTTACATTTTCATGTGTAAAATAGAGGGTGTGACATCCTATGTTGCTAAGGACAAGGCCGCACGCCAGCCTTGTCCCTCCTCCCTTTTTTTTCTTTTCTTTCTTTATGTTATTGTAGTTTTTCCTTTAATTTAATTTATTTTTTCTTTTCTATTATTAACACATGTTACATCCTATATTTATTTCATTTCACAATTTTTCATTCTTCTTCTTTTATATTTTTTTACTTTACACATCATCTTCAAATTTATCACATATTTTAACTTTTACTTTCACCATCTTTCTTTTTTTATAGTTGTTGTTCTTATTTCTTATTTATTCATGTATCATTGTCATAATGTCATGCTTATAATGTGATTCTTATCTCATTCTCTTATCATTAGAGTTAAGATTCATAGATGTGTGGATTACAACCTTAACAAGTAGATTTAAATTTTGTTAATTTCATTATTAGTTTTTCATTAAAAATTCTTATGACTGACTTTGAGTTTTATGCGATACAAAACTTCTCAAACTACTGAGGTGGGGGATTATTTTTTGGATACTAAGAATAACTCTAATAATGTTTTGATTTTCAAAAAAATAAAAAATTAAAAACATAATTTTTAATGGTCTTTGTACTACCCATTAAAAGTCATATATTTTGTTCATTTTTATGATACAAATGTACCAAATGAGACATTTAAAAATGAGTTTCTATAACCTTTTTTAAAATATAATTTGGATAACATTTGATTAGATTTGATAATTACTTTAATGATGAATGTTGTGGGGTGCTAATACATTCTCCACATACAAATGACTATCAAATCAATTTTGAGTTTTCATTGACCAAAATTTTTATTTTTAAAATTAGGTGATCAATCACGCTCTAAAATGATTGGTGACGACTCTTTTTTTAAAATAATTTTTCAATCACCGCTCAGCGTCGTATGCACGTTACGAAAATTAGGATATTTGATTTTTTTTAACAAAATATAGCATTTTTCACCGGAGAAAATTCTCAACTACCCTCACGCTAGATTCAAGTCTAGCAAAACTTTTCTACTAGACCGTGGTCTAGTATTCTGATATTAATATAACACATGTTAGACCAGAGTCTAGGAAAATATTTTAACAAGACAACAATCTAACAGTACTATGTTCAACAGAAGAATTCTAAGTCAAAGGAGCAACAGAGTTTTTTCCCCTATAAAAGATATTAATTTTTATAAAAAATTCATGATCGTAATTTTATATTTTATTTTCTCAAGAGACCCTTTTTAAATTTTCTCAAAGAAGAAAGATAAAAGAAAATATTAAATTAGGAATATACGAAAAGGAAAAAAATACAACTACCAAGATATTGCCAACATTTGATAGAGAAAAAGATGAAGGAGCTTTGATTGATTAATACTTTATTGAAATAACTTGTTGCAACCTCGGATTCTAGAAAAGTTAATCTTAATTTCACTTTAATAACCAAAGTAAAAGTTGTGGTTAATAATCTCAGTGGATTGTTAAATTATAAAAGAATAAAAAGTACTCACTTTTAGGATGGACATAAAATCCAAAAGAAAAGTTTTTAAAAGGGAAACAAAGAATCATTTAACCTATCAATATATCGTTCCTCATTCCAAGGTTGCTATGATTTTTTTCAGGCATTTATGGTGATAATCTGAATCATATTCCTTCAGTTCTACTAATTTTATGAGATTCGTGGTGTTCACAAAATTTCTTATATGATTTGGGAAATTGCTGACTTTACCAATGACATGTCCTAATGGCAAAAACTTACTCTTTATTTATTACTCTTCGTTGTATATTATTTTATTTATATTAAAAAAATATAAATATAATATTAAATGACATAAATTAGTATTAAAAATACTGAAAATATTCTCTCCTTTGTGAATATTTTGTACCTAAGAAGTTTGAACAATGGAATTAGGGAAGAGAAAACTCAGAAATCCAGAACCTTCACCATTTGAACCAACCTCTTGTATAGTTGCCAGGAACTTGCTTATGTCTTTGCTCTCTCTTACTATGCATGTATAAAATACAAGCCTTAAGTATCAAAAAAAGATTTTTGTTAAAGTAAAATATTAATGCTTAAAAATAGTATGTCTCAGATTAATTAGAGTCGCATCAATCCATCGAGAACACGTACTGCAACTAAGGGTGTAAGGAAAATCGATCAAACCGTAAAAATCGATCGAGTCGGACCGAACCGCATCGGTTCGAGCAATTTTGTCACTTCTGACGGTTTGGTTTGGTTCCAGAAGTAGAAAAATAGGATAGTTCAGTTCGGTGTTCGGTTTTTGTGAAAAAACCACACCGAACCGAACCGAACCGCACTTCTATATAAGCTCAATTGCCCTAATTCCCCCCTTCACTTCACACAGCCTCGTCCTCTTTATCAGTTAGCCTCGTCTCTCTCTTTATCTCTGTTTCTTTCTCTCAATGTCTCTCAATTTCTCTGTCTATCTCTGTGTGTCTTTAGGACCTAAATTGTATCTTTTTTTCATGTATTCTCTGTTGTTTCTGTAAATATTTTGTATTCTCAGTTAAAATATAAATCTGTCAAAGACTTAGTTGAGATTGATGTTGGTTTTGTATGTGTTGCCGATTTGGTTGAGATTAGTTAGAAATTAGGTTGAAATTTGATAAATTTTTCTGCTTTGCTTTTCATCTTACTGTTCAGTTTGGTTTTTATTATTTTTTAGTGGTTCGGTTCTGTTGCTAATTGTGTAAAATAGTATGTTCAGTTTGACTCGATAAAACTCCATAAACCGAGTCGAACCGAACCGCTTACACTCCCAACTGCAACAAATATGATTTGAAAGTGTAAATTAATAGGTTATGTAGCAACTATTGATTTTAGATCCTTAGTAATCGGTGGGTTTGGATCCTAAGCAATTAGGAAACCAACTGTCTGAACAGTTCAGTTCTCAAATTAGTTCGATTAGATATAACAGTCCAAGAATTAAATTAAAAGAATAAAAACAAAAATATAAAAAATCTCTAGGTAAACATACTTATTATATTGACAAGATTAACTAGTTTAGGCTGCTCTAATTAACATTTTAAAAATTAATATTTAATATAATAAATATTTAATGGGTTTTTCATAAATTCATACACTTAGGTAATGATTTTTGAAAATATGTATCGCATTTTTTAAAATAAGAAATCTACATTCATAGCCCGCCATTTCTTACTAGCTCAATCAAAAAGTTATACAAGTACCCATGTTTATTACCTACTCAAAGCCATATCAAATTAGTTGTATTTTTAGAATCATTTTTTCTAAAGAATAATTATATACCGATCAAGTAATTGATTAAATTTTAAATGATTAATTTATGTGTCACTCATTTATAGGTTAATATTTCACACTTATTAATATATTTTAAAACAACAACCTATAATTAAGTGATTATACGTCACTTAAAACTTAATCAATTTTTTTCATTTTTCTTTTCTAAAAACCACGCCAACTCTTAATCAATAAGAGTCTAACATTATTCTTTTCTAAAAACCACGCCATCGCTTATTCTACCTTCAATTTTTTCATGTGCTTATTTATTCTTCCAATTTCTTGGTGTGACATTCTTCTATTTTCTTACTCTACTTTTTCTTCTTTTCACATCACAACAATTAGGAGTGTTCACGATTCGGCTCGATCAATTTTTTTGATAAAAAATCGAATCGAACCGTGATTCGGTAATAATACTGAACCGAGTCAAACCATTCATGACAAGAGAACCGAGCCGTGAGTTTCAGTTCGGTTCAGTTCTCCAGTTTATAATTATTAATTAAAAAATATTTTTTTAAAATAATTTCCAAATAATACTATTGAAATATAATAAATATCAAAGTTTTATTTTTGGTTCGGTTCAGTTTGATTTAGTTTGATATGAAATTATATATTAAAAATAAAAATAAAAGAAATTTAAAATTTTGGTTCGGTTCGATTCGAGAACTACTGAATTTTGAACTGAACTGAAACTTCGGTTCTCTAATTTTCCCGTACTAAACAGATCTAAAACTTCAGTTCTCTAAGTTTTTCAAACCAAACCAAACTGAGGGTATAAAAAGAACTAACCAAATCGACTATTTTTTATTTAATTCGGTTCAATACAAAAATGTTTACCCCTAATCACAACCTCCAACTTCACCTATCTTTAAAAAAAATGATCTTCATTTGTACAAGGTTTCTAGCACTGGATTTTGACTTGATGCTAAATCAATATCTTAGGATTAAATTGAAAAGTATAAACTAGACACGACTTGAATTTTACGAGTTATGGATTTTGTTGTTGATTTTAGACGCTGGTTCAATAATGAAAAACACTTGAAAAACAACTTGAGCCGTTTGCACATGACTGAAAAACACGGTAAACAGTTATGTGAGCCCTTTAAATTATCATTTCAATTTGTGTTTTATTACTGCAAAATGTAACAATTATTTGAAGTGTTGAAATAGATAAAAAATTTATTCAACGCGTTCACATTATCATTTTTTACTTAAGCTTGACAATTGAAAAATGTAAACAACTATTTAAAAGTTGTAAGTACATATAAATTACTTAAACTGTTCAAATTATCATATATCATTCCTCTCATTTCAAGGTTGTCATGAAATTTTTTTCACGCATTCATAGTTATAATCTGGATAAATTTATGTTTAGTACTACTAATTTTACAAGATTTGTGTTGTTCTTATATGAGTTGGTAAATTGTTGACTTTCACCAGTGACATGCTGTAACGGAGAAAACTTTGGGTACTCTTATAACACTAAAAACTCAGTAATCCTTCCATTAGTTTATTATACATTGATTACTATATTTTTTATTTAGAAAAAAAAATTAACTTTTAAAATTTAAAAAATTACATAGATGACATTAAATTATATTAATGAATATAGAACGTACTGAAAATGTTCTCGTCTTAATGAATTATGTGTACCTAAGAAATTCAAACAGTAGAATTAGGACAAATCGAAAACTTTCACCGTTTGAACCAACATCTTTATTGTTGTCAACAACTCATTTATGTCTTTGCTCTCTCTTACTATGCATTTATAAAATACAAGCATTAATTATCAAAAAGATATTTTTGTTAAAATTAATATAGATTTATTTGAGTCACATCAATCCGTCAAAAACATGTACTACAATCAATATGATTTGAAAGTGTAAATTAATAGTTTATCTAACAATCATCGGATTTGAATCCTCCACAGTTGATGGATTTAAATCGGCAGTGGTTAGAAAACCAACTGTGAGTTAGTTTAATAGATAAAATTAATCAATACCATATAAATCAGACAAGAATTTATTTAAAAAATAAAAAACCAATTAGATAATATTATCTTATATGAACCGTTCAGAACTAACCAGTAAATTAATAACGATAAAAATTCTCAATTTCAAAAATCTCTAGGTAAATGTACTTGTTATATTTACAAAATTAACTAGTTTAGGCTTATCTAATTAACATTTCAAAAATTAATATTTAATATAAGAAATTTTTTATGGGTTTTTTATTATAAATTTTTACCCTTAGGTAATGGTTTTTGAAAATATGTATCACATTTTTTAAAATAAGAAATCTAAATCCGTAGCACATCATTTCTTACTAACTCGATCAAAAAATTATACAATTACCATTGTTTATTACCTATTCAAAGCCATATCAAATTAGTTTTGTTTGTAGATTGATTTTTTCTAACAAGTAATTCTATTCTGACTAAATAATTAATCAAATTTTAAATGATTAAATGATATGTTATTCATTTATAGATTAATATTTTCACATTCATTAAGTATTTTAAAACAACAACTTATAATTGAATATCATATCACTTAATTACTCAAAACTTGATCAATTATTTGAATAATTATTCTTTTTTTAAAAACCACCTCAACTCTTATTCTTCCACCATTTTTTATGTGCTTAATTGTTCTTCCAATATCTTGGGGCGGCATTCTTCCATTTTCTTACTCTACTTTTCTTCTTTTCACATCACATCCTCCAACTTCACCTATCTTTAGAGAAAATGGTATTCATTTGTATAAGGTTTCTAGAGCTGAATTTTAATATGACGCCAAATCAATATCTTGAGGATTAAATTGAAAAGTATAAATTAGATTGGACGTCAATTTTACAATATATAGATTTTGTTGTTACGACGTTGTTCACTAATGAAAAACTACATAAGCATATCTGATATGACTTAAACTCATTAGTGGACAATATAAATGATTACTTGAACCCTTTTAAATTATCATTTTAACTTGATTTTGACTATTGCAAAATATACGAATTACTTGAAGTATTGAAGTGGCTAGATAGAAAAAACTATTCAAAGCCTTCACATTATCATTTTGTACTTGGGTTTGTTAACTGAAAAAATATAAATAGTTACTTGAAGGATTTAAATACATATAAAACTACTTGAACTCTTCAATTAATATTTTTATGAGTTTGATTACTGAAATATATAAATAGTTATTAGTTAAAGTAGTGAGCCACATGTACATTTCTAATTTTGAAAAATGAAATATAAATTTATGGAAATCATTACCAAAGAATATATAGATTTCCCATAAACCCATATTTGATCTCACCACTCGCCCTTTATGCAATTGCATTTCTCATACATATATGCATTTAATTCCTATAGATTATATATTTTTTAATTTAGTCCCTACATTTTTTACTTTTTAACTTGTATTTTATACTTTTAATTTGTTCCAATATATCTAGTTAATTCCATCATGTTCTGCTTTTAAATCGATCGTTCTTCCATTCTATTAAATTCTGTACATCATCATTTAACAAAATAACATATTAATAAAAATTTATTAAATTTGTACGTCATCATTTAACAAAATAATATATTAATAAAATTTTACAACAAAAAAATATAGTAATTATCCCTGCACAAGTTGACAAATATTTGTACTGGATGGCTTGATAAGTTTGGGACACATTGAGGAAAATAGAAATTGCATTCATACAATATTGATGAAAAAGTTTACATATTGAGGTATTAGAAATATAAGGATTATAATTTATTTTTTTATTAAAGTAATTAGGCATTAAAGTTAAACTTAATATTGATTATAATAAAGAATGCTGAAATCGGGACTTAAATTTATGTAGCTAACACCAATATTGAATTCTAAATCCGTCTTTGGAAATGTATTAATAGATTTTGTTTACAGAATCGCATATTTGTATTCCAGAAAATTAATCAAATTGCAAAGCAGTTAGACTACATGGTGTTTTTGTTGGAAAAAATGAATGACACATAGCTGTCTTTGTATGTATCCCACCACATGAAGGCCTTTTTTCAAGGCATATTTTCCCTTTTAATTAAGAGGTACTATAATTATTTAAATGTTCATGAATGAGTATATAAATAATTATCTTTTATTGTTATTCATATATTAATGACCTTTCTTTTCCCGTCATGGATATGGAATTATTATTTTAACCGGTCATCATGTTCATTTTAAACCAGTCAAGATTAATTCAAAAATCTTAAAATAATTTCTATATAAAATTTTTTAATTTTAAACAATCAACTATTATCTGAATCGCTTAAAAATAAATTCAATAATTTTCTATTGACCAGTTGAATAGTTCCAAAACTGGGATATAGCAATGGTCTGTGTGGTAATTTGTTGAGTACTGAATTTACGTACAGATTGAACAAAAAAGTTAACGAAAGAAGATGTAATTTTTACCTCACAATCTAAGGTGTGATGTAGAAACTGTATGACAGTGGTAGTAGTAGAGGATTTTTATAATGGAACCCTTTTCACCTTTGAGTTTAGATTCAACTTTCCAATGTCATTCGTAGTGAAAATAGTTGCACTTCACTGTTCTAATCTTTGACTTAGATCTAGACGTGCCTTCATTGCTCATCTAACCTTTCTTTACCTCTTTCTATATCTACCAAACCATTCGCTGCATTCTTATTGTGACTCTTCGATACTTTTTTTTAGAGTACAACGATACTTTCATATCATGCACAACAATTTTATTTGTCTCATGTAACACAATGTCAACAAAATGATCATATGAACAAGGTAAAGAACATAATAAATCAAAACTCGATCCTCATAATCAATTTTCACATCAATATTATTCAAATCCAGAATGATATTATTAAATTCATCAATATGGTCTTTCATTTGTGTACTTTTAATCAGATGAAACGTGTACAAACGTAGCTTAAATATAAACTCTCTAACTTGACCTCCAAAGTATCAGGAGATGTCTAATTGGATATTTCAAGAAACACATCATCAAATAATGACAATATAATTGTAGCAAGTGCCCCTTTCATGACATCATCTTTTTCTTCGTCAACCAAATTTCTTCGGCAAAGCATCCTTGCCCTTCAGCACCTTAAGCAAGCGTTGCCGAACTAATGAGGCTATCATCTTTCAAGCGGCAAAGATTGTACTGATGCCTCTCATGGAACTTATTGATCTCATATCTTCCCATATTATAACAAGACTCAAATAGAACCATAGCTATAATATCACTTTTTATGATCACAACCTCATAAAAATATAAAGAAAAATAAATAATAAAATACATAACACAAAGAACTTAAGTGTTTCTACAATGTGCCTACATCAACAGGTGAAGATGAGAAAAATTCAACTAATAACCAAAAAGAGTACAAAATAATACCGAAGACATTTATAAACTCAAATCTCGCAAACCCAAATATTTAACTAAGTAGAGTCTTAGATTATTTATAGGCTCTACACAAGTATCTCTATAGTTGATGTGATTTGTTATAAAATAAAATGGAAGAGAGGTGTCTTATTTATATAAAAGACTAAGAAAGCATGACTACTAAATAACGGATAAGACAATATCCACAACTTTAATATTGAAGCCAGCTCCTCAACACTGACTTTTACAAATGACGTTCCCTATGGAATTGTTTATACCTAAGACATTTGCACATTAGAATAATGAAGGAGAAAACTTACAAATCCTCTTGAACCGACATCTTGTATTATTGCGAAGAACCCGCTCATGTCTTTACTCTCTTTTTCACTATACGAGTATATTGTATAAACATCAATTTTAACAAATATTTTTGCTAAATTATTAATATTTAAGAAAAGTTTGTCTCAGATTAATTAGAGTCTCATCAGTCCACATAGATAATACACACTAAGATAGGATTTTAATTAAAGTGTAACTTAGTAGGTTATATGTCATTGGTTCGAAACCTCGGTAGTTGGGAAACCGATTGTTGAGATAGTTTGGCCTATTGGGGTTGTCTGATCAGATTGGTCAAAGAGCCCAACTGAAAAAAATGAAAAACAGTTGCGCACTACTATCTGATCTGAATCATCCAGATCCAATCAAATGAATTGCCAATGACAGAGTGTCAAAAATCTCTAAGTAATCGTACTCAGTGTATTGACAAAGTTTTAGATTAGGACACTCTCATTCTCCATGAATAGGAAACGATCCTATTATATCTGAACCGCCCATTAGAAGAGTTGATGGCTAGATCTAACCTTGAAAAAGGCAAAAACAAAAAAAAAGTCTTTTCATATGAAAAAATCAACTACGAGCTTCAACAATTTATCTATAGAGGGGTTCGTAAAACAATTTATCTTGGCAAAATATGCTAAATTAATAACGATTTGATAGAATGTTTTTTCTAATCTAACAATATCAATATTTGTTGCTCAATATTAAAACTGAAAGTGATTCAAAGAAATTTAATGAAGAAATAGGTAGTTTCAAATAATTCAAATTCAATGAGATGAGTAAATATAGTGATGAAATCTCAATTTTTTTTCTTTTCCTACACCAGGTGCCATATAATTTGATGGGATGAGTAATCAAATAGTGGCAGTATAATTACACCAAGTCCCACTTCATGACATCATCTTTTTCTTCGGTCAATTTCTTTGACAAATGATCATTGCTATTTAGTGCCTTAAGTAAGCATTGTCGAATTAATGAGGCTCGCATCTTCAAGCACTAAGAACTGAATTGATTTATCTTATTGAATTTATTGATATCATATCTTGTCGTCATAATAATAAGACTCAAATAGAACCGTTGCTCTGATATCACTTATGATGACCACAATCCCAGAAAAATATAAAGACAGATAAATAATAAAATGCATAACACAAAAAACTTAAGTGCTTCGTCAATGTGTCTATGTCTAGGGTGAAAATGAGAAAAATTCATCTGGTCACCAAAAAGAGTACAAAATAATGTCAAGGACATTCACAAACTCAAATATCAAAAACTCAAGTAAAGCGTTAAAAATTTATAGGCATTAACTAAGTAGAGCCTTAAATATTCATAGATCCACACAAGTATCTATATAACTGATATGATTTAGTACAACACAAAATGAAATTGGAGAATGAAATCTTATTTATATGAAAAATGAAGAAAGTACGATTACTAAATAATGGGACAAAGACAAAACCCAAAACATTAAGAAGAAGCCACCGCCTCAACACTGGCTTTTACCAATAACGTGCCCTATGAAATTGTCTGTACCTAAGAAATTTGAATATTAGAATTATGGAGGAGAAGACTCACAAATCCAAAACATTCACCTCTTGAACCAACATCTTGTTTTATTGCGAAGAACTCGCTTATGTCTTTGCTTTCTCTTTTACTATACAAGTATATAGTACAAACATCAGTTATTAAGAAGTATTGTTAAAGAAAAAGATTAATATTTATGAAACGTTTGTCTCGGATTAATTAGAGTCTTATTAATCCGTTGAGATCACAGTACTAAGATAGGATTTTAATTAAAGTGTAACTTAATAGGTTATCTATCACTGGATTCAAAACTCGACAGTTGAGAAACCAACTACTGAGGCGGTTTGGCCTATTGGGGTCATTTGATTAGACTGGCAAAGAAAGCCAAACTAGAAAAAAAATAGATGCGCACTATTATCCAATCTGCACCGTCCATATCTAATCAAACGAACTGTCAATGGTAGAGATTCTCAACTGTCAAGAATCCTTAAGTAATCGTACTTAGTATATTGACAAGGTTTCGCATCATGATTTTCTCATGGTTCATGAACATGAGAGGGTACTATTACATCTGGGTCGTCCATTGAAAGAGTGGATGACCCAGATGTAACCTAGGAAAAGGACAAAAGGAGAAAGAAAATATAAAATGTTATCTTTTCATCCTGGCACAAGTGTCGATGTGATCATGATCGCCGTTCTAGAATGAACGATCACGATTAAACTAACAGATTCCTTCCTGTTAGAATCCCAATAGTAGGGGATCTACCGAATATGAGGGGATCTATTTTCTAAGGTTTATGGTGGAGGCGGTTCAAAATAACATTTTAAAAATCAGTTAATATTCAATACAAGAAATATATGACCACCACTCCCTTTATGCATTGCATTTTCATACATACATATATATGTATGAATGAGATATAGGGTTAAAGTATGCGATTGATTTCTGTAGACTATATTTTGAGTTTTGATTTAATCCCTACATTATTAAATTTTAATTGGTTTTTATACTTCCAATTATGTTCCAATATAGTTCTTCCATCCTGTTAAATTTTGTACATCATGTTGTATCATTTCACAAAATAGCATACTAATAAAATTTAGCAACGAAAGACTAGTAACTAGTGCTGGTTTGATATGTATGGGACACATTGTGGACTACTCACAAAAGAATGGACACATTGTGGACAAGTATATAAAAATTATATTCATTCAAATATTGATGAAAAACTTACATTTACACAAGGACCATACTGAGGAAATTAGAAAAAAAATGAATGGAATAATTTTTTTGAAATGTATCCTACATGAAGGGTTTTCTCTAGGCATATTTTCGTTTTAACTAACATCATTGCAAAAATACCAACGAGTACAATAACTATTTGAATGGTCTAAATCACGTTTTTGTTCTCTCTCTAATGTTACATATATTCATATTTATAATTGCACATCCGATTACAAACAGTTATGTTTGTTATTTCTTTCAAATTATAAAATATTTTATAAGAGAACGATAAATCAATTCTATTTATATAAATCAATTCTATTTATATAAATCAATTCTATTTATATAGACAATTCTTCATAATCTTGTCTCGTTAAGAGAGCATATAACAATCTTAAGGATTCAATTAAGTTTGTTTGGATAGGAATTTCCTTTATTTATATTTATTAAAAGTAATTTTGATAATTAAAGCTGGCATTCTAAAGCTAAGAATGCATATTCACAAAAAAGAAGGGTGCCCATTTCTTTTTGGAAATGAAGGAGAAAGTACCAAACTAAACAACAAAATCAAAATAGAATAAAATAAAATTTAAAAGATTCCATTAATATATGATTTAATTAATTATGATAACAACTTGCACGAGTACTTCCATTGGATTCTCTTCTTGATGATGAACCTTTGACGCTTAGACAAACACATCTTTTCATGTATCTAACAAATTGATTCCATTCCCCTTTGTGTACTTGTGATAAATTTCATGGATATGGGATTTTTGTTTTGACCCTCAAGATTAATTAAAAAAAAATTAAAATATATATATATATTTAAATTTAAAAAATCAACATTATCTAAATCTTTGAAAAATAAACTCAATAATTTTGTGGTGGCCAGTTCAATAATTTTAAAAGTGAGATATAATAATAACTCTATGTAGTAGTTTATTGAGGACCGAATTTACCGAAAGAAAATCGAATTTATCAGGGGAAGACGTACGATAACTTGAACTTTTTCTTCTATAGAAATAAGTGGAGAATGCTTAAACCACTAAGTAATCGTTCTTCCTTACTATTTTTCATCTTTTTAAGTGTGATGTAAAGATAAAAGATGTAATCTTTTCCTTTCGTTGACGGTAGCAATTCGCCATAATAAAGGCAACACATGAAAAGAAAATGTATTTACTTAAAACACCAAAGAGAAATTATCAAGAAAATAATACACACAATTACAATAATCCTTGCTCTACCCATGACATTGATTGCACCAAACACTAAATTAAGCAATAAAAAACAAAGAAAAGTAGGTATAAGGCTAGATTAAATTTAGTGTGGGACAAACCCCCTACCCAAATTCAAGCGATTAGCATATACCCTACAAAATTTTGAATTCAAAACTCAAAAATCAAATTAGCAATTGAAAAGTAAAGATTACATTATCTTCTTTTCAAAATCACACGAAGCTTAGATTAAGAAACAAAATTAAATAAAATAAAACCCAATCTTTCACACTCTAGTTCATTGATTAAGTGAAATATGAACACTCAAACTACACTATATCATGCTTCTGTTAAAACAAATTATAATCTATTTATTCTATGGACACACAAATGCAAACTGTAACATAGTGATCATAACCTGGAATTAAAACACGTCACACTTATGAATTGATAGTGTGTTCTTGGAACTATCCGGCCAGCCACAGTCATGAACATAGTAGATTAGTCTAGTAAAACTGATCACACGAGCGATACTATTTCTTTTGGTTGAAAGAAAAGATTCAAAAGGAAACATCCCGAAAGGCGATGACAAAGAAGGGCTCGATGTCAGGCGAAGCGAAGAATGATATGGGATGAGACCTCTTCAAAGAGAAATTTGAAACCAATCTTTGCTTCTTAGGAGCTGGAGGACATGTTGAAATCTCTGGTATTCTAAATCTCTTAGCTTTTGGTGTAGAACAGCTACTATTTGAGACATCAACTTGATTAAAATCAACGGCCTTGATCTGCTCAAACTCATTTGAACTCATTGAAGATGATTTAGAAAACCCTTCTAATTCATCTTTTGATTGTTGCACAAATAGCTTCTCCTTCAACCGATCATCACTTTTAATTTCTTCCTTTCTACTTGTCGTTCTTCTTCTTCTTCCTCCTCGAGACCGAGCCATTTCGGTTAATCACACAAAATTGTTGATAGTGATCAGATTGAAGTTGGGGTTAAAAGGATCAAGTGGAAGGAAAAACAAAGAAGAGAAAAGATCAGTTACCCTTTGGAAATAAAACTATTTGAAGCTCAAATACAATGAAGTTTTAATGATTTAAATTACATTTACTTAAAAAGATTGATCAAACCCAGAAAAAATTGGACTTTCCCATTTGAATATTCTGGCAAACCTAATTGAAATCAACACTAGTAAGATTGGGATTGAAAAGGGTGACCTGTTTTGAAAAGAAATCTAGGACAAAACGAACAAAAAAATATGATAAATAAAGCTTTGAAATTCCATGATGTTGTAAGTAAGAGAAGAAAAGGAGATTGGCTTGTGTTTTTTCATATGAAAATACCAACTACGATCGTCAACAATTTATCTATTGGGGCTTCGTAAACCCTAATGAAGAGAGAGAGAGAGAGAGAGAGAGAGAGAGAGAAGGGAGAGATTTCACATTTTTGTGTGTTGTTGGAGCTTAAATTGACTTGACCTAACAACGGCAACTCAAATGAGATTAGATCAACTCCTGTTCGGTGATCAAAAATACATTTTTTGACGAGTCATTAAAATATTATTTAACAGAGCAAATTGATCTTGAAAAAAAAGATTGATGTGTCATTTTTTAAAATTATTTTCAGTTTAGGATTGATAAGACATTTTTTAAAAGAACGGACTGAATTGATTAGTGTCTCTCTTGTCCACACAAAAGACATAGATCTACGTTTCTATTCTTAGTTAATTATGAAATATTTATTTGAAAGAATTTAAATGTTGACACATATATTTTAATCTAAGGAAAAGGAGAATATCTTATATAAAATAAAAAGATTACATGATAATTAGAATGATTAAAATAACATATAAGATACGCAATTTCAACTTCATCATAAAATTGACAAGATGGATTTACATATATAATTAAGTTCTTCCATACATACCCACGATGTCATAAATTATTATTTTCTAATAAAATTTGTGATTTTCATTTAATAAAATAATTTCAAAATCAAATCATGGGAACGAATTAAGGAAGGGAAAACTAGGAAGTTCAAAATTAATGAATTTTTTTTTTGGATTAAGTAATTTGGTTAGCTTCTTGACAAAATATTTAAATTAATCACGATAAGATAGAATCTTTTATCTAATCTAACAAAAACATTATTTGTTGCTCAATATTAAAATAGAAAATAATTCAAAGAAATTAAAAAAAAGGTAGTTTCAAATAATTCAAACTCGACGGGATGAGTAAATATAGTGGTGAAATCTCGAATATTTTTTCTTTTTCTGAGAAACAATAGATGTATGTTTTCATTATTTTGTTTTATTGATTCATATATGAACAATCAACGTTGATTGAGAAACTAAATAGTATACTTTTCAAAATAAAAAAATTTGAAATTCATGTGGAACCAATATAATCTATTATTTATTACAAAGGAAAACCAACTAAAAATAAATTATTAAGTACATTTAGTGTACAAAAAATTGAGTACTCTCTATAAAAATTAATGTAACACTTTTTAAATTTTAAGCTCCTTATTCAAAATTATAAAAAAAATTATTTTATTTGTAAGACATGTAACAAATGATTATAAAGATAAGTACTGAAAATTTAGGATTCCCTAAAGATTTTATGTTCTTATTTTCTTCCTTAGCATGGAATCTAGTGCATAGCATAGAGTAAGGAATAATCTTGATAAGATTACAAGCAAACCTAGGAACAGTTGGTGGTTATGATTCTCTTTTATTATTTTTTTAAAAGCTTCTGACTTTTAATTTTTATAATTGATTATTCATGATTTTTAAAACTGACAGTTATTGTCTTTGTCTACGGACAATATTTTTTCTTTTTTTCTTTTTCTTTATTCATCCATGCTGCTCCAAATGACATTTTCTCGGTCAGAGTATCCTATAAAAGGGGCGCACAATTTTCCTACAGTAAATTATAACAATTTTGAGGACATTCATTAATTGGAAAAATACATTTTTAAATTTTCATTGCCTAAAGTTTCATGTCAAGAAAGGATCTTGTTTATCAAAACTCCTCTTGTTCAGGAAGGGATCTTGTTCATCAAAACTGTTCATTTCAAAAATGAAATGCTCCAATTTATCTTTAAAATGACACAAACAAAATGTCTAGGGTCACGATCATCTTGTCATTTGAGCGTGAACGGCTAAAATTTAATGAAAAAGATCTCTTTCTATTAGGACATGAGGAGATCCATTAGTCCTGACCTCCATTAAAGTTTAAAAAATCACATAATATTCGTGTAATCACTTAGATTTGAACTTTTCACCAAAAACTACACCATTTTCATATGATTTTATTATGTTTTTAGCATAGAGTTAATCTCAAAATTAACAGAAAGACTGTTGTAGCATTTTTTTCCAAGTTGATCACCTTCAGAAATCATTTATAAACTTTGGAGGACATCCAAGAATTGGTACATGAAACTTCAATAAATTTGAAATAAATTATATTAAAAAGTAATCGGTATGGAAGCCATGACACATTTATTTATGGAAGCCATGACACATTTATTTGTAACTGCTCAAGACATCACTTACCACCCTCTATGCCAGTATACATCATATAGCTAATCAAACAGAATCAATTCATTTGTGTATTGAATTACAAATCAAGATTTTGAATTACAAAATTGAGAGGAATCTATAGGTTTAAGGGTGATTTTAAGTTAACCATTTTTTAACAAAATTCTCAATCTTCATAAATTATTTCAATATAGTCCTTCCACCTCAAACTAACAAAAAGAGCATGTGTTTTGGAAATCAATTCCACGTCTACCTAAGATGATGACACCATTTATAAGCCAATACGTAATTTTAGATGATCATAAATTGAAGCAACAGAAGAAATCTCCACAAATCAGAATAAATGCCAGGAGAAATCTGTTCTCGCATTATAGCCTCTCTTTACCCATAAACTCTCCTCAACTTCCAGATTCATGAGCATATGCAGTTCACACTTGTTCATACAACTTCTAACTCTGCAAGTTGCAATTCAAAATGCTTGGTGCAATCAGCAGGAACACCTCAAAATGTTATAATAAGATGTGCAAATAGCATACTGAAAAGGATGCAAACTTGTTCAAAGTCTTTAAAACAAGCAGTTCCAACATAATAGACTTCTGGCCGAATTCCTAAGATAGATGACCTTTCTCATTAGCATTACTTGGGAAGGAATTCATAAAACTAGATTGAGTTCAAACAACCATTTTGCTAGACAAGCATATCAAGGTAGTCAAATTCACACAACTTCTTTCTATTTCTACCACATATATCATACCAATCCAAAACTACAAGTAGAAACGTATTACCTCTGATAAGCAAACAATTTAGTCAATTAAGTGAAAGATCCAATATGGAGTCACCGTCCTCTAGACATCGCTTCATCCATATCATCAAGCGAAGATGGAAATAACTCTATATAACGACTCCCAATTGTCATCCTATCCTTAACCATTGCAGCTTTTGAGTCTTCAGTGCTCATAAACTCCACATACGCTTCCCCACTTCGTCTGCCCTCCGAATTCAGTGCAAGATGAATCGATTCCTCGGCCAACTCAAAGTCTTTGAAAAACTCCATGATATCATCCTTGCTAGCTGAAAATGGCAATCCCCTTAATCTCAATACCCCAGTATGTTCAGCAGAGTCCTTCCCATCATCATTAGATTTTGACCTCGGAACACTTCTTCGTGGTGAACCACCCCGAGCATCTAAAACTTCATTCGCTATTGCCTTGTAATATTCTTGCCTCTTACTCCTGAAAACCTCAACATATCTCCTGCCCATGTTTTGTCTATTTCTTTGAAGGGCAAAATCGACCTGAAGAGGATAACCCAAAACACAAAAGGCTTCCCCAGTGAACTTGCCATTCTTGTGGACCAACAGAACATCAACTATGTCCAGACCGTGGAAGAACTCAACAACATCTGTTTCCATGACATCAAAGGGAAGACCACGGACTCTGACAACAGGAAAAGCTAGTGGCTGTGCAACATATGCATAAGGAGCTGTATTATACATTATACCTGAACCAGGGGAAGTTCCATAATAAGATGAACCCTGATCATATACTCGTTGACGCTTTGCGCCCATTTCACGGCCATCACTGCAGACCAACATATTTTGTTCAGTCCCAAAAGAAAACGAAGAAAACATGAAAGTGAAGGAGACAAAAAACTCGTCAGCACTCTGAGTCAAAGAACCACAAACAAATTGATTTGATTATTCTGACAATGAACCACATTCACTATGACTCATTCTTCTGAAATCAGTGATTAAGAAAGAACAGATGACTTAAGGGGCAACAGAGAAATGACTTGCATAACTAATTCATCTTGTTCAAAACCTGCATCCAATATCCAATTCAGGTAAATGACTTCCATCATGGTTACTTATATACAACCTTTCATCTCCTAAGAAATAGAATCACATAGTATAGATTCAATCTGCAATTATAACGTACTGAACTTATTTTCAAAAGACAGTACAATCCGTAACCTGATATTTGGTATGAACAGCAAGATGTTAATAAGTATCCTGATCCTCACATAGTTTCTTCAAAAGAATAGGGAGAGAGAAAAAAACAGAAACCAATCATTATTCAAGACATTTTCTTATGTAATTTAACCTATTTCAAAACATCAAAAGAAAATTAATTTCAAATTTTTGTAGTGGACGAGATTTCACACAAAAAAATAAAAAAGGAAACAGTATATAACTATAAAGACAATCAAAGAAAATGTTCTCAACTATTAGCTAATATTAACAGGCCTGATATTAAACTCAGCCACCATAACCACAACGGTTATTCTGTGGAAGCCTGCAAAAGATGGTGTCTACGGTGAAATCCTATTTCAAATCTCTCAGGAGTCTAATGACCTCACCTTTAACTTGGCTACTATCCGGAAAAATGGTATTAGATGCACTTTTCTAGGGTGGTCCATTGCTTGGGAAGCTAATCACAGAGTTGATAAGTTACAAAGAAGAGGACTTTAGTTGATTAATAGATGCTACTTTTTCCATTCAGACGATGAGAGCAACAATCATTTGTTTCTGCATTATACTTTCTCGTTCAAGCTTTGGATTAGAGTGCTTAGGGGAGCGGGAATCTCTTGGATCATGCCAAGCTTGGCAAGGAATTCCTTTGTTTCTGGACCTCAGCGCGTAGGGGAATAGTGGAGCAAAAAAAACTTGATCCCTTAGGGTCTTTTCTGGACGCTTTGGTCAGAAAGGAATAGAAGGGCTTTTGCCAGAACCTCTAACGTTCTAGAAAATCTTTTTGCTTCTTTTCTCAGTCTTTGTGAAAAATGGATCTTTTCTTAAGATCCATAGATCAAGACCAAGAGTTTTGACTGTTGGTCTCTTTCCCATTGATTTTTTATCTCCTTTGTACTACCCTTTGGGTGTCTTTGATAATATAATACTTCACTTATTAAAAAAAACCACAACGGTTCCTAAGAAATGTTACTCTGAGCCAAATATTCAGGATCCAGCTAGAATCACACTTGGGATTCTCCAAGTTCTACAAAGATTATACCATAGAGTTCTTTACTCTACGGAGTTTAGCAGCTCGAAGCCTTACAGTACTTGTTATTTCCTTCATGATTGAATTCACAGAATTGTGAATTGTCCATGATAGATATTAGTGATTATTCCTCTCCCTCCAAGAAAACTATTTCAACATTAGTACTCCACAACTAGTCCAGACAACATCATTTGTTCTGAATATGATATTCTACCGAGTTTGCAACATTCCACGAGACAGAGTAAAGCCAAGAAGTACTAAATTCAAAACATTAAACTAAAAATGGGAAGAACAGATAACCACAAGCGCAGACAATCTATACACTTTAGATTGCTCAAAACAAACACTATTTAAAATTTATGAAGGTTCGTCAAAATATAATCCCAACCCAATTGAAAAGCCGATTAATTGGAAAGCAATAATTGAAGTGGCAAGATCTATATATCTAATCAGTCAATCACAAATGAAGAAACTCAACCCTAATTAGAATAAGCACGGGACAAATTAATAGAAAACCTACTCTCAAATTACGCCAAAACATAAACCGAGAGGCAAGAAACTCAATCTAAATCAAGTAAATGAACAAAAAATCCTATAAGCAAACGAAACTGGAAAAGCGAGCTCAAGAGCCTAGCATCTTACCCTCTGTAAAACATGTTTGAAAATATGGATTCTCCACACCCGCTGTATCCTTCCGCGCTTCCAGAGAGAGAGGGGGGGGGGGGGGGGGGGNGGGGGGGGGGGGGGGGGGGGGGGGGGTTCACGTTCGAGTGCGGGAGTAATCTGTTGGCTAAGAAACGACGTCACTTCTGTTTCTTTTAATTATTCTTTTTGTTTTCTATAAACAACTAGGGTGGGATAGAAATATTTGGTCAATGGCATTGCTAGAAGTGCTTTGATTCTACTATTTTGAGGTGACTCTTTTTTGTGTGGATTGAATGTAGCACGCGGATAAGTTGGGTTGACACAATTAGTTAAGTTTCACATTCATATTTTATAGGTCGTGAGTTAAAGTCATATTCTTTCATTTCTCTTTAAATTTATAATGTAATTATGACAAAAAAATGTATCAATAGTGTTTTTTAAAGTAATTTAAGAGAGACCCTAAATATACAATTGTATTAATAAGACAATTAGTGAAAAGTCATCGTCTACTAACAATGTGACTACCGCTAATAGAGAGATCATATTACAAAAAAATTACGGGTTTACCATTCATTATTTTTTTGCGTTTGCACATCGAGAATATTATGTTTTCAATCTTGATATATTTTTATTTACAAAAAGCAAAATGGGTTAGATAGTAAAAGTAACCCTTACAACTATTTTTTTTTCTCTACATTCCATGTAAAGGATTTTTTCCGCTAATCAGGGATCCAGAGGAAAAATGTTGATAAGGGTTGATTCATATGATTTGAATGCCTGAGTTCCACTTAATACATTGGCCTTATATAGGCTACCTAATTTACATGAATTGATTAGAATAATAATAAAATAGAGGGGACGTTTCTACTAGGTGTGGTCTCATTTCCCTTCATTACTTATCATTTTCATCAGTCTCAGTCAGCGCCAATCAATCACAGTCACTTGATGATTTCTTGTGGTTCGACTAGTCACTTGTAGCCACTTGGTGACCTGCCATCATGTCTCGTCCGAGACATTCAGCTACCTAATCAATCATGCCACTTGACTATCATCTCAGATCCCTTTCGTCTGTTCCCGTTTTCATGCTCTTTCCCATTCTTGAGGTGTTGATCCATGTTTACCTTTCCCGTTCTTGAGGTGTTGATCCCCGTATTGAGACGCTGATTCCTGTTCTTATTTACGGGTGTCTTGCGATTTCAATCTTCTTTTTTGTTTCCACTTTTCTGCCGCTTTAAGCGAGCCATTTGGTTGTCCCTCTTGTCCATGTGGCAGCGAGTATTTCGTTACCTGTTCATTTCCCTCCATTGCTCTTTGGCAATGCTTGTCAAAGTGCAATGTATGTTCCCGGCAAAGTTTCAGGGGAGTGCTTATCTTTTGGTTCATTTTCACATGTTCGTTACTTCTTTTATCCTCCAAAGCATTAATTGTTGCGTAGAAAAAGTTATCATTTATTAAAGAATAAAATGGCATACCATCATTGCCTTGTTTTTGCGGTTGCTGGCACACTCCTTAGAAATTTCATTATGTCTTTGCTTTGCGTCATCTTATCTTCTTATGGTAAGATCTCGTCGTGACACGCGCGCGTGCAGGACTCTTCTTTCATTCCTCATGCGCGGCGTTTCATCTATCGTATTTTCAGGCCATTAGTTTCCTTTTCTCTAGATGTCGCATTTTCATTGGCTTGCTCTTTAGGTAGACATGACGTTATGTCTCTTCCCATGCACCTGTCGTCTGCCCTTCCCTTTTTTAGAACTCGTGTCTTTTCGTTTTCAAATTTATTAAATGTTTTGAATTTGATTTTGGCGTCCATAACCTATATCACGTAGTAGTCTTCTTCATTCTTTCTTTTCACACACGTTCCTACCTTCTATAAGTCTTCATTCTTCCCTTTTTCGTCTTAGTTCTTTCTCTTCTTCTTACTTTTCTGCTCCATTTTTCTTTCCCTGGTAGTAATGGAGGAGCATTCATTTTAGGTTATTATTCTCCTAGTTAAGAAATATGGATGAATTTAACCGCTGCTTATCCCTTCATTAGGATGCCTTCCCGCTAGACGTAGCTTGTGGTTTCGGGGAAGGAATCTATAAATCTTTCCCGTGTAATCCCCCTTACCAGATCTCACTAGCCCCGATGTACATAGCCTTAGGGTTAAAACTTCCTTTCTCTCATATCCTTCAAGAATTTTTCAATAGCTTCAACCTTACCCTTCCCAAAACACCCCTAGGACTTACATGGGTCTTTTAGCGATTGAAGCCCTCAATAGGAAGCACAACTTGAATATAGGTGTAGATGAGATATGCGTCGTGTATATAGTGAAAATGTGTGGACTGTCCCATTACTTAGCTCCTCACGTGAGAGTAGCGGGGGAAGGCTAGTTATTGACCTCCCTAGTGGGGATAGAGGCTGAGAGGAGGGTACCCTCCTTATAGGCGGGAACTAGGGCAGCAACGGTCGCTGGGTCGTTCCCTGGATTTGGGGAGCTCGCCTTCCTTCCTTCCTTTTTCACTTTTATCTCACGTTGTTGTTTTATTGTTGCTTTTATTTTTAAACACTGACAACATGTTTGTTCTTTTTGTTTTGTGAAGATAAAAACCTAAACAAGAGGCCTTTTATTATGAAATATGTATCCGCGTGACTCTGTGCCACCTACAATTGCCCAGAACGGGTATGGAGAGATCTTCTCGACCAAAGGAGAGAGATCGAAGTCGGGGTCACACCCGTTCTAGTTGCAGAATCAGTTGCTCTCTCATCCTCTGCAATGGAAGTTCCTCGGGCCATCCTTATTGCGATCCCTTCTCCCACTTTTCGTCAAGTAGTCCGGACAAGTTCTTATGAGTCTTCAGAGCCAGAGCAGGAAGGAGAGGAGTTTACTCAAGAAGAAAGAGAACGTGAGGCTCAACAAGAGGTTGCATAGAAGGAGGCAGAAGAACATGATATGAGTTTCTATTTTGCATACGAGCTCAAAATGTCAAAGCGCCTTAGGAGCAACTTGGTGGAGACACCTGGCGAGAGCAAGCGCCGGAAAATTGGGAACGCCAATTCGTCAGGCGTTGTCTCAAGTGATATCATTCCCCCCGTTCCCGCTTCCAATGTCACTCTCCCCTCTGTCACATCTGATCTTCCTGCCCACGTTACTAAGGCTTCTACTGTTTAGGGGAAGACTATCACACCCCATCCACCTCCTGCAAGGATGTCAATGTTGGGGGTTATGCCCTCAAAATATGTGTATTAACATTTTGATATGAAGTTTAAAGAGGATTACATTTTTCTTATAATTGTTCTTTTAAATTATTATTGAATAATTTATATAAATATCTGAAAATTTCATGTTCATTAATGAGACTATGATCTTGTATTAGTACGAGGATTAAGACAATAGATAATGAATAAAATTGTCAGCAACATATTAAAGTATGCAATCTTTAATTAATGAGACCAAGCATTATGAATGTGTGTGATCTAGATCCAGATCATTGATGTGGATAGATATCTTAGTGAATATACTTTATATGATAAGATTATATATGATTGGACCGATGTGAATTAATATCTCTATTAACTTAATGTTTATCATAAAGATCTAATACACATCAATTCGATGATCATGTGTAGATTAATTTGAATCCTGAATAGTCATGAACTCCTATGCATGTCCACGGGATCTTTTGATTCACTCGTTAAGTTCTGTTTGTTGATCAGGCTAGTGACTTTTGTTTTGGAGATTCAGCGATGTGGATGGTTGGGGACATGATCTTTCAAGGTTTGGAATCTAAGTTTTCCTAACGGATCGTATATCGGTTCCCTTAAGTGTTAATTCTGGAACTGAATGGTTATTGAGCTCAAATTTATAATAAGATTATAAATTATCCATTCACTGGTGGATTAATGGTACTTAAGGATCAGTAGGTAATTAGAAGGTAAAACATTAATTTTGACCAGTTTTAATTTATGAACCAATAATTGGAGGACATAACTACATGAAATGAATATGTCAGTGGACTACATGAAATACTTTGTAACTACATTATAATCTCTAAGAGTGCAATTCCATATTTATAGTAGACTAATAATTGAATTAATAAATAAGATTATTTAATTAAAGAATTTAATTAATAATCTAGTTTATTGGAGCTTATTATTATAGGTTCATGGTCCCCAAGTCACATCTATACTACGCTATCTAAAGTGTGAATATTTCAGGACATGAAAAAAATACTGACTTGCAAAAGAAACTTTCAATCTAGGGCAAGTACATAATTATGAGATAATTATGTGTGATTAATTAATTTAGAATTAAGTAATTGAATTATTTATATATTTAAATATAATTTTCAAAAATTATATATATATATATATATATATATATATATATATATAATTATCAATATTTTTAATTATCGATAAGTGAGACAGAATATCTAATTAATGAAATTAGATAATTAAATTATTATTAGATAATAATTTAAATCAACTAGATATGCTATTTGTGAAATAACAGATAAGTTAGTTGATAGTGATAATCAGATATGTTAATTTTGAATTAACTGATATCTAGATAATTATCTTATTAAAATAAATATTTAGTTTACAGTAACTGCCATGTGTCAATCACTGATAGGGTGTCAAAATTGACATAGACTACTGTGGTGCCATGTGGCACTACAAAAATGAGTGTGCAATATTGTAGTGTCGCGAGGCACTATGCTGAATTGGCCCTGGTTGTTGAGAGAAGATGAGAGAATCAATTGATCAGATCGTCAGTTCGTCAATCAATAGTTGAATTGAGAACACGATTGGTGCTAGAGAGATTTTCTTCTGTGATTAAACGTTAATCGAATCTATAAAAGAATAATCATCACGTTCTTTTAGAGAATCGTCTTTCAAATGTCCTTTTTAGTAAATCTCAAGATCTCATGTGTTGAGAATATTTAGAGACAGAAAAGGTGTCTTGTAATATTCTACGTGCCCACATACGTCCTAGTGAGTTGAGGATTGACTTGGAAGATCTTGGTGTGGATCTCGAAGTCTATTGATCGCTGAAACGATTTCGTGGAAACGGAGGATCGATCGGTTTTTATAAGGATACTCGATATAGACTAGAAGAGGTATATGATTCCTAACCTTGTATGTTATAGATTTAATTTATAAATATATAATGGACTTGGCTGACTGAAAGAGTTTCCAAAAAAAGTTTTTATATTGTTATCATGGTGTTGCGCAAGTTTTGTTTTATTAAAAGATTCATTTTTATTAAAAGTTTAATTTTTTAAAAGGCCATGAGCCTCCACACTTCCACTGTGCACGTGCCATGATGACTAGCAGTCAACTCCTATTTCCTCTGGTTCCCCACGTCTATCTGAGGAGACGGGCATCTAGAGATGCTGACAACACCTCGCGGCTCCACCAGTTCCTGCCAATGTTAGATTCCTAAAGGATCCATGTTCTTCACACGTGGTGGCGAAGGGGATCTTGTCTGATGTGGATGCTCCCGCACTCCACCAGATGTCCATCTATGATAAGGTCATCGCTTCAGTCACACACTGATGCAGGTACTTCCGTTTCCTTTTTCCTTTTTACATCCTTACTTCTTATACGTAACATCCTTACCAATTTATTTACTAAGACTTTTTTAACAGGCTGTGACCTACCACAACGGGCTTCAAGAGGATATTCACTCAGTTGAAAAAGAGATGGCTCGTTGGAAGCGGAAAGTGATGGAGACCACCAAGGATTACGACGTTGTTGTCTCAGAATGAGATGACCTTAAAAGGTGGAAGTTGAGCTTCAACGGGTTGTCGCCCGTTTGACTTTCGAGCTTGAGGCGGCCATGACTAAATAGTCAAAGCTTGAGGAGTCTTTCTTGAAGGTAGATAAGATTGCTGAGGTAAGAGGGGAGAACTTGACCAATGTCTAGGCAAGGTTGGCTAAGGTCGATGAGGCTTTAGCTAAGTCACGTGATCGAGAGGCTAAACTCGAGGACGCGTACCGGGCGATGGTTGATGAGTACGAGCAAATGGCTTACACGGCGGGTTACCACGGCGCTAGGCTGATAAACCTCCCCACATGTCGCTTGTCTCACTCCCTAATGATCCCGCTAACCCTGAGGCTGAGCTTCCCTCTTCCATCACTGAAGCAGCTGCTGATGTTACTCTCGAAGATGTGGAGACTTAGCATTTTTTCCTTTTTCCTTTCCTATCATTTTTTTTGTATTTTCCTTAACTTAGCAATTTACGATGGTTTTGTAATTTTCACTTTAGTGGAATGATTTATTTCTTTAATATGCTTTGTCGTTTCTCTTCATCTTACCACTTAGTACGATTTCATCAATCAACTTTCTCTAGCCTTCTTGAATGCTTGGTAAAATTCTATAAGTAATTTAGGATTTTAAAAGACTCTTTTCCTTTTTAACAGTTTTCATGGTTAATTTTTTAGACAGTTAAGTAAAAAAAATTATCAACTAGTTTGATACTTATTTTTTAAACACTTAGAATTTTTTTCAAGGAACGCCTAGACGAGAGTATGTTTACCCATTTTGGTCGTTACCACTTTCAATCCATTGAGCGTGGAATTCCCTTCCCGTTTATAATTTAATGGGTCCGTTCTCCCTTTTGTTCATTGCAATTTCTTCATTCCTACTGTGATGAAGTGGTTCGGTTGGAGTCGTCTGGTTTCATGGTTTATCCTTCTTTAGTTATTATTCCTTTTAAGAGTAGGGCTTATAGGATGCCTCTTTTAAGGACTTTGGGTACCCCTAGTTTCTTCTGAGTGTAGGAATTATTAAGTGCCCCTTTCAATGATTTTTTATGTTTTTAGTTCCTTCTGAAAGTAGGACTTGAAAAAGGAAATTTTTATGCCCTTTAGTTCATTCTGTGAGTAGGACTTATGAATTATCCCTCCCAATGAATTTTTATGCTCTTAGTTCCTTTTGAGAGTAGGACTTATGAATTGCCCATCCTAAAAACTTTTTATGCCTTTAGTTCTTTCTGAGAGTAGGACTTATGGACTGCCCCTCACAAGGACTTATAATGCCCTTTAGTTCTATTTAGTAATGATTCAGCTGATGAGAGAAGATTGACGCTGATGTTTTTACGTGAAAAACTCTTGACGGAAAAAACAAGGGGAAAATGTCTCACTATAATGAATTTTTACATTCTTTACACAAAATATTTTTTCAGATGAACTGCGTTCCATGGTTTCTGCAAATTCATTCCCTCTTCCGTTTCCAAGAAGTAGTAGCCGCTTCCTCCTATTTTGCTGATGATGTACGGTCCCTCCCATATTGGCTTGAGCTTCTTTTCTGTTTAGAAGATTTTTATAGGACCATATCTCATGTTTGGAATTCTCGTTTCCTTACTTTCTTCTAGAAATAAGATCTCATTTTTTATTGTAACGGGCAATTCTGATCAGGGTTGCTTCCCGTATTCCCTTAAGTTCATCAAGACTATTTTTTATGAGTTCTCCATTTTGTTGTTCATTTAACTCGGATCTGATGGTGGGGCTTCCAATTTCTACGGGAATGACTGCCTCTGCTCCGTATACTAGTGCGAATGTGGTTTCTCTCGTAGTCTCTCTCAGAGTCTTTCTATATGCCCATAAAACTGTGGGTAGCTCTTCCACCCATTTTTCGTTGGCGGATTCTAACTGTTTCTTCAGATTATCAAGTACGACCATGTTTGACCTCTCCACTTGTCTGTTCCCCTTTGGGTAGTAAGGCATGGAGAAGCGGTTTGTGATATTTAGATCTTGATAAAATTTTCTTACTAAGTTCCTGGTGAATTGAAGTCCGTTGTCAGATACCAAGATCTGGGGGATCCCTTATCTACACACCAAGTTTTCCATAAGAACCCCCTTACTTCTCCTTCACAAATTCGGGCAAAGGTTTCAACATCGATACTTTTAGTAAAATAATCCACTGCTACCAATAAAAAATACTTCTGGGCAGGTGCCATGGGGAGCTGCCCAACAATATCCAGGGCCTACTACATGAACAGCCAAGGACTAGCCACATTTTTTAGTTCTCCGGGGGTGATTTTTGCTATGTGTGCGAAGTGCTGACACTTATCGCATGTTTTCGCATACTGTTTGGCATCCTGATGCATTCGGGGCCAATAGTATCCTTCATTCATGACTTATGGACTAGTGATTTGTCCCTAGTCTGGTTTTCGTATATGCCTTCATCAATTTTGTCTAACACATACTAGGCCTTTTTTTTCCCGTAGACACTGCAGGTCCGATCCGCAAAATAATTTTTTATATAATACCCCATTAAGGATCATGTACCTGGCACCCCACTCTTACACCTTGTTTGCAAGTAGTTGGTCTTTAGGAAGCGTTCCTTCTTTAAAGAAGCCGATTATGCCATCCTCCCAACTAGGTTCCCGTCTAACTTCTACATCAACCACGTTATTCCACGGAACTGAGATGCTTGGCTCCTTCAGAATTTTCGCGAGGACATTCCATTTGTAAAGGAAGTGTAATAAAGATCCTAGATTTACCAGGGCATCAGCATGCCCATTCTCAGCTCTTCGAAATTGGTAGATCTCATAATTTTTTAGCGTGCTGAGGAAATACTTTGCTCGTTGCAAATATTTCATCATCCATTCATCTTTTGCTATGTATTCTCCTATGATCCGCTTCACAATTAACATGGAATCACAAAATATTTTTACATTAGTTACCTCATATTCCTATAGTAGGGATACTCCCACAATCGATGCTTCATATTCTACTTCGTTATTTGACGCATTGAATTCGAAGGAGATGGAGTGTTCCAATATTTCCCGTAGGGAGCTTGTACTATTACCCTTGCTCTTGCTCCTCTATTGTTTGAAGCACCATCGACAAAGAGTTTCCAAGTTCCATCTTCTCCCGTTTATTGAGTTTCTCGTTCTACTTCCCCTTCTGTGAAGTCCACTACAAAATCTGTTAACGTCTGCCATTTTATCAAAGTTTGGGGTTGTAAATGACGTCGTAGTGGCTCAGCTCAATTGTCCATTTTTCTATTCTCTCGCTTGCCTTTATTGAGTGTAGAAGGCTTTTAATGGGAGAATCAATTAACACATTGATGTTGTGGGCCTAAAAATAAGGCCTTAGATTCTGTGCTGCAGTTACAAGGGCCACTATTAGTTTCTCCATCCGTTTATATCTCATTTACACTATTACAATACTTTTGTTCATGATATATATAGGTTTCTGATTCCTTTCCACTTCTTTGATGAGTACTGCGTTGATTGCCCTTGCGGAGACGGCTACGTACAACAGAAATTGCTCATCGGGAGTAGGTTTAGAGAGTAAGGGGGTTGTTAGGTATTCCTTAATCTTGGAAAAGGATTCTTCACAGTCTTCATTCCAGCCGCTAGCGGAATTTTTTCGTAACCTTTCAAAAAAAGGCTTGCATGTGCCCGTTGACCTGGAGATGAGCCTGGTTAAGTGGTTAATCTTCTTGTTAACCCTTAGATTTCTTTGAGGTTCTGCGGGGACTTCATTTCTGTGATCGTATTTACCTGGTTTAGGTTCACTTCGATTCCCCATTGTGTAACTAGGTGCTAAGAAACTTTCTTGTCACCACTCCAAAAGTGTATTTCTTTGGGTTTAGCTTCATGGAATTTTTCCTTAGAACAGAAAATGCTTCTTTGAGGCCATGAATGTGGTCTTCCTGCTTCTTACTTTTGACCAACATGTCATCAACAAAGACTTCCATATTCTTCCTGATCTACTCGCGAAAGACCTTGTTTATCAGCCTTTGATTAATTGCACCTGCATGCTTTGGGCCAAAGGGCATGACTTTGTAACAATAGACGTCATGCTCAATAACGAAAGAAGTTTTTTCTTGATCAAGTTTGAACACTTTCTCCTAATTGTAACCTGAGTAAGCATCCATGAAGCTGAGCAATTCGTGCCCTGAAGTGGCGTCTACCATTTGATCTATCCTTGGAAGTGGGTATCTGTCTTTGAGGCATGCCTTGTTTAGGTCAGTAAAGTCCACACAGATCATCCACTTCCCGATCTTCTTCCATACCATTACCACATTAGCTAGCCATTCGGGGTAGTTTGCTTCTTTGATAAAATCTACTACCAAGAGCTTCTCGACCTCCTCTTTGATCACTTGATTTCGTTTGCGGGCGAAGTTTCTTTTCTTTTGTTTTACAGGTTTTACGGCAGGATCCACGTTTAACTTTTGGCAGATGATCTCTTCTAAAATGTTGGGCATCTCCTATGCCGTTTGTGCAAATACATCTCCATTTTCCTTCTAGGTCTTTTGAATGATGAACAAATATGTATTCATTCACTCATATAAAATATGATCGACCTCCACCCAACATTGCGTATTTATAGTTATCGGGTATAGAATAGATCTGCTTCTTTTTGCTCCTATGAACAGAATTGTTCCATTATTACTAAAAGAATAGAATAGATCAAGTATTAATCCTTCTCTAAGATAATCCCCTGAAAGGGGAAGGTCCATAGATTTTTTTGTCAATGCAATAAAGTTACTTAGTGTCTATTTTTCGTTGATAAATGGGCATTTCCAGGGTTTGCCTTGGTATCGTGTCCATACCATAGTATTGAACGATCCCACTCGTTTTCTTTCTGTTCATATAATGTATACAACATTAGGTGCTGATTGGGTCGGTTCAATGGCTCTATATGAATTAACAGCTTTCACCAACTTTCTTTTCTCATTTCCTCGAGATGAGCGCCAATGTTGGTCATCTTCTGGGTCCCATCTTCCAGACATATGAGCTTTGTCTCCTCTCTCGCCTCATACCTCAGACAGTCTCGCCCATTTTCATGTGATTGCTATAAATCCACGGGTCTCTTTCCTTCGGCCTTCTCCATTACCTTTTTCTTAGCAGATTCTAGAGTGGTCATTGAACACTTAGTAGAACGTTGAAGGTACAACCTTCATCCTGGGGAGGACCAGGTCCACCCCAAGATTGCGTTGTACGGGGATGTCAATTCCAGTACCATGAACTTGGTCATATAGTTAAACAGATCCACACTCATTGGGAGGGTCAAAGTTCTTTCTGAATAGTTGATGGCTCTGTTGAAACCAATCAACGGCTGCGAAGTCCCTTGCAACTTTTTGATCCCACATGGACATTTTCTCCACGATTGCTAGGTATAGGATGTTCACTGCGCTCCCATCATCCACCAAGACCCTCATCAACAAGTAGTTTCCAACTTGTATTGAAATGATAAGGGCATTGTTATGGTGTTCGCCGTGTTCCAGATCGGAATCGTTGAACATTAGTGGCGAATCATCATTGTTGCTTCAGGGCTTCTACTAACGTCTTTCTAAAATTAGTCGCTTGTAGTATGTCTTCATTTCCTTTCTTGTCACCCTATCTTGTTTGGTTAATGCTATAACCGTGTCGACGATGCGGAGGGGCTACTTCCCCTCATCCCGCTTGTCTTCTTCTCGACTATCTTTCTCAATTTCACATTTATGTTCATCCTTATTCACAAATTGGCTAAGGTACCCTTCTTTGATCAGCTTCTTTATATAATTCTTGAGCTGGAAACAATCTCACGTGTAATGCCCATTACTCTTGTGGTAGGAGCAATATTTATCTTTATCCTTGTAGCTAGGTTCCTTTATGAACGGGGCTGATCTTTTCAGCCAATGATTATTTTTAATTGTCTCCAGTATTTAGTTTATCTAAATGGTTAACGATGTGTAGACTTTATCCTTCAGGTGGACTCTGTCAAGATCCGCCTCTAGTACATATTTCTTTCTTATTGGACTTTCCTCCCATCTTTTCTTTCTGTTTCGTCATACTTCCTCCTTTCAGGTCTTACACTTCTTTCCCGCTTCCGGGATTCCTCTTTTTTTTGTTCAACCATTCTCTGTGTGCTCCTCTTCTCTTCCTTCAGGGTAATATAGGTCTGTGCCTGTTGTAAAAATTTCGCCATAGAAAGGGGCTTCACCTTGAACGGGTCCTCGAAAAAGGGTGACTCTAGGTCTAGACCTCGTCGTAAGGCCAATCTGATGAACCGATCGTTGTAGTTCTCGACCTTAACCATCTTATCTTTGAAGCGATGAGTGTACCCCCATAAGGACTCCCCTTCCTTGGTAGAGAATGTCATCAGGTATTCTGAGCCTTCTATGAGTACAGTGAGTAGAGTATTGTTCTATGAAAATGGAGGACATAATAGCGAAGCTCGTGATTGAATGCACTGACAATGAGTGATACTACTTCAAATTCATCCCGTCTAAACTAATGGGGAACATTCTACACATCAATTTGTCATCATGTTGGTACAACGTCATGTTTTGTCTAAATCATCGAACATGGTCTTTAGGATCAGTTTTTCCTTCGTAGCATTTGACTATGGGAGCAACAAATATTTTGGGCGCGGGTGCCGTTAGGACTTCTGGGCTTAATGACGTTCAAATAAGAGATTCGAGGTCATTTTTTCCCGTACTCTCTAGATTCCTCATTTCCATAATCTTTTGTTCAATCAGTTCCTCTACTGCTTCCTTTGACATGACTCGGTATTGCGAGCCTCTTTCATAGCTTCCTTCACAAGATTCCACGACTGGACTTCCTCTTCCCGCGACATGTTCCATTGTTCTCGTGGTCTCCTTGCCTTCCGTCTCGACGGTTGCCCTCAGAGTGAGCTTCTTGTTCATTTTTATTTTACTGTTCGTCATTATTCGCTCGTTGATTGACCTCTGCTCGCATTTTTAAAAGTTCTTGTTGTAGTGTGTTGATTTAATCTTACACATTCTGCCATAAAAGTTGTTGTTGTAGTGTGTTGATCTAATCTTACACATTCTTGTTGTAGTGTGTTGATCTAATCTTACACATTCTGCCATACATTATGTATTGTTCAACATTCCTTTGTTCCATTTCATGCATCCTGTTTAGGATTGTCTGTAGCATTTTCGTCGGGGGGGGGGGGGGNNNGGGGGGGGGGGGGGGGTTATCTACATGGTCATCTCCGTTTCTGGTTGTGTTGTCCTCATTTAAGGGTGCGTTGAATCTAGTTCTAGGCATGTTCATAGTGTTGTAGGGTGAGTCTCTTGAGATTTTCTCGCATCTCTCAATGAAAACACTAAAATGTAAAAAAAAAATTTCTGCTAATCAGCAATCATGGATCAAAAGGGAAAATGTTGATAATGGTTGATTTATATAAGTATTAATGAGAGTGAGCGAGAGAGAGTTTGAGAACAAGAGAATGTAATGAGTAAATGCCCTAAGCTATATTTGCTTGAGTTGTATTGAATGTCTGAATACCACTTAATAAACTGGTATGGTCCTCTTTCCCTTCCTTACTTATCATTTCCATCAGTCTCATTCAGCTGCCAATCAATCACAGTCGTTTGACGATTTCTTATGGTTTGGGCCAGTTATTCATAGCCACTTGGTGACCTGTCATATTATCTCGTCTGAGTCATTCATTTACCTAATCAATCATGCCACTTGATTGTTATCTCGTTCGTGCACAATTCAGGGAGTGTCTTGCTCGTTCAGGATAGTTCTTTGTGTCTGAGGTTTCTTTTTACGCTCCAGACGCGTGGGTCCACTTCGTCTTTTCTCGTTCTTGAAGGTGTGGGTCCTTCGTCAGTTAGATCTTGTTAACTAGTCACTTTTTCCTGTTTTCACGCTCTTTCCCGTTCTTGAGGTGCTGGTCCATGTTTGCCTTTCCTGTTCTTGACGTGCTTATCCCCGTCTTGAGGCGCTGATTCCTGTTCTTATTTACGGGTGTCTTGCGACTTCGGTCTTCTTTTTCGTTTCCAATTTTCCCCACTTTTCGCGAGCCCTTTGGTTGGCCCTATTTGTCCATGTGGCAGCGAGTATTTTTTCCCTGTTCATTCTAAATAGTTAACGTTAAAACCAAACTATGAATTACAAAATCATTCATATTATGTTTTCTTTCATTCATAATTTCTAGGGTCCATCGCCTAAATTTTTTTATAATCTCATAACCTTAAAATAGTTTATTTGTCATGGTCGCATATATTACAATAGTAAATTTTTTTTTGTTTCACTCCAAATATTTCACAAAATTTGTCATAAATTTCACGCAAAACTTCAAATGGGAGAAAGTCTCAGGCCCCTTATTAGAAGACGGGCAGGGCAATCGGGATATATGAAAAATGTAAAGAAAATTCTATGGCACTGATAATGAAAATAATCCAACCATTGTTTCACTACTTATAAAATTCATGTGAGATGATTCAAGTGTGAGATCACTCATAATACTACTATCGGTCCCATTCCATAGCATGGTCCATAATTTAAAATGCACAAGAAGCTTTAGGATACGTTTGTTACATGGAATGTGAAACAACCCAAAGACTTTGATTTCTCATAAGGTGTCGGCGATATCCTAACAGTAACATCCGTTGATCTCTGGTCAACATGGAAGTAGAAAACCATGTGAATAGAATTGGGGTGTGCATGGTACCGATAGTAGTATTATGAGTGAACTTAAATTCACGATTTTGTCATAATGAGGACTGAACTGACCAATTATGTGCATATAAAACCTTATCGACCAAAGAATTTAATCATACACATTTTAAAAAAATTTAATATTTTATGCATTTCAATCAAAACTCGCAATTTAAATCACAACATATAAACTAAACATTAAAAAGATGAGAGAAATACAAAAGAAGAGAAATGAAAAAAATGAGAATATGTGAGAAAATAAATATGTGAAAGTTTTGGACCGAACTGACACATTTAAGGGAAGGAATATGGTCGGTTCGGCCGGTTCAGTCTAAAATATAGAAAAGTTTTGGACCAATTTAAAATTAATTTTTTTAATTCAAGACCGAACTGACACATTTTACCAAAAATACAGTTAAATCTTTTGTTTTTTATTTGGGCCGGTTCGGTTTGGTCGGTTAAATCCTGGAGCCCAAAACGGAGAAAAGTGGGCTCGAAAGCCCAAAATGATCCTTAAATCACGGTGAAAGAGTCGGTGATGTTTGGTAAACAAAGAACCGTTTCCCATCGGCCAACGATAACTAGTGTTCATTCCTTACAAGTTACAAGTCAAAAAATCAAGGCACGATTCTCTCACTTAGAATTTTACCTTTTCTCCTCACGCTCTCCCACCAACCGTGTCACTCACTTTCCTAATACAGATATGTGATCAACCTTCTCTTTTACTTGACAAATTATAAATCATATGGCTATTAAGGATGATACAATTTGAAATATTGATGAGTCTAGGAATTAAAGCAAAAAATTATTCTAGTGATGATATACGTACATATATCAAAGTATTCCGTACTCAATTTATAATTTCAAAAGTTTAATTAACTAATTAGAAAAAAATGAGTTAATTGATACATGATGCATTTTTAATTTATTTATTTTACAAGTATATATTTATGGATCAATGTTATTCATCTTGAGTCGTGCGTCTGTACAGTCCACGTGATAACATTGTATTTATTATATTTTTAACATAACTAATACTTTAACATCATGCGAATCATCACAATGATGAATTACATTTTCTCACTTGATCTCCCTTTCATCCATAGTTTGTTTTTGCTCTTAGGGGTTGAACAATTGAACTTGTTCAAAATTGTTCACTTCTTTCCCAATGAGAAACGTGCACGTGGCTAGTATCCACCAAATTCATGAACCTATCCACGTGAATCCAATCCATAATGGAAATTTCATAACTTTGTACAAAAATTTCAAAAAAAAAATTCAAATTAGTGTTGTACAATTATTGACTAATTTGATTTATTCACATTTAATTTGATAAATTTGTAATGTGACACTTTCATCCAGCGATCTTGAACGTTAGAGTTTTTTATCATGTCAAAATAAAATAAAGAAAGTAATCAAAATATTCGACAAAATGTCATAATATTGGAAATTTAAAATTTAAAATATTAAATTGATTAAATTAAAAGTGCAGATACTCAGTTGGTTGTCAAGTAAACGGTAAGAATAAGTGTCTTTTAAATAAAAAATAATAAATAAGAGAAGCTAAAATTCAGGACACATTTTCGTGTGGAGATATTTGGACCTCAAAAACGTTTGTCTGGTTAATATTCTGACACATTCAAAGCCTCTCACATTCCCCAATACCTTCCTTACACCAAACCAATTCGAAATCCTCAAGTTTCCAATTAGCTGAATCTTTGACCACAATTGCCAAGCTCCAATTTTCTCTGATACCCATTTGAAATTGATTCCTATATAATATTGGGTATCTCTTATTTCATCCAATTACATCTTAAAAAGCTCGATTCTGTTCATAATTTTCATATTGTTCTTCACTTTTTTTTTAAATAAGTGGGAGAAGATGATTGGAGCTTTATCTGTTGTGGGTTCATCGGCGATTGATTCCCACACTTGCCCATGTTTGTGTTTGGATTCGCTGCCTACAACTAATATGAGTCTAATTAGAAGTGGTGGAGAGATTGTTTTGAAGAGGAGTTCAATGGGTAAAAAGGATTTGGAAAAGCAGGGGATCTTGGATTTGAGGTCATCTTTCATTGATTCTGGTCGCGAGTGGAGGCTCTCGGCCTGTGCCGTTGACCGGAGTTTGAGGAGGCGGCGAAGGAACCGGAGGGTTGTGATTGTTGATGAATTGGCCGGACAGTATGAAGACAGTTTTGAGGATGTTAAATCGGTAGGAATTAATAAACCACAATGTTTTTGCATGAATTTTTATTTATTTAATTAATGGCTCTTATTTTGATTTTTCTTTCTTGAGTCTAATATGGCCATTTCTGATTTGTTCTCTATTTGATTTATTTTGTGTATTAAGGGGAAAAATGCTTTTGTTTAAAAGCACGAATAAGTTAATACTAGTATATTTTTAAGCACAAATCTTGAAGAATAAGACTTTCAAACTCATCGTCATAATAAAATATTTGATAAAATATGTACATTTTTCTTCTTACAGCAAATGATCAATTATTTTACATACAAGGCCGTGAGGACTGTTCTCAACCAGCTTTATGAAATGAACCCTACACAATATAGGTGGTTTTATGAGTAAGTCACCCTTCACTCTTGTAAAATTATACTCTCTTAGCTTTATTTTATCTGTTTAATGTGATCAATTAGATGGCATTTGATGTGCCACTTTGCGACATCTTTATAACAATAAAGTTATATAGTAGATCTTTTCTCTAACAGTTTCGTCGCGACGAACAATCCCGGCGATGGAAAGCGTTTTATCCGCACCCTTGGCAAGGTAATTCTCTCATAACGTCTTTATTAGTCTCTTATACATGATTTTCATCTAATGTGTATGATCTCAATTTAAATCTCTTTATCAAATTTTATGTATAGACTCCTCATACATTTTATTTGACGTAATATACATATATCATGTGAAATAATCGAAATTGAATAAGGAAAAAAAAACTCCCTTCCTATTTAATGATTTGTTTTAAATGAATGATTCGGATAAATTTCTTTGAGGGTCCAAGTCTCTACTTTCAGATGAAGAAAATTATTTATTTTTTTGTTTTACTCTTCCTTTTACTTTCTCATTTAGTCTAATATGAGTTGTTCAAATAACTCCACAAGTTCAAGAGGACGACATCTATATTGATAATGATAAAATCATAATTATTATTATTATTATTATTTTCACATTTAATTAACAGGAGAAGCATGAACTTGCTGAGAGGGTAATGGTCACACGGCTTCACTTGTATGGAAAATGGATTAAGGTACTTGATGTTATAATTTGTGTTTTTAAAATATTTTTCTTTGTTATAATTAAATTAAAAAAATGAAATGAGAAACTTTTTTAAAAGAACCCTTAAGAAAAGAAAAAATAAAATTAGGGATGATAGCCTTCTTTAACAAAATTTGACATTTTTTATAAAAGAAATGACTAAATTATTATTTTGATTTTAAATCAAAATATTTTAATTTTTTTTCCCTTTTTGGTATCCCACCGCAATTTCTGAAAAAAATATATAAGAAACAATAATGTAATGTGTGATTATTTTGATAGTTGTTTCTGAAACATATTATGAAATCATTTGATTGTGGTGTAGAAATGTAATCATGCTGAAATGTACAAAGAGATATCAGATGAGAACTTGGAGTTGATGCGTGAAAGGCTCATTGAGACTGTGATTTGGCCTTCAGATGATAGTACCACCGAGAAGATTGGCTGAACCCTTTAATCCACTATTTCTCCTACTTTTGCTTATAATTAATTAGCCAATTTAATTCCTATATATTCTCATTCACATTATTTCATCTTGTATAAGATTTTTAATGTACTTTTTTACTAGTGTATATATATTTGATTCGCTGGATTCTAGTCTTACTATTTTCCTTCAACTTTAGAGATAGAGTAAGATTTTCTTAAAGTGTGGTTATATATGAAACACGAACAGCTTCTCAAAATTCTTGATCATACCAAATCATTGCTATAGTAATAAAAGACTCAGATTCACTTAATTGTCATTTATATTTATTAGAAAGGTAAGCGTGCTGCATATTTGTAGCATCTAGATCCTCGAGTATAATTACTCCTACATGGTGGTGAAATGTTTCATATTTTTTTTATTTCTGATATGTTTGTAACATGTTTTAGGTTCTGCTCGCTTGTTTTCATGTTTTTATTTGTTGACTCTTTTATTCTATTTTAATAATATGCTTGATTGAGTTAAATGATAAAGATGTTCGGATGTACTAATCTAGCTGAGATATCATGATAGAGCTATTGATTCTTATCACCGACAACTTTATTGAAAAAAAAAACACAATCAAGGAGATCTTTAAATCAACAAATGGTGATGGATCAATTGTTGTTTTCATAAATTAATTAAAATATTGATGTATTACTTTTAGAGATTCATTCGTCCATTCATGAAATGAAAAATCGTGAATTTATGATACATCGTTAATAAATTAATGACGATTACGGTTATTTTTATACGAACCTATTAGCGCTCATGTTAAAGCATCCGTTATTCCTTTTTAGAATTTACCAAGAAAATTGCTTGAATGAAATTATGGTAAATTAGGTGTACTTTGGATTGACGTCAACCATTTTTTAGCTAAGGTCAGTCATTTTTTATGACTTATTTAGGAGGTTATTTTATGACATTTTTTTAAGGATTTTTCTTTTTATTGGTGCGCCTAAATGTTAGTGGTTAATTCTTTAAGGTTGATAAAATTAAAAATAAATTGAAAATCTTAAAAGGGTTTAACTTTATCTTTGATAGCCATATTATGTCGTTGGTCTTCCTCTCATTTTAAATTTATCGTTGGTCTTATTCTCTTTTGATGGAGTTAAATAATGCTATTAGAAAGTTTTGTTGATACTCGTAAGTCTTTTCCAATTGTTTGAAAGTTTTGTTGCATGCCTAAAGAGGAAGGTAGTTTTGGCATCAATGACATTTGCATTCTTAACAAGACAATGTTGAAAAAACTAACTTGGAGGTTGTGACTGATGACTATATGATTTTCACTTATCACTATGTTTGTTACTTCACGCAGGATCACCAACCACCGTTATGGTATATTTCTTCTTATGTCTGGTTGTTGGTTGGTTGATCGTCATTCTAAGGTTTATTTTTGGACAGACTACTAGTTGGGAACTCTATTAATTGATTTGATAGATGGTAATCATTCATTACATCCTCTATTGGAGTCTCTTGTGAGAAATGTATACACCGATCCAAGGGATTGGCATCTCCCTATGTCCTTTCATTCTTTTCATCTGACAATCACTTATGAGATTGAGGGAATGATAGTTAGCTTTGATGCAGACTCGTTAGTTTAGAAACGTTCTTTGGATGAGCTTGTTTCTTGTAAAAATGTCTATGCCTCTCTTACTGAGGTTAGGAATTATGCTAGTTGGGGTAAGCAGCGGAAGCCATTTATTCCACCCTTACTGTCTATCCTCATTTGGCGCTTGTTCCGTGGAAAGATGCCCATTAATTATGTGTTGCGTGCTCGTGGTTTTATTTTTCCTTCCCGGTATCATCTTTGTTGTGCCGTGAATGATGATTTACGTCTTTAA
The DNA here is from genome assembly GCA_003255025.1 of Datisca glomerata. NCBI lineage: Eukaryota > Viridiplantae > Streptophyta > Magnoliopsida > Cucurbitales > Datiscaceae > Datisca > Datisca glomerata. The sequence continues at coordinate 341,268 of QANY01008345.1, forward strand.
AGAATGTCATTTTTCTCGTGGGCTTGGGATGCCATGTCAAGTGTTTTTATGAAGAATATCACGTTTGATGATACTTTTTTAGATCTTTGACATGCGACGATGAAGATTTCTTTTAGCTTGAAGGCGTTATGGAAGACTTCGATCATCACTGTCCTTTGGATGATGTAGTTCCTTCGTAATCAAACTACCTTTGAGAGTAGAAAATCCATCTTTGCTAAAGCTCTTGCCTTGATTTGACGTTCAATTCATGAAACAGATTCCTTTAAGATTGGCACGGTGTAAAGTTTAGTTGAGAAACTTTTGACACTTCATCAATTTTATATTTCGGGTCATCATTCTAGAGCCCTGCGAATCTTGAAAAGTTTTTGGCATCCTCCCCCATTAGGGTTGGATTAATGTAAGTACAGATGGAGTGGCTTTTGATAGTCCTGAGCTTAGAGGTTGTGGAGGTATTTTCTGAACCTCTAGAGGATTTATTAATGATTGTTATGCTATTTCACCTTGGCGTATGTTTTACTTTCGAGGCTGAGTTGGTTGGTGCTCTCCATGCGATTGTTTATGCTTCGACCTTTGGATGAAGACAATTATGGTTAGAATGTGAGTTTGTTTATGTTGTGGTCATCCTTTGTTCTAGTCTCGAAAGGTCGATTGGTGTTAGCGTCCTGCTTGGAATATATATATTTAAATTTAATTGATTAGATGGACTTTGTTATCACTTACATTTATCGAAAGCGTAATCAGGTTGCATATTGTTTGGCGTTCAGGACCCCTACTATAGTTATTCCAACTTGATGGTGGAATGCTCTGAACTTTTGTTCTTCGTTTATTTCTAATGATGTTTGTAACATGTCTTCTTTTATGTTCTGCTACTTTTTATGTTTTCTATTATTGACTCTTTTATTTTAATTTAATAATATGTGAGTTGGGTTAGATGATGAGAGTGTTATGGAGGTACCAACCTAATTAAGATGTCCTGATGTATCTACTAATTCCTATTACCAACAACCTTATCTAAAAAATAAGCTAGCCATTTTTTAATTGATGTTATGTAGCTTTAGTCTTTAGCACTAAAAAGCAAAAAACTCTTTCATTACCTACTTCTTAATAATGTCTTTAGATTAAAGTTTAAGTAAATAATTTTAGTTAAATTATAATTAATAATTTTCATTATTATTATTATAGCTTTCCATATTTTAATTGACCAACTACATGATATAAATAAAATTTATAAGATAGAGAGTAAACTAAATAGATAAATACAATATGATATAATTTAATATAACATTATGCACATGTTTAGAGGAAATAAAAGTTGACGAAATAGAAATCCACGTTTGATATAAGATAATATTAGGCAAGATGCCTAGAAAGTGATAGAAGATAGGAAAACAACTTGTTTAGTTTAAGTTTTTTTAGAAGGTTTTAACATTGTGTAAATGTGAAGATGCTCCTATGTTCCATGCATCTCTTAAGTTTTACTTTTCCTCAACTTTTCTAAACTATCCTCCTCCCTCACTCAAAAAGATCTTTACTCAAGCAGCAATAGAAAAATGAGAAGCCAAACAATTGATCCAGGAATAGGACAAGACCTGATAATTTTCGACCTGATTCGAAGTTAAAGTTGGGTTCAATTAACTCAGGCTCGGTCGCCTTATGATGTGAGAAAGATGATGAGGATGTGGATTTTGGTCTTGAAGTAGGAAATGGTAACAAAGTGGAAATCTAAGTATTGAAGCTTGATGGAAATCTGGGTATTAAAAGCTTTGAAGCTTGGGTGTCGAAATTTGGGTTTGAAGATATTTTAAAGAAAGTATAATATAACAGAGGTGGTCTTTCTTCTTTGATTGCCTATGTTTCCTAGATGATTTGTACATTTTCTGTTTGTAGCGATTAGCATTGGCCATTCCTCTATGTAAATAAAATAATTTAACATTTTCATCATTATCTCATAATATTCTCAAGTGTTAATAAACAAAATAATCTTAACTTTCTCGATATATACTTTCTCATAGTCATATTTCAGCAATTTTATTCCAGAAATCATTTACTCAAAATTTTAACAAAACTACCCCTTATGGAGAAGATGTTCCAAATATCTTTTTCTTAACTAACGAAAACTGAAGTATTTTAAAATTAATGTATAATGTATTTACCCTTCTTAAGATTTCAATTGCAATATCACCTCTTTAAAAGAGAGTTTATCATTGTTTTTAGTGTCTTCTTTTAATTTTCTATTTTTGAGAAAAATACTATAGACACGAATATCTATAAGTTGAAATAACACAATAAGTATTCTAAAGTATAAATTTTGTATTGTTTAAAAAAGGTACAAAATTGTACCACAGTCAATGAGATTGCAAAAAAAAGGAAATTTTTTACTTCCACATTTAGCTCATCTTTTACTTCCACATTTAGCTCATTTTTACTTTCTTTAAAAAAGAGACTCCTGAGAAAAGAATTAAAATAAAATTAAGATCTTGAATTTCTTGCACAAAAATTTGGACTTTTTTTTAAAGAAAGTTGAACTAAGTTGTCATTTGATTTAGAATAATTATGTTGAACTTAGTGACTTCTAAATCATGATCTAGATTACTTATTTTACGAGATGACGTTCTAACAAGTGTTAATGGTAATGTCAGAATGCTAGACTATGATCTCTAAGTCTAGTAAAAAAATTTTACAAGACCATGGTTCAGCATTGAGGTAACTTAAAAGAAGTTAAGGGGTCTTAATTTTATTTATTCTTCTTTCTGAAGGGTCTTCCCACCGTAATTTCTCTAAAACAATGTAAGCCTAAATCAATTATTATCAATAGTTCAAGTGAACAAGATATCAACAATTGTTCTCTTTGTAATTCGTACTCACATAAAGTATTTTTAACCATATATAAATATTGTAAGGTGTTGTTCCCTGTGACTCGAGAAGGAAGAAGAAGGATAGAAGACAGTTTAATGGTTTAAGTGGAACGGTGTCATTTTAGTTGAATACACTCAAACCAACTAAAATGACTTAACCACTTGTACATTGGTGATTCAACATCCTTAACCACCCTTATAACAACATGAAGAGTTCATTGATTTACGTTTTTGAGATTGATTCTGATAGTCTTTTGATTAGTAATCTTGAAGAGTTCTTCTGTGGAGAGTAAGCTCAGTAATGTGTCTCAAAAATAGGGAGTCTTCGTCTTCATCATCTTGTAAACGATATAGAGAAGCATTTGGTGTTTTTAGTTGTTGAACAATTTTTTCTGTCTTTGTAATCTATATTGTATTCTTGATAGTGAAGGATTTGGAGCTGTTGGTTACAAGCTCAACACTGGATGTAGACGCTCTTTGCCGAACCAGTATAAATTCTTTGTGTTCTCTCTTCTTTCTCCATCATTGGCTTTGTGTTCAATTAGAGTTGGTTCAATTCTTGCTTAAAGATAGTTTGGAGAGGTTTCTCTCAAAGGGTTTTGAGTAAAAAGGAAAGATTGAGTTGTGTTGGGATTGTTTATCTGACAAATATATTTAGTTTACTATTTATTTTGTTCACATTTAGGCTTCTGATTTTAAAACGTATTCTATAGTTTGATCACAGTTGACGTGTATGGCTAGTAACAGTAAAAATCAGTAACATATCCAACTTCTTTGATTAAAAAAGACAACCTATTTAAATTCGCATAAATCATTTCAGATTCTACATGAGTTACATCTCCAGAAGTAAAACTATGAACTTGATCTCTTACCACAATCCAACTACTTCCTGGAGTCTTATCTAACTCCCTTTCTTTAAGCCACCTTCTTATCCCTGCTGCCTCCGACCAAAGACCAGATGCTGCATATATATTAGAAATCAAAACGTAATTCCCCGGATTGCTCGGTTCTAGTTCAACAAGTTTCTCAAAAACAGCCTCAGCTAACTTTATCTCACACTTAACTCGACAAGCACTTAGTAAAGCTCTCCAAATTGACCCATCTGGTTCAATAGGCATTGAACTGATGAATTCCTTAGCTTCAGCTAAACGGCCCCCACGGCCAAGCAAATCAACCACACTACCATAATGAGCAAGCTCAGGAGTGATATTAAAATCCTCAACCATGGAGTTGAAAAGCTTTAACCCCATCTCTATTAAACCTGAATGGCTACAAGCAGATAGAACAGAGAGAAAAGATATCTTATTTGGCTCTAAACCATCTTCTATCATTTTCAAGAATGCAATAACAGCATCGTTTCCGCGACCGTGCATCCCGTATCCAGTTATCATAGCATTCCACGAGACGATATTTCTTCTCGGTAAAGCTCTAAACATCATTTCCGCGTATTCCATTCTACCACATCTTGTATACATTGTTATAAAAGCATTTGCAAGAGAGATGTCAAAACAGATAGATGTTTTTTGCCTCCGAGTTACATACGCGTGCAAGCATTGGCCAAGCGGTGTATAGGCAAGATGAGTACAGGACGCGAGAATGTTTACTATCGTTGCCGAGTTTGGAACCACCTCAGAAATTACCATTCGACGGAAAAATGACAGAGCTTCGTCTGATTTATCATTTCTCACGTAACTTGCAATCAAAGCATTCCATGAGATTAAATCTCTGTGTAAACAGCTGTCAAATAGAATCCTACCTTTTGCTTCACCACAACAGTTCATGTACATAACAGTGAGTGCAGTGTTCAATGATGTGTTCATTTCAATCCCGTTTCTTATCACGAAACAGTGAATTACCCGCCCGCTTTTCAAATCACTTTCATCTTCACAAGAGGCAAGGAGAGATATCATAGTGTACGAGTTTGGTTTGATATCAGTTGCTCGCATAGTTTGGAAATATTCCCATGCTTCATCCCGTAACTTGTTACGCGCGAATAACATGATCAAACTGTTCCACGAGATTACATCTACACCTCTAATCTCATGGAAAACTTTTCGGGCATCTTCGATTTGATTTTGCTCTACGTACATGCTCAACAATGCGTTCCCCAGAGAAACATCCATTTTCATCCCGACCTTTCTAACATTGGCATGTAAGCTTTTACCCAAAGCTAAGCTGTTCTCAGTTAACTCTTTAGACAGTGACAACATAATGACAACGGTTCTAACATCCACTCTAATGCCTTCAATTCTCATTTTAGTGAAAAATTCTATAGCTTCCTCATAAAATCCATATTCAATAAAACCACACAGCATAGAATTCCACAGAGCAACATCTTTAGTTGGGACAGAATGAAATAAAGCATACGATGACTGAAAACATCCGTTTTCTTTATACATATTAACCAATGCATTCAATATGAATAAATCTTCAACAAAATCAAACTTGATAGCAATCTGATGAATTTGCATACCCAATTTAATAGATCTATTTTCACTACAAGCTTGAATAACTACCAACATTGTAACAGAATCGAATTCAACCCCATCAGTAATCATATTTAAGAAAAGCTTCAAAGCTTTTAAGTGATCACCAGCATCAAAATACCCAGTTATTATTGAATTCCAACTCACCACATTCTTCACAGCCATCATATTGAAAACAAGATGAGAGTTCATCACATTGAATCTCATATAAAATCCTATCAAAGCAGTACCCACATGGGGATCCAAATCAAAAAGACCATTACTCAAACAATAACCATGTATCTCCTGCCCCAGTTTCAACTCCGAAGCCTCCCCGCAGGCCATAAGCAAAGCCACGACAGTTCTAGAATTGGGTTTCAAACCTTCATTCTGCATCTCCACAAACAACAAAACTGCCTCCTTAAAATAACAACAAGCCACATACCCAAATATCAAGGCATTCCATGAGACTAAATCTCTGTCAGATAATTCATCGAACACTTTGCTTGCTTCATCAATAAACCCAAATTTGCAGTAGAAATCAACCAGGGCAGTTCCAACCCGAACGTCAGTTATCAAATCCGTACCCAAAATTGAAGAATGAATTTGGATTCCTTTCTCAATGGCACTAACTCTGGAGCAGGCCTTGAAGACGAGGGGCATAGAAGTGGAATCAGGGGAAATGCCAAGAGATTCCATGTGGGTATATGTAGTAAGAATTGCTTGGTCATTTTTGAGCTTGGCGTAGTGCTTGATGATTGAGCTCCAGTATTTTGGGGCTTTTAATTGAATTTGTTTCGGTTTTAGAGAGAGATTTTGAAGGCTTAGAGGAAAAGGGATTTCCATTGAGACAGAGACTTCCACATCTCGCGGGAAAATAGGAAGATGAAGAAGGAGATAACTGATGTATGGCCTCAAGTGACCGTTATTTATTTTGGGTTAATTACACTTTACCCCTCAAACTATAACCCTTCACATTTTGGACCATAAACTTTATTTTGGAAACATGATCTGCCGAGTGCTTTTATAGATAAATTTTGAAAACTGTTTTTAGATTTTTGTAAAAAAAAAATTATTTGGATGAGCTTTTAAGATAAAGAATTATTAATGATTTTAATTTAAATGTCCCCTCTGTTTCCAATCGGTGATGATACTGCCTCTCTACCCCTCTTTTCTTCAAACCAATCCTCACAGAACTCTTCCCAAATTAAAAACCACCTCTGTCATTTCTTCCATAAATTCGGGCGTATTAAACAACTATTATCATCTTACCCAACCACACTTCGCCACGTCAACCACCACTCCCTCAACTATCTGACTCCCAAACCAATCCAGCTTCGGAGATTTTGATGGACTCGACCACGACACAGCCGCAATCCAACCAACGATAGACAGCTGTCGGACTCCCTCACAATGTCGCGTCATCTTCTCACCAGGAAGCTACCTGACGGCCACGATTCGATTGAGATCGGGCGTCGTAGTGGTGATCCAAGAGGGAGCGAAGCTACTGAGAGGGACGAAGATGGAGGATTATCCTAGAGAAGATAGGAGATGGTATGTGATAGTGGCTAAGAATGTGAGCGAGGTGGGGATTACTGGGGGAGGGATGGTGGACGGTCAGGGATTGAAGTTTGTGCAGAGATTCGATGAGAAGAAGAACGTGATGGTGAGCTGGAACTCGATCGGAGCTTGCGGGGGAGACGAGTGCAGGCCCATACTGGTTGGTTTCATAGGGTCCAGAAATATTAGGGTTTTGGCTCTGCAAAAGGCGTTCCCAACTTCTCTTGGGTCGAGACTTGTACACTCGACTAATTCTACAGACCTCGGATGACAGTCCTAAGAAGTTTCTTTTCATGAATTAGGGTAAGTCGCTGGGATTAATACCAGGAGCCATGATCCGGTGTTTCCTATTTCGCCACAAATATTAAAACACGTCTTAAAAATTTGGTAATTCTAGACTACCAATTTCATTCGACTAAGTGATGAGTCGATAGTTCTTGATTAAGCTATAATTATTAAAATAATTTTAATGAGTGTTACACATCAATCAATAATGTCAATTTGTTGGATGGAAATTGATCTAAAGCTACAGTAATTCTTTTAATTTCTTGATGCATTGCGATGGTTTTTCAATAATAATGCACAATAGTTCTTTCAGATTTGAATTATTTGTCGTTGCCAGGTAATGGCATACATGAAACTTAATCTGAGTCGTTAAATTAGATTTAACCGTCTCAGATCGACACTTCAAAAAAATAATATATATTGTAATTCAATAAAAGAGATCTGGGTTATCTCAATTAGATTGGATCCACCAAACGGCCTCACTACCGCTAGATTCCTAACGACAAAGAATCAAAGTCTATTTCCTCTTGTATTGGATGGGACAAGACCCCGTTTCGTTTCGAACAGGACAAAAAATTACAAATCCCACCCTGAACCTTGCGCACACTAGGGGTGAAAACTTTTACATCAAATCGAACCGAAATGATCGATTCGGCAGTTCTTTAGCGAGATTCGGTTCGATTCCAAATTTGAAGCAATTTTTTAACTGAACCGTGCTGAAACTTTATTTTATCATGTTATTTCATATCAGACTGAATCGAACCCAAATTTTAGTTTTATATTATTTTTTACTAATTTTTTTTGAAAAATTTAAAAAATAGTTTTTTATTACTATGGTCGAATCGAAGAACATAACCGAATCAAAACTTTCAGTTCGATTTGATTTTAATTAAAAAATTATATTGAACTCAATCGAATCATGAACATCCCTAGTGTAGACCTGAATAAGATACAAACGACAGCGTTTGCCTGCAAGATCAAAGCCCTCCTTGATATTATTTTGAGTGACAGCAAAATCTCTCTCTGCAAGTTCTCTCTATTGCGGAGCCAAACCCTACTTCAAGGGCAACCATAAGCCCTCCGAAGCAGCTCGGACAAGAAATAGACTCTGCTATGCTGTCATTTCTCATTTCAATATCATAATCGTAACCGGCTTAAAGTTGGATGAAGCTTATCCAGGTTCTATTCTTTCAATCAAGAGCTTCCCATTGTTTCTGGCCTTGGCCGTTTTAATACCAACGTCTGTTTCATTCTTTACTCTCAACTGCAAGACGTTGCGTTCATTCTGTAATTGTTTCCTCTCTCCCTTTCCCTAGTAATTAAAGATTGGTTTATGTCATATATGATGTCTCCTTCATTTATGCTTCATGCTCAGATGAATTCCATGGAGTTACATTGTCTGCGACGTCTGTAACGTCTATTTCTAATTCTTTTTTTTTTTTTTGGGGGGGGGGTGGATTCTTGCATAATCACAGAAGTTATGTAGTTGCTCTGCTGGATTGTTTTATGTTATAGGTTTCTTTACTCTGTGGACTATTTCGATTTTTTTTATTAGCAATGCTGCAAAAGTCTGAATATTTGGCACATGGTTATAATTTCAAACTTCTTGTACATAGACGTAGATATTGTAGTTTATGCGATTGTAATGGACTTTAGAAGTTATCGTTTAAATTTGCTGAATGTGTAATGCTTTTAATAGCATAGAGCAAGTTGCTACATTGAAATGGCTCCGTTAGCCGTTGTATTCTTCTTTTGTTTTATCTCGTTTGGTAAATAGGAGAGGTCACACTCATGATCATAATCAAAGCTTATTCTTTTACTTCTTTTAGAGTGTTGTGTAAAGTATAATAAAAGTCCTGTTGTACTTATAGAAGATCAAGATGTAGACGGTGTATGTTCTATATGTTACTTTCTCTCTTATTTCAAAGGATTCTCTCCATCATGAGCTTCAAACTCATCTGAACTTTTTGTCTATAGAAGTATCATTTGGTCATCAAAATTCCCAAAAGGGTAAACAACTAAGTATTTCAATTCAATCGTTCTGGCATTTGTAGGATCACTCATCGAAATAAAGCTGCTATCAACTGAGTGCTCATAATCTCAGCAATGACCAATGCCTGCATTAGTAGAGCTAGAGTCTGCTGTAATCACCACAAAGCAATTGGAAAAGTGTCATCAAAGAAAATGAATAAATGTGGATTTTTAAGAACCTTTTCAAGTTGCACTTCCTCACCATTTATCACCATAACTTCCCCTCTCACCATACGCCCCCCTGCATCGCTTGTGTTGTCTTCCCGCCTTACCCCGTCTGATGCTCCACAGCGTTCGGATGAATGGTTTGCACTTCGTAAGGACAAGCTGACCACAAGCACTTTCAGCACTGCCTTGGGGTTCTGGAAAGGAACCCGCCGTTTTGAGCTCTGGCAGGAGAAGGTGTTCGCTTCAGAAACCCAAATTGTGGAAGCGTCTAGGCGTGCAATGGAATGGGGCGTGCGTAATGAAGCAAATGCTATTGATCGTTACAAAAGCATCACGGGACGTGATGTAGGTTCTCTGGGGTTTGCAACCCATTCGGAGGAGCAATTTGACTGGCTCGGTGCCTCGCCTGATGGTCTTCTTGGTTGCTTTCAAGGAGGAGGGATTCTGGAAGTAAAATGTCCATATAACAAGGGAAAACCAGAGATGGGTCTCCCATGGTCAAGTATGCCTTTCTATTATATGCCTCAAATACAGGGTCAAATGGAAATAATGAACAGAGATTGGGTTGATTTGTATTGCTGGACACCGAACGGAAGCACGATATTTCGCGTTTACAGAGAACGTGGTTACTGGGAATTGATACATGGAATTTTACGGGAGTTCTGGTGGGAAAATGTTGTTCCTGCCAGGGAGGCTATATTATTGGGGAGGGAGGAAGAAGCCACCTCATATAAGCCATCATCTACGCATAAACAGACTGGTCTTACAATCGCCAAAAGCATCAAATTGGCTAGTGAGGCAAAATTACTATGTAGGGAGGTTGCAGGTCATATTGAATTTTACAGGTGATGCTGCTTTTATCTTAAATGAAAAGATTAAAATCCTATGCAGGATTATAATCATTGACGTCAATTTTTGCTGTCAACTGTTGATTAACATCATTATATCTGAAAATTATATTCTTTTGGTAGGTAAATAAAAATGTGTTAGCAGATCCCTGAGATAGGGGTAAAAACTTATAACATATTGAACCATATCTAAAGAGAGTCTATACAGGTTGTTCACCCAGTGTTCTTCGTAGATCTATTTCACGTCGCTTTGCGTGCTCGTGCATTTCAATCATCAAAAAAAGATAAGAAAATCCATTGATGTATTTTTTTCGTTACCATTGTACTCAGAAATATCAGTTCCAGTAGTATCTATAGTGTTGATCATGTCTAGATGGAAACCCGATTGTTGCGGATGACATTTAAAAAAGGAAAAAAGAAGAAGAAAAGAACCCTCAAGACAGGATCATATCTGTAAGTTCATACAAAATATAGCATTACACTCTAAAACAACACTGTTATTTTACTTCTTACATAGGTGTTTGAGTCTGATCAAATGGATATTTGCTCTCTATACTTTGTAATCTATCTGTCAAAATCAACAAATTCTGCACTCAGCAGGCTTCTGAATGCCTTCAACCCTTCACTATGATCATTTATATCAGAAAATATATAATTGTTTTGCCTGCTGACAGATTTCATGAGGAAAAAAAAATAAAACCTTTGCAAAAACCCGGGAACGATGATCGAAGGCGCATCTAATTCCGTAAAAAATACCAAGGTCCAGTTCCGGTTCCTACCCTGTAAATATAGGAGCAAATTAATTCGACGTCAGAATGTAAGACTTTCTCGAAAAGGGTTTAAGTTTTAACTTGTATTTAGTTATGAGAAAAACTCATAGTATAGGGAAGATAACTTAAGGTTGATCCCGCAGCGAGTTTGCTCGTAAAAGTACCTCCAAAACCCAGCAAACGTTCGGAGAGTCATGTAGATAGTTAACGCTACCCAGATTCCGATAAATCCTTGAGTAGATGAAAGAATAAACAAGCATATGATGCTGACTAGAGCCACCAGAACCTGGTGAATAAGAAATATTAGTTGTAATGTATTGTTTTGAAGTATACGAATCGTTTCATATGATAACTCTACGTTGAACTTCGATTTCTCATACGTCAAGTGATACTCTAACGCCATATAATATTACAAAACCCGATTTTCAATTTCTCGGTTCACGACTCACCGTACACTTTTTGGCAGTCTTAAGAAGCAAACACTCATAAATCCGTCGCTTTGCTACTACAATGAATTGAAATCGATAGGTTTTCTTCCCAAGATATCTCCAATCATACGATTTTCAGCAAAAAGAAAAAGACAAATAAAGGAAGAATGAGGTTTACCATAGAGAAAGCTGAATATGCAAAATCAGATGCTCCAAAGTTGATGCCATCGAACACAAACGCCATCGCGTTGATCGGTTGAGTAGCTGCAACGAACTGATATGGACGGAGGAATTTCTTAGATTAATTAATTAGTTTTATTTTAGATTAATATTAGTTTATTTTTTTTGCAGGTAAGAGAAGATTACCGGAATGCCTACGCCAATGAGACGGAGGACATTGACATCTCTTGTAAATAGCTTTGCTCCAAAACTTAACCCTGCTCCAAGGAAGACGGCAAGTATCAAGCCTAGTACCAATCCCAACTGCAACATATATAAGATATTCTTAACTTTTAGAAAGAAAAACGATATCCATGTATTCGATTGCAAATATTAAATGAGATTGAACCTGTAATACTCGGGATGCCGTCGCTGTTGCCTTGTTATAGTCGTTTTTCGCAAATGCACCCGCAAGTATTGCCTGAAAGAGTGAAAAGAAATTGTTCTCTCACACACACAACATTATAATAATGGAATAACGGAAATACATATACAAAATTGATTAAACAATTACGTGTGGATCCCTTGAGGTTGTACTATAACTCACACTTGACTCCACATGATTGACAACACTATCCTAATTGCTCAAATATAATTGTTATGATGGATTTTACATCTGCAGATGCTTTAATGCAAGCTTCCAAGCCTATTGCAGACCTTATGTTAGTGTGTTTGTAACTATGTTACATCATGTTTCATCTGGGCCGTTTATTGCATTTTTGAACGGCACCAATTTGCCTACATCACACTCGACTTTTTTTTTTGCTCTCTATGTTCAGCATATATTGGCCTTTCAGATCTAAGCTAACAATCTGAATCTGTTAAACTAATCTCTTCATGTTGGATCCCCAATAAGACGGAATATGTTTCCGTGTGTGAGACATAAAAAGGGTAAAGAAGATGTAAAATCAGACGTAAAACCCAATACAATGTTTAACTATTTTTGTCTAACTCGGCGTATTTAAGGAAAAATATCAGGGATGCAGCCGTATTTTCCCTTATTAATCTTCTCCATTTGGCAGTAACAATTTGTTCAATGCTTTGAGAATATATAAGATGTTAGTTTAATGCGAAATATGTTCGTACCTGCCCAGCAACTGCCAGCCCATCAGCAAGAAGAGATGTTGCCAACCAAAGCTGCAAGCAGACCTGAAATGCAGCCATGGATGTTGACCCCTGGCGTGCAGCCAACGATGCAGACAGTGTCACGCAGAATGTCACGGCTATCACCCTCATTAATAACAGAAAGCCTGAAAATGGAGCACAAAAAAGAAAAACAGATGAATTACGGACAACTATTTAATACCGTGTGAAAATACAGTCCTGTTCTGATTATTGTCAAAGCAGCAGTTATAGGTCCCATTTCACTCAGCTTCTATGCTGCACAACTTATAGCTTATGGCTTAAATAAGTGACTAGCTTATTTTTAAGCAGTGTTTGGCTCATCTTATTGAAGGTAAATAAGCTTTAAGCTAATATAATATAACTTATTAGCTTAATTTTTTTCACAGTTCCAAAACTACCCCGTAGTAGTATTGGATTTGGTCCTCACCGTTTTTAAGAAAACGACCGAATTGCAGATGTTTGATACTAGGAGGCAACAGATCTACTTGTTCTATTAATCTCCAAAACAGTAACCCTGCAATTAGATACCTATAACAAAAACAAACGCGCAATTATTCATAATATACGTTTGAAATAGACAAGATTACATCGTTCAGAACAACTACAGATGAACTTACTGTGAAACAACGTGTGCGATGGCTGCTCCACTGACACCCAGATCGAAAACAAACATAAAAATCGGGTCTAATATTATGTTTGTTAAATCTCCTGCCACTGAAGCAGAAACCGAATGAGAATAAAGTGAAGGCATATTTATCTTTTCTAACAGAAAACCAGAGCATATAAAGCTAAACCAGGAACATAGACATACCGGTTGCATATAAAGGCGTTTTTGTGTCTTTAAATCCACGAAAGACGCCTTGCATAGCCAAAGAGAGAAGAACTGCCGGAGCACCAAGGGACCTCAATGTCAAGTACTGCTTTGCAGGTGTGAACATAGTTGAGTCCTATATAAACAATATGCTTTACATATGTTGAATTGAGTTATATTTATAATCTTTTTTCGTTATCGAGATGAAAGTACTTACTGATTTGACTCCCATGAAGTTCAATAGAGGCTTTGCACCAGATATAAGGAAAATGGCTTGGATTAGCCCGAGAATGCCACCGATAACCAATGCCGATGAGGCTGACGGGATGTGTCTTCTTTCATCCTCATTGTTGTCAATATCAAAACTACTCCCTACTGAGTTTGAGAATCAAATAAATTAGTCTGTGTAGTGTTACAATCCGGTTTTCGTGTTTGATATATAATCAAATTATTTTTTTAGTATGGTAGAAAAGAGGGAGTAATAAAAGCATGCCTGATTTAGGTATGAGCTCTTTATTTTCACTATGTACAGATAAACCAGTCTCCGAGCAGTCATTTTTCTGTGCTTCATGACTCACACTTCCGATCGTGTCTTCCTCAGCAACAAAAGAGGTCGTGACACTTACGAGCGGAAATATTGCAATCCGCGAGACTTGGTTAAATAAAGCTATAGAAACTCCAACAGCGGCTAGCTCTACAGGACCTGTTTGGGCGAAGGGAACTCAAATTCAATCATAACCTTATCTCGTAATAACAACGATATAAGGTTATGATCAAGATAAAGGAGACAAGATACCTATTCTTCCGATAAACGCTGTGTCGATCAGAGAAGCAATAGGATCAGCTGTCAAAGCCAGTGCTGCAGGCAATGCAATTCTTGCTATTTCTAAACCAATTTCATCCAGTTTAAAAACTAGTCTGTTTACAGAAAGAAATTAAAGATCCAGCTAATAAACATTTGAGATATCTCATTGAAAATAAATATCTAGATCCTTACAACTGAACTAGATATCTAAAATCCATTGTTAGTTCTTTATTGCTTAAATTGGAAGTAAGGTGACTCGAATCCACGTTTATACCGACGTGGGCTGAAGTGTTCGAGCCAGTAGGCGATGTTTGATTTAAATGAACACAAAAAATGGAATTGGAATTGTTTGGGGGGGGGGGGGGTCCTTATAAGTTCTCATTCTTAATTAATTACCAATTTTTGCTGAATCAGAAGTACGCAATTCCATTACATATCTGAAACCTTGTTCAGTTATCTCATTCATAGAATCCTCATTCCGTTCGTAATTCACTCTCTCGCACTCTTACTCTGTCTATAAATTGTGCATTTGTGCTATTCACCACCATTTAGCTAGATTTTCTTTTATTTTGTGTTAATACATCAACTTCTCCCTCCTATCATTTCCATTCTCATTCCTCTTTCCATTTTCATTCCATTCATTTGATCGAAACGCAACCTAAAAGATCATATGACTCATAAGAAAAACAAATCTTAATTCAGTCCAGAAAATGACTGATTTTCCAAAACTGGAAACCTCTACCACTAGAACATAAATAATGAATTGAAAGTGTAAAAAGGAAAAAGCTGGCAATACCTTGCATCCTTAAAAAATAAGAAAATAGGAAATCTCCTCTTATCCCCAGATGGGAATACATCATCTTCTCCAGACATCATTGTGAAAATGATTCACTAAACTGTCTTTAGATGAAGATGATATAGCCGTTTATGTCCTGGAAGCAGAGAAAACGGCTCACAATGAATATGTAAAGTCAATCTTAATGTGAAAAATAATTAAGTGTCAATCGATGCCAAACCAACAACAATACAGAAGTAATTGAAACGGGGCCATTTTCAACTATTGTAACAAAGAAAATTGAAACCCATAACTGAAAACCACAAAATCAAGTGACCCAAATAAGGTGTATCCTGAAAACATACGTCTACATTTAGAGAGAGAGAGAGAGAGAGAGAGAGAGAGAGAGAGAGAGAGAGAGAGAGAGAGAGAGAGAGAGAGAGTCACTGCAAGGGAAGCCCATAGAAATTTCTACCAAATTTAGGACTTGAAAACCTTAATACAAAGCTGTCAAGAGAGAAGACTTTAAATTCTCAGTAAAGAAGAAAGCAAGTGCATGCCTGAGAAAATTGGTAACTTTGAAGACAATTCCACACTAAATTCTCAAATTCATCACACAAAAAACCCACCTAATTTCAAACTTCCGAAGAAAATATAAGAGTTTCTCTCAACCTTACAAGAAGGCCAAAAATAAAACTCACCAGAAAATTTTACAGTAAACCCAATTACACAGCCATCTAGCTATGAAATTCAGTACCCATAAACAAACAAAAAAACAGAAAATGGAAGCTTTTCATCAACTCTAAAGGCTAAGGTCTCTCTCACTTTCACTAAAAGAAAAGAGACCCACAAGAAAGAAAGAGTCCTGGAATATGGAATGGAATCACACCAACCATACCATAATATGTGCGTGTCACTGTGAGAGAGAAGAGAGAGAGAGCTTATTTCTCCAAAATGTGGGCCCAAGTCTAAAAGGTTTCATGGTGATTGGAGGGTCCTCCATTCCCCTAAAAGAAAAATAAAAGAAAATGATTTTTTTCACAGAAATTAAACTTGAAGTTTCTTTTTGGAATTGCATTTCAAACAACTACTCACAAATATAAATGTCTTCAATTAAACTTGAAGTTGTAGAAATAAAAAATGGTAGACGAAGGCAGGGAAGAGCCGCAGTGACAGAGTATAAAATGAAAAAAAACGGTCATTTGCAAGAATTAATAAAATAGTGGGGTTGCATGCATGAAGGGTCACCAAGCTTCCCTGACTCTTGCATGAACTTCTTCAACTCCCAGCAGCGGACAATATATATTATTCTTGATTGAAATAATTATCTACTATGAAATTTTTTTCTCAGTATTGGAATTGATCTTAACTATTAGATCTGATCAGGACAATCTCTACCGTTAGTTTGATTTCCCTTTTTTCTTTACAACCGGCTCAACCGGTCACCAAAATCATCTCTTGCAATTTTCTCTCTCTTCTTTCTTCGAACAAAACACAATCTCTCTTTTCTTTCTTCAAAAACACGAGCTCCTTCTCTCTTTTCTATTCTTCCTTTCATCCTGTCTTCAACCCAAAATCAAGGCAGGCAATTTACAGCTCAGGTGACTCCATCACCGCTACAAGGTCAAATACACATCAACTTCGATCGAGCTCTCTTCTCCAAGCTTTTCTTGTAATTTTAGGGTTTTGGTTTGATAAGTTTGTGAATCCTTCAAGTTCAACGATATTCAGGTATGATCGAGCTCTCTGCCCTAGATCATCTTTCTTCCTCTTGTTAGAAGTTTATGATATTTTAGGTAGCTTAAGTTTTTGTTCTACGTATAGGCTCTCAAAGGTTAAAAGGGATTTTCTTCAAATGGTTTTGTATTAATTTGAGATTTTAAAAGGGAATTAACAGGTTTTTTCTGGTTGAAATTCTTTAAAACTAGCAGACGTGGTAGAAAATAAGTATTAATTGCAAAAAAGTTCAAGTGCAGTTACAAAATTCGAAATTGTGACGAATGAGAAATTGAGAATAAAGATATTTAAATTTCGTCTTCTCCATTATCAATCCTTGCAGGAGAAATTTATTGAACATCTTGAAACTATTGATCAGTTAGCTCTCGAAGCAGATGAGAAAAAAGCCCAAGACATAAATCTTTCCTTCTGGGACTCAGTGTAGCACTTCTCAAATTGATTTCCCATATTGTTGTTGCTTCAAATTTATTGAGAAAAAAATATTTTTGGCGATCAATAGGCTTCATATCACTTAGTATAATGCATTATTCAGTTGTTTATATTGCTTTTGAGCATGTGTGATCGAGTTCTCTGCCCTAGATCATTTTTCTTCCACTTGTTGAAGAAGTTTCTAGATTTGAATGTTTTTGAAGTTTCTTCCTGTTGTTGCTATTTACAATTTTACGATTTAAGGTTTTGATTGACAAACAAGAATATAAGCTAATTTATCCATTTTAATGAGTATAAATATTTTATTTTGCTTTGTCGTGGTCATGGAATTTCCTTTTTTATCGGTTGTAGGCATGGAATTTCTGCTGGGAGAACTTATTTTTATGAGACATATTAATAGATTATTAATGTTGGGCCTTTTCTATGGCAAGCAAGGGAATCCCAATGCGTTTTCCTTGTTGATATATTTAAGCATTCTACATGATTAAATGTTAGTACATATTTATCTTATTTGCACGACACATATACATATTTGAATTCACAGTTACTGTTTACAGTAGTGTCGATGAGTTACCATCAGTTTATCATTGAAATACCATGAAAAAATTCCTACACATCCTTGAGTTTCTTGTAGTATAATTAAAGTGTTGTGGATGTTCCTAGTTTAGATCTATTTTGTTGAACTACTTTTGTTAAGTTTGTTTATTTCGTATAGCAACCTTGCTGTGATCGCTCAGTTGACATATGTAGATCATTATGAATATATCTATGGATGACTGTAGCTTTATAAGACAGTAAAATATATGGTTGTAGAACAGTTTGGTATACTAGCTGGGTTGCCTTTGTATATGAACAATTTATGCATTCTAGTGACATTTTGGTGTAATATTTTCTTACATCATTATTTATGCTTTGGCAAAAGGACCGAATTATATCATGTCTTAATATTCTGGGTTGCTCTTGAGAAATAAGATTAATATTTTATTATAGTTATAATAGATTTACTTGAGAATATAACATTGGTTTGAAGTTGGATTTTCATCCAATTATAAAAGTGTCTCTTTATTTTTTCATGTGAAACCTCCTGATTATTGGTCATCAATAGGGAAGACTTTTTGGGATTAACAAAGTTGGTAGTCATTTACTTCTAGAATATAAATTCGTATTAGAATTTATGTCTCAATATCATTAGCTTGAATTGGATTTACTTAATCAAATGGAAGTTGCTATGTTGTAGACTAGTTTCTCATGGTTTGCCTTTTTTATGTATCTATACGAAATATTATAATTGGAAGGAGATATTACTTGAGATTATTTTCTTTCATGGAAATAATGTTATTTCAAATGTATGTTTGTTATTAGATGGATACTATTGTACATATTATCCTTCAAGCAATCAAATAAAAGGGAAAGTCCTATTTTAGAGAGAACTACATGATCAATATCATTTTTTATATGATTCTAGAGATTTGGATTTTTATAGAATTTTTAACTAGCTTACCTTCGTGGTGAAAATTTACTAATATGATTCTTTTAACATGATAAATTATGAAAAACTTGGAGAAGAGCATGTGGCAACTAGATCAACTAAGTTTATTACATTCTTTAAATTTTTTACATATCCATATTTTCATGAAATCTTACCTCAATTTTCGCAACCTATGGACATTCACATCATTTTTATCATTTTTTAGGATTGTTGATAGATGACACTTTCAATTAATTCATTATCTCAAATAGTCATTGCGTAAAGCTAATTAATAAAATAATAGGGGCAGATGTATACAAGAACATACCATTATGAACATCATTTTAATGGTACATAGGAGCTTAGCATTATTACTAGATGGTGCTCAATCCATTATAAATTAATATCAAGGATAATCATGATAAGAAGACATTATCACACGCTAAATTTGATTATATTAACATATATTTTAGATGGCTAACACAAATGTCAACGTGAAGAAGGCACCGAGTAGTTTCTTTGGCTTCTTGTAATTAATTAATGACATCATCAATTTAATGTTACATATTTTGATATCAATTGTTGCAATGTTAATATTTTTTCATAATTAAAACAATGCGAAAGAATGTGCTAAAATTAGGGCGGCAAGTGGAGAGCTTAAAGGTATTGAAGTAAGTATGTTTAAACAAACATTACACTATAACATGGAATTGATAAATTATGATTCTAATTTAAGTGAATTTATGATATGTAGACACAAAGAGAACTAGCTAAGTTGTGGAACAGTTTGACGAAGGAAGTGCAAGTCAATTATTTCAAAGATAATGAAATCCATGCCCTTGAAGGCGGAGTGGAACAACCCGATCATAGTCATCCGGGAAGGCCTGCCTTTAAACGGAAGTTGCTCACACGTTGTAGACCCGAGAAATTTATAGATCTTGTTATAAATTTCGATGAGGGGAAGAGGAGAGCGGTCGTGGAGATGGGATTCAGAGGGTTGTTGGATATTTAATGTCGCAAGCTGAAGATGAACTTCTTGTAACAACTATTAGGTTGCTTCGATCTAGCCACCTGCACATTGAATGTCCATGGGTCAACATCCAATGTGACTGCAGATGATGTGAGTCCTATACTGGGCATCTTCGATGGTGGCGAGGAGATAAAATTCGGTGGTGATGTGAATGAAATCAAAGATCTAAGGGCGAAGCGGGTGAACACCCAATGTGATATTTCGGCTAACACCTTGTCAAAATTCTTGATTGAGGAGTCTGACAGTGACTATTGGAGGCAAGCCTTTGTGCTATACACCGTCGAAGTTTTGTTATCTCATCGATCAAAACTAGTCGTCAATCATTCATGGTTGCACGATGTGAAGACATCTGCGACCATCCATCGAAAGAATTAGTCTTCTGCTTATTTTAAAGATTTTGTGGATGGTGTCGCGAAGTATCAAAACAACTACCACGATAGCATTATCGGATGCTTGTTATTTATCCAGGTAATAGATTTAGTGTACATTGGTCTTATTTTCACATTATAACATACGTTAATCCGCTAATAAGTTCATTTTGTTGCAGCTTTTTTACCTGGAGAAGTTGGCATGTGCTGCCAACTATGTTGACTTGAACTAGCCTTCGCTGCTGGTATGAAACGACCGTGTCGTTGCAAAAATTATTATGTTTGTAACTTCAAGGGGAGGAGGGCCTAGAAGCTTTACGGTAAGCATTTTAGAATATTGCAAAATGGTTAGTTATATTATTATTGATTATTTATTACTAATTCATAGATATTTGTATTATGAAGATCGATACAATCGCGCAAGCCATTTTGGGCGACCGTGAGGTTCGGGAGGATTGCGAGTGTATAGACGTTCGCAAGAACGTGGGTGCAGATCTACCTGAAGAGCAAGCCGCCGAGCTAGGTGCTTTAAGTGCACAAGTGATCGCTCTTCAGGTGGAGGCCAGCTCTATGAGGGTGAATATGTCATAAATAATTGAAGAGCAGAGAAAGATGATGTCCATCCAAGAGAAGATTTGCATAACTTTGGTGAGTCTTTTGGAACGATACACTGGTAAGTCTCGACCCCAAGACGATGAGCCACGTGTCACCCTGACTTGAGGTAAATAACGAGGAGGTTTTGATTAGAAATTGAGTTCCTCCCACGAAGAAGAGCTATCGGATTCTTCATCACCTTTAGATAAAGGTCATAAGGATGATCTCTACATCCAGCTGGATGCTTCTGATAAATCATTCACTGACCTGCTATTGGTCAGGAAACCATCCTATGACTGAAACATCTAAAGGACATCAAAAGGTATTATTCTGTTTAGTCGTATTTCATATTTTCTGTTAATATAACATGTATAATCTGACTAGTAATCTAACATCTTTCTTAGGGTCGGTGTTAGTAGGGAAAACAAGTCTTGGCCGAGTCTACCAAAAGCTAATTCTCGATGCGGTTGCGCATCACTCGAGAGAGGAGAGATGATCTCCTACTCAGTTCACCCTATTTGAAGGGTAACCCGACCACTAAACACAATAAAAAGGTATTTAAAGTGGGTCCACACACATTGCAGGACTCGCTAGAAGTCAAAGATGAGTGTTTAGTGGAGTATATTTTTTAGAAAAGCTTAAAGGATAGGTGGCAGTCACATTAATATAACAAAATTCGATACACGATCACTTCCAAAGTTTGATTAAGTTTGTCTGTTATCTATCTTTTATAGTGAGATTAGCATTAAACGTTCTGTCTACCATGCTGATCAGAAAGACCTAAAGACTCTTGGCTCGGCTCGGATGTTATAGACTTGTTTGTCAACATTTTGACCTTAAAGGCTCGTATTGTGTCGATGATCAACCGATTCTAGTTTATTCCCACATTGTTTGTTGTGAGTATCTACTACTCAGTATCATCCTTATTTTATATTTGTATGTACTTTGTATATTATTTCTTTTGTGCCACTATAGAGTCAATGTGTTTCCAAATTAGTAAAACTTTCTAATTTTGTAAGGAAACACAATATCGTGGAGAGATACGCGCCAACACTTGAGCTACAAACGACGGTAAGCAAATTTAATGTAGTTAAGTTATTAAATTTTGATTTAGTATGATTGTGTAAATGTAATGTGTAATATATATATGTATGGCGATACACAATGGTCGAGATCATTGGTTTATGGCCAAGATTTCTATCATAGGCGAGGAATTCACCATATGAGACACCTTGCCAAATGACCGGCGTAACGCGGAACGGACCAAAAAGGTAAAAAAGATTGTATGTTCTAACCCCTCATCATGACTTCTAATATCTTACATCATGTGTGATTTTGACATTGATTCCCCTTTTATATTTTGTGAATGAAATTATAGTTAGTAGGTATGAATTTGATTTTTGGGTATAAGCTCATAGATTTGTTGCCCTCCGCCAACAACCTTCTGCTCATTCAAAATCTCAAGGTCGCTCCAAGTGATCACCCAACCAAATGGGTAAGTTCACTGATCGCAAATTTGATTGGGCTTCCTTCACCCTTTAATGATGCACTTATTATTATATTTGTAGGAGTGATTATGGTGTGTGGGTCATGAGATATATGGATGACATCAGGACATAAATGGTTCACGGCATCGTTCCCCGGTAATTTATCAGATATTGTTTACATTTTCTTAAACTTGAGAGTTTTATTTTTTGTTTGTTATAGTTTGGGTTCTTTTAGTTCTATAATTGAGAAATTTCTGATTGTTCTGGATTTGCTCATTTGTGGCTGTCATTATTTAATTTGTTTATATGCAATGATAGTTTGGTGAATATTCAAGCTTGGGAGTTTTCTATTTTGTTTTAGTTTGAAGCTAGGGTACTTTAGTTATATAATCTAGAATTTTTTTATTGTTCTGGATTTGCTCATTTGTGACTGTCAGTATTGCATTTGTTGAGGTGTATGATAGTTTGGTGAATATTCAAGCCTTAGAGCTCCGTTTTTTGTTTTGTTCTAGTTGGGTTCCTTTAGTTATGTAATTGAGAATTTTCTGATTATTGTGGATTTGCTCATTTCTAGCTGTCAGCATTGAATTTTTTGAGGTGTGTGATAGTTTGTTGAATATTGAGAATATTTGTATAAGAGTTGAAATCGCACGATCTTCAGTATCATATTATGTGGAAAATCATCAACCATCGTTCGAATACCATGTATAAAATGATACATGAGCGTATTGACCAGTTTTATAGTTGAAACTCATCTGTCTCTGATAACCACTGAAGATGAGTCCTACTTTAAAGCAAAGGATTGAGAAGAGGAAAATGAAGGGATAGATATATTGTATACATTATTGTGTCATATTTTCTATATGATTATTGTGTATAGTGAAGATAAATAGATTTTGTAAGTTATCGCATATAAGGATGATAAACAGATTTTGTAAATTATTCTGTACAACTATAAATAAAAAGGTTTTTGTAAGTTATCTTGTACAGTGATGATAGATTTTGTAGAATTATTGTGTACAATAATAAATAAGCAGATCTCTGAAGTTATTGCGTGCAGGGATCATAAATAGATTTTGCAGAATTATCATTTACAATTATAAATAATCAGATTTTTGCAAGTTATTTTGTATAATGATTGTTATATTATTAGGTGTACAGTGACTGTTCAATTTTCCATAAAATTTTCCATCATCAAAGAAAAGACCCTTGAAAGGAGACCGAATTCAACCTAAGCAAAATTATTGGATAGACAAACTACATTATCAATGGTGTAACAAAAGAAAGCTAATAATTGAAAAAAATCACCAAATTCTTCACCAACCCTTAAATACAAGCAAAACAACTTCCACATAAACAACATATTTATATATTAACATTTCCAAAAAAACTATGAAAGCAAGTTAATACCAAAATGTACATTTACTGTGGCGGGGATACAGAAAATTGTACCAGTATAGGATGTTTATGTTGTACATAGGGTACCCACCTTGTGCATTGAATGGTGGTGGGTATGCAGATTGATTGAATAACGGGACTTGGTACGCACCTTGCACATTGAATGGGTATTGGAATGATGGTTGTTCATGGGACGCACCTTATCCGGAGACCCTTATCACGTGTGCACCTTGCACGTTAGATGGTGCTAGATCATGAGTAGTATCATCCTGCATCGTGGCATATCGCTCAGTAATTTTGGACACGTTCATTTGGTATGTCTAGTGTTGTTACAATTGCCACATTGACGGGTGGTAGGTCATGCTTTACTCGAGCTAACATCTTGGTTGCCCTTTGTCTTCACGACTATCGGCTCTTGAACGTGGCCGTTTTTAATCTCTACACCATCCTCTTGCTTCACATCCTGTTCGTTGGTGACCTTCTCATTCTACAAGGTCTTATATTTTGCACACAACATCCCAATCTCCACTTTGGCTCGAGTCGACCATTCACTTGACTTTGACGTAAAGTGAGCAAGTCTTTTGGCAGCTAGTTGGATCGAATTGTAAGGAAGCAATATCGTCACATCTGTATCCATATGAAAATGGCTTGACCCGATTGGTAGTGTATTACTCTTCATAGTGATCGACCACCGATCTAGTATGCACGTGCTTGGGATCTCTTGCTTATGTTCGACTTTCATAACAGTGAACATATGACGACATATTATCCCCACTGATTCAAACTTACCATAACTACACTTTAACGTATCAAGTTGTTGGTCTCGTGTCTTGTATGAGTCATTTGACACCCCAAACTCAAACAACGAATAATTTTGAGCCTCCCCATCATGTGTCATAGCACAAACTATAAATGATGTCTTACTCATGATTCTTTACGCACACTTTTAAACAGTTTATATGTGAGCACATTTGCCATATGTTGCTTTACCGCACGTAAGTGAGTCTGAAACACAGGCGTTTCGTTTGTCAACTTGAAATCGTGCAACCTCTCATCGTGTCGAATACGTGCCAATGCCTGATCAAATTGTAGCACAAATTTAAATAGTTTAGATCGATGCTTAATGAATCTGCAGAGATACGTGTTCATGCCTTCAGATCGTTATGTCGTTCTCATGAACCCAGAGATTTTTTCATGTTGGAAGGCCTCTACCTAGCGTTCATGATTCACATACATCCATTGTACCCATTTGTTTTTCCTTAGGTTGAATGACTCTATCAAACGATCCCATTCTTCTTCGAACTCCTCCTCACTGAGGACGTCAAACATGACTCTACTGAAGGCCTATAGAAATTCTGGTTATGCACTTTTGATTGGGCATTTCATTCGAGATGCCATGCACAAAGCCGATGATTACAATTGGAAAGAACCGTTATGATTTCTTTACGCATCACCTTATCGCCATTTGTAATGACCGATTGAGCCATCTTGTTTTTCATGGCATCCAAGAAAGTCCTCAACATTCATTGATAGGTTTTCACATTCTCATCAACCAATAACGCACAACCAAATATTGTGGTCTTGTAGTGATTATTCACACTAAGGAAAATCACGAGAGGTTTTGTGTATGCATTCGTCCTGTAGGTCTTATCGAACGCTAATACATCACAGAAATAGTGATTAACTTGGCACGTCGGGCCTTCCTAGAAAAAATTCACCAGACAATAACCCATTTCAATGTTGTATTTGCAATACATATTTGGATCCATCTCTAATTTTACAGTAAAAAAAGCAATAGCTGCCTCTGAATCAGTTCCGACTACCTGCGATTTTCGTTGCTTGTCCATCTTATTGTAAAGATCCGTCCTAAGAACCCCATTCTTGTAACCGCTTGCTTGGTCGACCATGTAATCAAACACTTAACAATCGAGCTTTTTACCCTCAAATTCAAAGGTGTGGGCATAAAATGGGCTGACGAGGGGTATTTAGATTTTTTTCGTCTGAGATTTAGAGAAATTGTGACTGTTCACAAAGAGAGCTTGACACCAACATTGTACAATCATGTTGCCTGAGCCATGTCCGCTTTATTCAGTGCTTTATTGGATTGAAGAAAGGGCACGTCCTATGATGAGGCGGTGAGATGGTTGTATTTAGCTTCAAAATATTTAATGACCCATTTTTTCATCTTCTTATTCAAGTTCACCCTAAAATAAGCACGAAAATCTACTCTCGTCAAGCCTCTTGGTTCTTGCTTGGTATCCTCTCTGCCCATATATTTTTTTCTCCCAGACTCCTTCTTAGCAAACCTATCTCTGTAACACAGTTTCCCCCTCCCAGTTCTTGCGTATAACATCTTTCCGTACATTGAACCCATCATCGGCAACGTATGTATAGTAGAAATCTTCGACCTCTTGTAATGTATCATATTTTTTATCAATGACATCCTCATTTCACAAGTTTACTAATGTGGATGAACTCGGTCGCGTACTTGTCTCACCCCGATTTATGGATACATCATGATGACTCATCTTTGAAGATGCTTAACAACATTGAATTTTTTTTAAGAATTTGATGATGATTACTCCTAAATCATCTTACTTACACATAATCTTAAAAAATTTAAAGAAAACTAAACAACATTACCTTTTCGGTGTAGTCGATCACTTAGTTGAAGTTGAAAATTGATGATCCAAAGCAAATAAATTGAAGGAAAATGTGTATTTGAAGCTTAGAGCAATTGAGAAGTATTGAGAATGTGTTTCGTTGAGTGAAAATTTGATTTTTAAGGACGGCTTACAAAAAGTAATTACCCATATAAATT
This sequence comes from Datisca glomerata, assembly GCA_003255025.1. Classification (NCBI taxonomy): domain Eukaryota; kingdom Viridiplantae; phylum Streptophyta; class Magnoliopsida; order Cucurbitales; family Datiscaceae; genus Datisca; species Datisca glomerata. The sequence continues at coordinate 367,745 of QANY01008345.1, forward strand.
GCACAACAACTAAACACCAACCACCAACTAAAAAGTCAAACGAGAGCTAGATGATTAGGATCTAAACGCCATTTAAGAGGTCCTAATCACCGATCATCCTAGCGAATTGCCATAGCTCAACGCTGTTTGGGGCCTCACTTATCCTTTTTGGCCCCCAAACTCCTATGTATATAGTGTTTGGGACCCAAAACAGACCAGTAGGGTCCAAACATTGTAGAGCTATGGCGTTTGGGACCCTCCTGGTCATTTATTGGACCTAGATGCCATACTTATAGGCGTTTGGGTCAGTATCACTTTTATTTTGATATCCTTTACATAACTCTATAAATCTAAGTTGAAGTTCTCAATTCATTTACATTTTGTTTTGTTGGAAATTCCAATTGGATAGGAGGACAGTTTGTAAATTTTATCCTTATACAAAAAATGTTTAGGGATCTAGTTTAAAATTCAACCATATACTGAACAAATTTAGAATCCAGTTTAAAATTCTAAACAATAATTTGACAGAACCTCCTAAAATATATTAGAAAATCCACAATCAAAATACATATTTATATCCATAATATGTCCAACCAAATGCAACCAGAATTTAACAAAATAAAAAATACACTGAACAAAATTTTAATCAAGTTTAAAATTCAAACAAACTATAAAAAGTTCATATAAAATTTGACAAAGCGTCATGGTGCAACATTTCTCTTTTTCAACAAAGCATCATGTGAATGCTTTGTACGTCCTTCATGTTCTCATTCCAATTCAATATCTTCATTGATGTCATCACCATGGTCATGCTCATCATCATTAACTGAATCTTCACCATTATCATCATGACCTTCATCATCATCATCTTCTTCATCATCATCATCACCCTTATTTTTTCTTGCTTAAGTTTCATACATTTGCAGGCGTCTTTCCAACTTCGCCTACAAGTGTACATATTAAAATTTTCAACTATGAGTTAATTTGAATATTTTGATTTCAAACTAAAAAATTATTAGGGGACGATAGTAAGTGTACAATTTGCTTGCCCTTTTTTAACTGATGCTTTGGCCTTCATCATCGCCTCAGATGCACTCAACATTTTCTCAAAGAACAGCCTATTGAGACTGCCAATCATACACATCATGCCTGTTGCGCATGTCGACGGCTCATGCATTATCTGAATTATGCATTAATATGATATTTACTGACTAAATAATAAATATTAACATCATAACTCACATAATCGGCATCAGCTGATGGAAGACCCCAGACTAGAACATCATTTAGAATATCAACCAACTCACTACCGCCATTCGGGAGTGGTAACAAGATCTGCCATAGTGGTAGTGGGATGTCAGCCAATCTTATATCATCAACGGTCACTCTAGCCGACCCTGATGCTCCTGGTGCTGCTGCATATACGAAGTAGATTACAAATTTATATTGTATAACAATATGAGTAATCTCCTATATTTAGAAACCACTTAGAGACTAGCACCTGGGAAGATGAAGATGCCCCATTATAGTTGTAAGACAACTAATATTTCCAGAATTCATCATAAGTATCTTCGTCATCGCCATCTACATCATCGATGAAGTGTGTCACCCTGAAACCTCCAAGACCACCAATCAGATCCTCTCTGGTGAATGGTTGATCACATAATATTGAAGCTGAGGGTCTATATGGGATGCACGACACCTTGGTTCCCAAACTCTACCGTGAAAGGCACCCACCAAAGTACTATGCTCTTCCAATAGGTCCTTACAACAAGATTCTCATGGTGGTAGGAGGTATACTGTCGATGCAATAGTCATGCAAGTTTGTACGTTGTCCCCAAGGTTTCCAATTGATCTACAAGTTAAAAAATAAATAGTTTATTAGTAAAACATTATTCATACTCAAGGGGGGGGGGCAATATAAGAATTGATAGAATAAAACAAATACCTCATTGGGCCTCACATATCAAAGATTAAAACATAATTCTTTTAGGTAGTGAGCAACATCCCTCATTCCCGAATCAATGTCTATCCAATGTGCTGCTCTCGGGAACGGGTCTGGACCACCCAATTGTATGCTCAGTGCCAAACACGGAAAGTAGTCATAAGCCCAAGCCTACCATGCTCTCTAAAAGCCCTCAGTCCCTACACGTTTGCCGTGACATAAAGCATCCATATTGCAATACCAAATGAAAAACGCTGAACCACCCCAATTATACTCCCGTATCTCATCTATTTTCTATAGGCTGGAAGGAAGTACAAATAAACTTTATTGCTCTTGTCGCAAAACATTATACTACCCAAGAGTACCAGAAGAAAAACTCGCGTCAAAATTTTCTCCTTCTTAGTAGTAGTACACTCATAAATAACATAATTATAAAAAATCCATTGATAACTAACCTTTTTTCTCTGAGCTTTGACATCGGTTTGTGCATTGCCTTCTTCTTGTTGTAAAGTTCCAAATCATAGTCTATTTTTTGACCATCGACTTTCAGGTTGGTAATCACAGCAAAGTCCGATGGTGTCATTGTCATTTCACCCACTTCATCTATATGAAAGGTGTGGGTTGTACCCACCATTTCTCGACCAATCTTTTCAATAGGACGCGATCCATCCCCCTTTTTCAATATACTTATAAAGCACCTAAATCCAGAAGTATCGACATTCATTTTCACATTTGAGGAAGCTTACTGTACTACTGAGCTACTAGTAAAGTGTTCCCAAAACCACGTACACCAAGATCATATGTATTACATAGGAAAACATATCACAGAAAGCAACGACAATAATTTATAATCTCCATTGTGACATTTCGTCGAAAACCTTACGAGCACATAAAGATCACAATAATTTTTCATCCAAAATATATTTCACTACTAATTATCATACATTTCTAGAAGCATCACATAAAAAAACACCCAATTTTCAATATGATTCAAGTATCTATTTGGTGTTTTAACACTATAACACATAACAACCAAACTTTTTGTTAAAGAAACTTACACTTTTTCCTTGGATGGGATATATCATTTCAGGGAACATGTTACAGGCATTCATATAAAAATAGCACAGACCCCAATGTGACATTTTATCAATTACCTGTATGGACAATGATAAAAATACGTCATATAATTCATTATGATATTTCGTCGAACACTTTGTAACTTTAGAGTCATTCAAACTTGGTTGCATCATTAAGCTCACCGTTCCCTTTGTAACTTTATGCTTTCCTCAGCTTTCCTTTCTTGATCTTTCTTTACTCAGCTTTCCTTTTTTTACTCAACTTTTTTCTTTACTGAGCTTCTTTTACTCAACTATTCTTTTTATGCATTTCTTTTCTCAACTTTCTTTTCTTTGACTAGGTCCTTTTGTAATTTTTCACATTTTAAATGAAATGACTTTTTTGCAGCAAGTTTTGTCTGTTTTTTATTCTCAATAGCAGTAATTTTTCCAGTCATTCTCAACTACAATAATAGATTTCCCTCACAAAAACTCTTGAAAGATAATTCCCTTTTTTTCGAACACTTAACGAATATTTCCTTTTCTCGAAGAACTTCTTTTCTCTAACACAACAAAAATTTCAAGAAGCGATACTTTAGACCAAAATACACTTATATAAATGGTTTTTCTGGTTACCCATTTTCTTCGTGCACCATTTTCTTTAAAAGTTTTTCTCGTAAATAGTTTCCCTTTTCTTAATTACTTAGAAATTTTTTCAAGGAATGCTCAGGTAAGAGTACGCTTACCCATTTTTGACATTTCTACTTTCCATACGTTAAGTCTAGAAATCCATCCCCGTTTACAATGTGATGGGTCCGTTCTTCCGTTTGTTGCAATTTCTTTATTCCTGTTGTGATGAAGCGGGCCCGTTTGAGTCATCTGTTTCCATGGTCTTTCCTCTTTTAGTTATTTTTTATTTTGAGAAGTAGGACTTATGGGATCCCCTCTCAAGGACTTTTCATGCTACTAGTTCCTTCTGGGAGTATGACTTATGAACTGTGCATTTTCTTTTGAGACGAGAACTTAGGTTCAAATAAAGAACCACGACCCTGCTTTGGCCTTTAGTTTTGGGATCATCTACTGAGTTGTTTTAAAAAAATATTTCATCTTTGCTTTGTTCAGTTGTTTCTGTTATGAATTATTTGAGCATTATCTGATATGTTAGATAGGGATATTTTCATTTTGAAGTTTTTGATTTCCTTCTGAGAATGATATATGTAGACACTCCAGGAACTTAGGCTCATATGGAACCGTGGCCCCGTTTTGATTTCTTTCTGAGAACGGTGTCCGTAGAGACTCTTAAAGACTTAGGCTCCTTCTGTAGAAGCATGTCCCCGTTTTGATTTCCTTCTGAGAACGATATCCATAGAACTCCCAATGACATAAGCTTTTAGAGCTTAGGAGCTCTGTTCCTTTCTTTCTTTGCTTCTTTTTCCCATACTCCCGTTCTTCCTTTCATTTATTCTTCTTTGCGTCTTTTCTTACATTTGTTTCATATTTTCCGTAGTCCAATACTTGTTAATTTCCTACTTTTGATCTTTTCCCTTTCTTTTTTTGCTTCTTCCTTTACTTCTGCTTTTCCAGTAGCCAAACACTTAGTATTTTTTGCTTTTTGCTTCTTTTTTTCCGTTTTCTTTTCTCGTTTCTATTCTCTCTTCCCATTTTCAAACATTCTTTTTTACTCATCTTTTCCTTCTTTCCCGATTTTCATTTTCTTCCTTTCTGCCCTTTCATTTTCCCTTTCTTGCTCTTCCCGTTCTCCAGCACTTAGATTTTTTGATAACTTACTATCTTCGTTCCCATTTCCGTTCTCTACTTTCAACTTCCTCCTTTCTTCATTTTCCTTTTCCCATTTTTCCTTCTTTTCTTCTTTATTTTTAGAAGATGATGCCTGCAGATACCAGTATTCATGGACTTTTATAAGCTCAGAGATCCATTTTTTTAGAAACGTCATCCGTAGATAACAAATTTTCATGAACTTAAATTTTTTAAGCTCAGGGATCCGTTTCCTTTAGAAAACGTCATCCGTAGAGAATAAATCTTCATGAACTTAAGTTTTTTAAGCTCAGGGGCCCATTTCTTTTAGAAAATATCATCCGTCGATAATAAATCTTCATGGATTAAGCTTTTTATAGCTCAGATGCCCCTTTTCAATTTTCTGTAGAAAATATCGTCCGTAGACAACAATCTTCAAGGACTTGAATTTTTTAAGCTCAGGAGTCCATTTTCATTTTCCTTTAGAGAATGTCGTTCATAGATAACAAATCTTCATGGACTTGAGCTTTTTAAGCTCAGAAGCTCATTTCCTTATGAGAATGATGTTCGTAAACACTCCAAATGACATAAACTTTTCACAAAGCTCATGGGCCCTATATTTTCTTCCGGGCTCTTGCTAGAGTTTCTCCCTTTTTTTTTCTTTTTCTTTTTCTCGTACACAAATATATGTGATAAGAATGTTGAACAACACCATATATAACATCTAAATGGAACAGGTAGGCAACGAGTATACCGTAACTTTCTTCTAGAAGCTTGAATCTCATTCCATAAAGAATTTTAAGAAACTGATTTCCATAGCTTTGTAGCGATATATGATTTGTCACATAAGTATTAATGTGTTGGTGAAACTTAATAGATGAAGCTGACGGTTCTACACGTTATCGTGTCACAAGTTTTGATTGAGAGCTCTAAATTAAATTCTGTAAAATTCTTTAAGAAGTTGATTTCCATATTTTTTCCGATGATATATAATCTGTCATGTATTTGGCTTCTGATTGACGTAGTATAATTTCTAAAATTGTTTGTTCTACATAATCTACCTTCCTGAACAAGCTTCATGAAAATTATTAAAAAACTTTTGTTTGAGAGCTTCGAATTTAGTTTCGTAAAATTCTCAAGAAGTATACATCCGTATCTTTTCAACGATATATAGTTTTTCATATAATATTATTTAAAACGAAGCAATTTCAAGATTTAATTTGAAAGACTCGAATAGCCTTATTTTTCTGAGCAATACGTACAATAATTACTGTAACTTTTGATTGGAAGCTCCAAATTAAATTCTGTAAAATTTTCCAATAAGTAGGATTATGTATCTTTTTGATGATATAATATTTACCGTGTAATTAGCTTCCAATAAATACAATTTAATTTTTGAAATTGATAGTTCCACATAATCTGCTTTTCTGAGCAGCTTTCATGAAAATTATCATAATTTTTTCTCAAGAGCTCCAAATCAAATTTTGTAAAATCCTTCAAGAAATAGACATCCATATGTTTCTAAAGATATATAATTTATCATATAATACTATCTAAATTGGTACAGTTTAAAATATAAATGTAAAAAGTGTGAATATATTTACTTTCATGAATAGTACCAACGAAAACCATCATAACTTTTTATTGAGAGCTCTGAATTTATTTCCGTAAAATTATAAAATTAGACTTACGTATCTTTCTGATGATATAATATTTTCATGTAATTTATTTCCAACATTTACCATTTGCATTTTTTCGTTCCCATTTTCATTTTTTGTTCTCATTTCCGTACTCATAGTCGTTCCCATTTTCATTTTCTGTTCCCATTTCCGTACTCGTAGACGTAGCCGTTTCCATTTCCATTGCTGCTCCCGCAGCAGATACTGTACCCATTTTCCATACTCATAGTCATTCCTGTTGTCACAATTTTTCCATTCCCATTTTCAAGACATTCCTTTTCCCGCCATCAGGAAATTTCATTCCCGTTCTTAAGGCTTTTTCGTTGTCAAGACAATTCCTTTCCTTTTCTCAAGACTTTCCTGTTTTCATGACATTTCCTTTCCTACCGTCAGAACATTTTTTCCCATTCTCAAGACTTTCCCGTTCTCAAGACAATTCATTTCCTACCGTCAGGACATTTCTTTCTCGTTCTAAAGCCTTTTCTGTTCTCAAGACATTTCCTCTGCCGCCATCAGGACATTTCTTTCCCGTTCTCAAGTCAATTCTATTCCATTTCTCAAGACTTTCCCATTCTTAAGACTTTCCTCAAGACATTTCCTTTCCCGCCGTCAGGGAATTCTTTCTCGTTCTTAAAATTTTCTCGTTCTCAAGACATTTTCCGTTGTCAAGCCAATTTCGTTCCCATTCTCAAGACTTTTCCCGTTGTCAAGACATTTCAACTCAAAACTTTAAATAAAATTAGAATTAAAACTTAAAACTTTGTTTCTCACAAATCAAATAGATTCTCTCATTTTTTTAGAAACTGACAATGATGTAAAAGAAATAAGCCAATCGAATATGCAAGGAACGAGTTTACCGTTATTTGTTTCATTTTCAGTTTTGTACTTGTTGTTATTTGCATCTTTGCTTCCAACCTGTTGCCGTTTTTGTATCCGTTTTCGTTCTTTATGGGGCTTTTGATTTTGCTTTTTGACATTTTGGGAGGAATTTCTCGAGTTTTTTCTCTCAGCTCTCAATTAAAGCACCAAAGTGTAAATGATTTTTTCAGTATGAAAAAGCCTCTACGGACGAATGATAAAAATAATAATTTAGAGAAAGAATGAGAGAATGAAGACCTCATAATTTACGTGAAAAATTTTTAAATGGAAGAAAAATCACGAGAGAACTATTGATATTTACTTGTGTAAAGTGTAAATGATTTTACATAGTTGATGATGAGAGAAGAGGGAGAAGGCAATGCACTTAGTAAAGGTTTGCTTGAGTTGCCTCTCCTTTTCTCTCTTTTTTCCCTCCTCATTTTTTTCTTAAATGATCATGTACTTATAGGCCTTACAATAATAATAATAATAATAATAATAATAATAATAATAATAATAATAATAATAATAAATAGGGATGATCACACTCCCCTATATTTTCGGCTGATGAGATTTTCTTCAGGTATGAGCTCACACGCTCAGCTTATCTACTATATTGTCTTGTTACTGTCGAATTAATCGTAATCATAAGATCCATACCACGGTTGTGATCTCCTTTTATATTTCTTTTAACTACTATGTTGACTATATTGCCTTATAATTGCTGGATTAATTATGATCGTCTGATCATTTCTACGGTTCTGATCATTTCTCTTTGATGGAGTCTTTGGTCTAGATCCTGACATGTGTCATGTGAGATTTTGACTGTTCACACTCATTAGAAAAGACTAATTTTTTTTTTTACATTTTAACTTGCATCTTAAAATAAAGGCAATGCTCTTTAAAATCTCAAAAGTCATACGTGATTGAATTTATATAAAACTCGTTATTCCAATATGCAGATTAGAATCTCTTGGAAAAAGATTAATGAATTATATTCAAAGGAGATATTTGATTTGTTATCTTGGTTTGTAGAATTAAAAAAATAAAGTCTAATATTATTAATCCTAATACACTTATATTTTAATCTAGAAATGAAAATCTTTAAGTAAATAAAAGTTAAAATAATAAGTGATGAATATCATGGCACCCCTTGACATACATATAGGTTCGTCCATGTTACTGGTTCGAGTCATTTTACTCATAATTTTCTATAGCATTTTTCTACAACATTGTAAAATTTTGTTAAGGAAAAAAGAAAGCAAATGATTTCATAATTGAAATAATGTACAAAATATAAGTTTGTTCATTTTCAAGAGTCAAAATTGCTCTTCAAATAATAGAAGAATTGATTAATTTTTTAATTTCCCTGCATCTATTCTTAAATACACAGCTAAGGTTACCATGATTTGAAGGATTTGTGTAGACCATTCTTAGTTGTTTGACGAGTATTTAGCATTTATACATGTTGTTATGCCATGTGTATTAAAAATAGGTTAAAATACACTCTTATACTTTGATCAAAATACAATCTATTCCCCTACACTATTTTTCATATTTTATGTCTTTGTACTTGGACAAAGCTGCAAAATATACTACTCAGTGAATTTTTTGTAGGGGTGTTCAAAATCGAACCGAACCAATCAAACTGAACCGAAAATAGTCGATTCTGTTGGAGATAATAAAGGAAAGAGAAGTCAAAAGAAAGAAATAAAAGAAAAGGTGTAAACGAAAGTGTGAGATGTGAAATTGAGTGGGATTTAATCCCACATTGGAAACTTAAGGAAAATATGTTGAGTTTATAAACTCAATTCTCATGCCTTGGGGTTAGCTCTAAATGGCACCCCACATTTGTGGGGAAGGGAGGACCTAGATGGCACATGGTCCTCCTCTCACACGCGCGTCGCTGCCGTCCGGCCGGTCGGTCCGGTCCAGATAAAAACATTATTTTTGGAGAAATTTTTTTTTGATTATTTACTTGGAGAGGAAGGCTCGGAGTTTTGAATTTGTCAAAACTAAATAAATATCTCCTGGATTATCTGCATAAGATAATTAGACTTTATCAGCACGGAATTATCCCCAATTTCGACATTATCAGCATGAAATTATCCCCAATTTCGACATTATCAGCACGAAATTATCCCCAATTTTGACATTATCAGCACTAACCAATTTTTTACTTGCTCCCCAAGCTACCCACGTTTGAAATAAAGGCAGTGTGTGAGCACATAAGATCTTCGGTTTTATCACCATTAGAAGCACTTCATTTTTATCCCCATCGGAAAATCTGGTCTTCATCATCATCATCAAACTTCTGCATATTGAGAGAGAGATACAGAGAGTCCTGAGAGAGTATGAGTAACTAGCTGTTATTCTCGGACTTAGATCGTTGTATCCTGCAGAAGCGATTCGTCGTAGTCTCCAAGTACCCTGTGGAAGACGATTATTGTCTTTAGGGCATTGCTTACGAGCAATCCTTGATCTTCATCTATTTCTGTTTTAATTATTGGAATTTCAGTTATTTTTGTTTTCTCTATTTAATTCTGAATTTTCGTGTATGAATTCTAATAATTTTCGTTGTAATTGTCTCTGTTACATTTAAGTTGAAATCATTCCAATTTCATTGTATTGTTGGTATATGAAAGTATCTTGTTCCATTTCTACACACAACAATCTAAAGACAATAAATATGGAACAATCTTCTGGAATCAAGACTTTGCAGGCTGAAAGACCTGAGAAGTTCAAAGGGGACGACTTCAAACAATGGCAACAGAAGATGGTCTTCTATCTGAATACTCTCAATCTAACACATCTGCTGACAGGCGATATTCCTCCTGCACCGAAGGAAGGACAATCGAAGGAGCCAGTATCGGTACGGGAAGCTTGGATTCATTTGGACTTCCTTTGCCGAAACTATATCTTGAACGGCTTGGTAGACACCCACTACAACGTCTACTCATCGTTCAAGATGGAAAATGAGCTGTGGAAGGCCTTGGAGAAGAAGTACAGAACTGAGGATGTCGGGACGAAGAAGTTTATCGTCGAAAAATTCTTGATATATGAGATGGATGATAAGAACACGGTAATCACTTAAGTGGAGGAATTACAGATTATCTTCGACAACATGAAGGTTGAGGGGATGATCGTGAATGAACCGTTCCAAGTCCCGTCCATCATTGAGAAGTTGCTGCCGCTATGGAAAGACTTTAAGAATTATCTGAAGCACAAGCGTAAGGAGCTTAGCATGGAGGATCTGATTGTTCGGCTGAGGATAAAGGAGGACAACCGAAAAAAAAATGAAAAGAAAGCAATGCGGGGCAACCTACGGAATGAAAGCTAACGTGGTTGAAGAAAACAAATCCAATCAACTGAGCAAGAAAATGAAGACATCGTCGAGCATTGCTCAGAAAGGTAACTCAAATAAACGCATTAAGGGCAGTTGCTGGGTGTGCGGTAAAGCCAGACACAGGGCAAAGGAGGACACAGGGCAAATGACTTCCATTTTAAGAAAGATCAGAACGATGGTAATCAACCCCGTAACAGCGGGAAAATTAATCAAGCAAATATGATGGAGATAGATGATTTTTGTGCTATGATTTCTGTGATATGTGTGGTCGCTGACACCAAGGAATGATGGGTTGACACTGGTGCAACGACTCCACTTCTCCTCCTTCCTTTGATTTCGCTTCTCTTGTCTCCTACATCTCGTCGATTCTACTTCTCCTCTCTTCCCTTCCCTTCGTCATTGCGTCTCTTGATTCTGGGGTGGTCTGAGAAGTGAGAAAGCTTCGTCATCGCATATGTTCCCCTCTGCGTTCCTTCTCATTAAGCCAATCTCTTCTGTGATAGTCTCAAAGGTAATCTATGTTTCTTTGTTTTCTTTAGTTAACTTATGTTTCTTGGTGATTTTCTATTTCGATTAGGGTTTTCTGAGATGTTGTCTTGGTGAATTTCAGAATCTGAGATTGTCTCGATGGGTTTTCTGAGATGTTATCTTTGTTTAGGTTTTCTTTCGGAGCTTTAGTTCATTTTGGATTCTGATATGAAGCTGTAATTCGTTTAAGATTTGGTGATTTTGAATTGTAATTCGTTTTGTATTTTCTGAGATATTTGTTTAAGATCTAGTTATTTGAGCTGTAATTGAGATACTCGTTTAATATTTTCTGGAGAAAGCTTTGTTTGATTCCCTTCTATTGTTCAGTAGCTTTAAAACTATAAAAGAGATGCTGCAGAACCGCAGAACCGAACCGAACCGCATTTCACGATTTGGTTCAGTTTTTTATGAGCTTCACGATTCGGTTCAGTTTGAAATACAGTCGAACCATGAGTTTCGATTCAGTTCAATTTTAAGCCGAAAATCAATAAAACCGAACCGTGAACACTTCTATTTTTTTTTATTAAATCTAACAAAAAGTTGACTCCTTCGCCAGCACTTCTCTTTCGCCGTTCATCTCCCTCCCTCCCTTTTCCCTCTCCATGAAGCTCATAGAATGTCTCTGTTAAAATATAATTTTTTTCTTCGATTCGCTTAGACGCAGACAATGAGTTCAAAATCCTTCGATTTTTTTAGGGCCCTTCTCTTCCTTCGGAGGTAATGGTTACATTGCAGCTCTCTCAAGTAGCTGTAGCACATCATCCACCAAAACAAACGGATATTTCTCAATGCGAACAATGGGAGTTGGCATCTTTTCAGCATCCAACAATTTTACACCCACTTTCTTGCTCTTAGTCTGCCCTTCAAGGGCCTTTAGTCCACTATAGAAGGAATCCATCACCAAAGTAGATGTGACCTCCTTCTCTACAAAGAAGTGCTTCACAACAACTTTGAGAATTGAATCTGTCTTCTCCCTGGTCAATTCTCAACCAGAAAGCACAGAAATTGTAATGGTTGAAAACGACATATCACTATATGATATTAGAATAGAATGGATCTCTATTGAACAGAAAAGACAAGGAAAAAGAGAAAAAGAGAAGCAACAGAACCCCAAAAGAAAATTAGAAAATGAGTCTGGGCCAGCTTATTAGAAAATAAAAGACTTAGCAAAATTCTTCTATCATGGTCAGAATTTCTCCCTTTTCCTGATCTAATCCCTCGAAGGCCCTGCTCACATTTTGTTTATCTTCATCCCTCATTTTACGAGATCCACGAAAAATTGCTGTTGCCATTAATGACCTGAGCAAAGAACATTTCTCAGAGTTCCTTCCATATTCCACAGCTTATTTGGAGGTTGACTTCCGTCAAGTGTCTTTTATCCTTATTTTTTACGAAAATTCTAACAGAAATATTTATTTTATAGTTTTATCAAACAAAGATATAAAAATATAAAAAATAGGGATATATTTTACATTTTGATCAAACTACCAGGTGTGCTTTTACATTTTAGTCTTAAAAATAAAAAGAATTCTTCTTACACACTTTTAGTTAGCTTAAATGATACATATAATTATTTGGTTTGAAAAATGATTCAGACCTACATTCATATTAGGTTTTGGTGAAAAAAACTCAAAATCATTAAATTTTAAGCTAATGATGTTTAATTAACATATAATACCAAAATTCCCTCTCTTTTTTCTCCAATTATGAAAACGTTATTTTTTTAATAATCAAATCGGAATTCAGCTAAACTTGAAAACAACCCAAGTTGGTTTGTATGCTGAGTTAGAAAAATAGTTGGGTTGAATCGATTATGAGGATATCTTATCTTTTCACACCTATACTAGGCATTGCTTCCACCGTGAGACCTATATCTGGGCAATGTGATAGTTCAAATGTTGATGCAACTGTCAATATGATCCTAATAATCCCTAGAGATAGTAGGTGCCTGGACCAAAAAGGAGCTCCTACGCCCTTACAGCTTTGATTTCACCAATTACTTTGGTCAATGAACAAAGCATCTGGCTCTAGAGACGTAGCAGAATCACTTCTCTATTGGCACTCGGCAAGAGTCTTTTTTAATACAATACCTTCAATTTTTAACAGAATGAACTTATTTATTATTTTTTAAATGAGACGGTTTGTGTCATTTAAGAAAACTACGAGAAAAAAATTTCTTTAAAAATATTATGGTTGACTACATTTTCTACTGTAAATTTTTGTCTTGTCTAAATTAGTTACCAATTTTCAATATTGCTAACTGTAGAGTTATTGGCTTTAGAGGTATTGTATCTCTAAAGTGTTTTGTCATAAGAAATGAAATTAGATTCTCTGTCGTCGCTATCTAAGCCTTTCATCCACATGTAGACGTCAGATCAGGTTTGCAAAATAAAAAATATTGCAAATTTTTGCAGAGCTGACTTAGCATTACTCTGACGCTAGCTGAACCAGGGAGTCACGTAGTCTCGATGGCATGGGTCGCGTCGTCTCAGGGCGTCATACCAGACATCGCAAGGGTGGGTTGTGGTTTGCTCGTGTCCCAGCTTAAAATCGAGGGGGTTTGGTTGAGTTTTTTTGGAAATAAAGGGTGAGTTTTATTTGAAACGATTTAGTTTTATTTTGGACTCTCCTTTTAATTTAAAAAAATTGAGAAGTCACTGTTTTGATACTCATTAAGGGCTCAATTAAATTACATAGACAGAATGTTAGTTTTGAATGTAAAATATAATATTTTGTGTGCTAAACAAATTATTCAAGAACTAAAAAGGAGCATGTTCTGTAAAGTTCATTTCCATCCAACTTTATCATCTAAAATTAGTTATTCATTCATAAACTTGAATTCCACTACCCAATTGGCCCATAAACTTGATATATTTTTAAATAATAGTGAAAGTGACATGAATGAATAATCCATTTTTAAAGAAAATTATAAAATGTCAGAATTAAAGAATTGACAATTTTTTTTAAAAAAAGATTTTGGCTGAAATGAATAAACTAGTAAGTTATCTTGAGCCACCGGTGGTTTCATGTGAACAATTTAAAAATTTAGTAAGTTAGTAAAAAATAATTAGCAGTCATTGACTTAATTTATTTTTTAATATTTTTAAACTTAATATTTAATATGAGATAAAAGGTTATAATTTTGCAAAATATATGGTCCATGTTGGATTCACATTGCACAAATGTTTTTGTGGTTCATGGCTTTTGAGGTCCTACCATCAACAAAATGGTGGGTCACACCTGGAATTTTAAATCTATCACATGTGATGAACAAGTGAGCGCAAATTTATTAAAATCCTTCATATTCAGACATAAGTTACGTTTAAGCAGAAAATGGTTTTCAAAGCAAGATCCTAATTTCTCCTGTAACTTGTGATTTATTGGTTGAAAAATATATTCTATCCAAACACGAAAAACTTTCAAAGTTAAAGTATAGCTCATGCGTGTGGTATTTGTTTAACAAAAATATTGACGAATTTAAATGAAATTATCAAAATTAAAACTTGATAATAGTTTAGGAATTTGATTGATACTTTTCAAGATTCATTACTTAAAGTGTCATATGATGATAGTTAAAGGAAAAATATATTTTATTGCATAATTATATTGTTGTTGTCAATTTAAAAGCAAAATATAAACATTATTATTTGTAATACTAAATTACTTTTATAGCTACCGATAACTATAACAGTCGCTTTGGCCGAGTGGTTAAGGCGTGTGCCTGCTAAGTACATGGGGTTTCCCCGCGAGAGTTCGAATCTCTCAGGCGACGAAAGCATTTTTTTACTTTGTTTACGTTTAATGGGCCTGGAGTGGGCCTAATAGTCTCTCCCTATCAGAAACCTTCATTACTATTTTGAGTTTCCTTATTAGGCTCATACCATCCACACTTGTAAGAGATTAGGACTTTTTTAAGCATATAGCAACATCATTCAAAATTAATACGGAATTGGTAGTATATTACAATTTTTATTAATTTATATGTAGAATGTTCATTCATATGTATATATGTAAAAATAATCATTTTTGAGTTTATGAAATTTAAATTAGTTATAGACTATTTTACCCGTTCAGTTATTTTGTATCTACCAAGAGTAACTTCACATCACTTTTATATTTATATCTTATGTTTGCATGTTATTTTTTTAAATTATACTCAAACTTGTTCAACTTACTTCAAAACATTTATCCAATTTACGTCAAATCTGTAGAAGTCATTATAAATTCTTTTATGTTCCTGGTATATTTTACAAATTATATAGGAGACTGATTGTGACGGTTGAGATACCTTAAAATCACCCAACCGGAATTGCATATGCTGTTTTTTGGTTCGTTTTTCTGAAACCTACATTTCACATTCACTGGGGACCCCCTCCAGGAACAATGAGTTAAGCAAGGGCCAGGAGATTGATAGAAGAATTTTGTTATGCTTAATATCTTATGTATCTGTCTTCATTTTGTCCATTATTCAAGTAGTTTTTTCTTTGCCAAATTGCCTGAGGCCTGCGCTTTTTTGAATTCAATAGTAGATGTTAAAGTTTAGCCTATTCTACAATGTCACAATTGGGTTATATGATGTTAGCTTTGGGTACCTCTGGTTTAGGTGGACAACCCGATAAATAGACATCCACATGAATTAACTTATCGACTCCCCAAATAGTACTATAAGATAAATATGCTGCTTACTCATAGTTAATAATTTATTAACTTAGCAGAGGGTCATTCCAATTTTTTTATGCTCATCTACAAAGATTGTGAATGTAAAACCAAATATGATGTCTATATTTTAGCCAATGTCCAACAAAAGTAGGATGATGATGAAAAATATTATACATTTGATGTAGCATAACAATAAGTAAATAATTTATTAACGACAAGTAACTATATGTTTGTCTATTGATGATATAGAAAAAACTAAACGAGTAATGGGTGTGGGGATCTCCCATTCCATTTTTTTCTTTTTTAATAAAAAACATAGATGGAGATCTCACGAGGGGG